>MU400386.1:0-588761 GCA_022578955.1 Hypoxylon sp. FL1857
TTAATATAATTATAAATTTAATATATTTAAATAATAATATTTTATTAAAAAAAAATTAAATTTTTATAATAATTTTTAAAATTTTTTTTACTTTTTAATTTAATATATTAATATAATAAATTATATATTTAAAATATTATTTTAATTAAAACTTATATAAAATTATATATTTATATATATATTTTAAATATAAAATTATATTTATATTATATAAATTATAATGAAAATATTTATTAATGTTAAATAATAAAATTTATTTATATAATAAAGTTAAATATTTAAATATATATATTATTAATTAAATTAATGATTATA
Source organism: Hypoxylon sp. FL1857 (assembly GCA_022578955.1). Classification (NCBI taxonomy): domain Eukaryota; kingdom Fungi; phylum Ascomycota; class Sordariomycetes; order Xylariales; family Hypoxylaceae; genus Hypoxylon; species Hypoxylon sp. FL1857. The sequence continues at coordinate 316 of MU400386.1, forward strand.
TAAAAACAAATTTAAAATATAATCGGTGGGGGAGCATTTAAGTAACAAATGCTCCATGGCCCGTGCGTTAGGGCTTACGTAACCCACCACGTGACTATCGTCCCGACAATCGGCCTTGCATAGTACAATATGTACATGTAGTACATGATTGAATGAGACGGATGGATGCACGTTGCTACGCCACGTTCGGGGCCGATCGGTACCTTGAGTACATGTAGGTACCATGTATTTGTTGGAGGGACCAAACTTAAGGTTTATTAAGCACTCACGTGACGTGTTACTGTTCCATCCCATCCGCCGTCCGCCTTCAGCCGTCCTCCTTCGCCAAACATCTGGAAAGTGTCGCGTCAGCTTCTTCCTTCAAGTTAACCCCCAAGCTGTCATAGCGTGGCTGTTCTTGAAAGAGGCGCGACAACTCTGGACTTTTAATTCGGCATAACAGAAGTTAAAGTACTCGTAAGATTGGGAAAATTCTCAACGTCATGGCCTAATGCGGTGCACTTGCGGCCATAGCAATTAAGAGCAGCTAAATCCGAGATCCGAGATTCGCCTCGGAATTCCGAACCGCTTGCATTCTCAAAAGGCTGTTTGCGACTCACTTCGTCCCCAATGTCTGGGTATGTAACGAGTTCTGATTAACTCGGTTCCCTCAATTGATCTTATCAATCTAGTAAATTCGATCTCTCCCGAGGCCTGGCCACTTTGCGCGCAGCACCCTACTTCCGTGGATTCGCCTCTGGGACAATGGCCGACGCCCAGCCAGCTAGCATGCCCCGGGTGCAAGAGGAAGATGGGCATGACCATGATCAGGATCAGGATCAGGATCAAGACCAGGACCAAGACCATGAGGAACATCATCAAGGCCCCGCTCGGAAGCGCCAGAGAGTCCGACTTTCATGTTTAGAGTGCCGCCGCCGGAAGCTCTCATGCTCTAGAGAACTACCCTGTGATAGATGCATCAAGTCCGGTACTCCCGAGAGATGCACGTATGAGTCGAGACCTGGTTCCACAGCAACTTCAGCTGGGGAGAAAGCTTCTTTTGCTCCTCCCCCTCCTCCAGTGACCTTTGGCTCTGAAGCCCGTCGTCCCTCTGTGAATCCTTCTCCGGCGCGCCGCGAAGTTGAGCCTCCCCTTCTTAGAGACACTAACCGTGACCATGAGAGAATCCGGCGACTCGAGCTCGAAGTTGCCCAACTAAGAGGGACTCTATCAAAGCAGGCCTCGGTCGATGGTAGCACCATAGTGGCCTCTCCATCGACGCTGAAGGACTCCGTCAAAGACGGCCAATCTGTACCCTCTAATCCCTCATTTACCCCGCGGAATGTTGAGGTGCCTGAATACCAAAACCTGCGGGGGCATGATTTTAAGACCAAATATTTTGGCCCGCACAATGCCTGGTCGTCCCTGCAGGAACTTACTGGTATATTTCATTTTATGAGAGAGACTGCCGAGGAGTGGCTCAAGCCTCTCAACATCCAGAAGAAGGACCGTAGGAAGCGAAAGGAAGACCGCGAGAAGAAATTCGCCGAAGGTGATGTCGTCCTTGAGGCATTACTCCCTCCTAAGGAGGAGACAGACTCCCTCGTCGCTGTGTACCTGGATCAATTCGAACAGATTCATCGCATTATTCACGTGCCCACCTTCAAGGCCGAGTATGAGGCGTTCTGGGACCCTTCGAAGACCAAAACTGCCTCATTTACTGCCCTGTTGCTGTCCATGATGGCTGTTTCATGCTGTCTGGACATGCAAGCATCCAGCAAGTTCGTTGGTGTTAAGTCTAGCTCAATTCAGATGGCCGAGAAATGGGTCAGAGCATGTGATGAGTGGCACGAGCGGCAAAGTCAGAAACACCGCAAGCTTGTCCACTATCAAATCGCCTGTCTCCTCTTTCTTGCCAAGAGAGTTAACATCATCAAGAAAAAGCGATTCTGGACCACATCTGGAAAGCTGATACGTGATGGCCTTACTGTGGGGCTTCATCAAGACCCCGATCACGTGCTCGCCAAAATCTCCCCCTATATCGCTGAGATGCGACGAAGACTCTGGGCTACTATGGTCGAGTTTGATGTCCAGGCATCGTTTGACCAAGGACTTCCGACGCTTCTGAGTTCAGTTCATAATGACGCGGACGCTCCTAAGAACATCGAGGACGACAGCTTTGACGAAAATTCGCAGGATCTTCCGGTTTCACGCCCACCTAACGATTACACGTCTTCGTCGTACCAACATCTTAGCCGTCGGAGTCTTCCGCTTCGCATCGAGCTCAACAAGATATTGACCGGCCCGCCACCTGATCTTGAATGGGAGCAGGTCCTTCGATATAGTGACATGATTACTCATGAGATCGACCAATTGCCAGCCTGGGATTTGGAGACTGAGAAGACCTCGGATTTTTCTCAAAAGCCAATTCTAGCGCACACATTGCTACATCTCCAGCTCAGACAGTACCTTATTCCGCTCCACCAGCCATACTTGAAACTTAGGAAGTTCAATTCAAAGTATCAGACGGCGGAACTTATCTATTACACCGCCGCGCGGGATATTGTCTTGATGCATGATCGGCTCTACCAAAAGGGAATTCGAACCTTGTATTTCCTCCGCGAAGACACAATGAATTCCGTTATCAATCTCTGCAATGTAACTCTACATCAACCTAAAGGTATAGAAGCTCTTTGACTTATATCTAACGCAAAGCTAACAAGATGTATAGATTCAATGAATTTGATCATGACAAATTCGCAAGAGACCCTTAGACTTATCGAGAGGTGCATTACTATGAAAGAAGACCGCGTGCTGCGATGTGGTAATAATGACCCGTGGGGTTATTCATCGATGTGCGCAGCTTACGGTCTTCTGGAGACACACATGGGCATCAAGACATCGGACGCTGCTAAGGCATCCGCAGCTGAACGATTCATCAGCCTACACTATAAGTTGCTCGCGTTCCAAATCCCGCCCTATCCCAATCCACCCTCAGCATCCCATTCAACTTCACCACAGACAGCCCAAGATCTGATCAACCGAGCTAAGGTGTGTGAAGCCCATCCTCTACAATTAAATGTTACTGACGATTACTCAAGTCCATCACTCCTTTCCCAATGGACGCGACGCCTACAATGCCGATGTCCAACACACCATATCAACAGCGGGACGGTTTGCCACTCTCAATGCCGTGGTTACTACCAGCTACGGACTCTAACCAGATTCCTGCCCCGAATCCTGATTTTAACTTTGAAATGCTCGGCTCGGACCTCAACGACCTGTGGGGAGACTGGGGTGGCGACTTTGCGTAAAGCAATTCCCGGGGGTTATGTTTGGAAGTGGCATTCTTCATATTATATTACATGCTCGGGCTAGGTGCTTGAGGCTTTCCGCTCAAAAAGCATGGTTTATTCTCCTCCCTTGTTCTCGGGGCGGAAAATCCAGTTAATGATACCCTAATGACTAACGCGAATTGATTTTAAGCACTAAAGCTAGCCTATGTGAACCTCCCAAACTCCTCTACGATTCGCTACAAATGCTACGTCGATGTTAATGTTGCAGTAATGGACTAGGTGAGACGCATTTCGTAAATACGGTGAGCGAGTGACATGTCATTTTTTTTTTCACACTCTTATTCAACCGGCGTCCTCTCGATTTGGGGATGCGACCCTGTGGCCTTTAGGGATGTCGCCTATAGTATATGCTTACTGCAGGCCTCAACAGGGTCCGAATCCTTCGAGGGTCCAACTGCACGCCGCCCGCCTTGTCCCGGTTCCACCCGCTGGTTGGCATCCTATATGCACAAAAATTGCAAACCACCCTTACGTTGGCAATCCTATTTGGCCCCCTTTCTCTTATTTGAGGATCGATGTCCAATGGAAACGAGTCGTTGAAGCTGAACCTAAGTACCTATGTATCACCGTCGCAGGATCGCTCGCGCTTTTATTGTTCCTCTCAAAGTAACGTTCAGTTTTAAACGATTCGACATCCGCCGGTGGGATCTAATAGCGTGAGATGATTTAGGTACTTTAAATAGGGACCATAGCGAGCATAAAGTTTGGCCAAGAAAAAAAAGCAGCCAATTGGCATGTGAGAAGTCAAGCAAGCTCATTATTAGAAACATGATAGAAGATGGGAGTTTTCTGTATTAGACAACACATATCAATCGGCGAGGTCCCCTATACCTACCTAGGTGCCATAGTAGATCCAAGATCCATATCCATATATCCTGTCGGAATCGGTAAAATTGTCAGTCGGGATAGTGGATGACCCTTGTATGCGGACTAAATTGAAGGCCGAATTACTAAGAGGTAGCTGGGCGTAGGAGGTAGATATCTAATGCATTACCTCATCACTATAACCCATAGTGATTTCGAGCTCAAATCCTCTCGGCAAAGTGGAGTATAGAAGCAATTGCACAAGTTCGATCCAGTTCATGGCCTGACTAATGCTGTGATTCTGTCTAATCCATGGCGCCGATGCCTCTATCGCTATCCGCGGTCCTCGGCTCCGCTGCAAATATCGCCCTATCCGCTAACAACCCTAGCCTCTTGGAGGTTCGAGAACCACCGCGAGCTACCAAAAACGCCAAAAAAGCAAGATGATTCCCTCGTCTCAGCGGGTCGGTACCCACGTCATGCCAATGCTACGCCGTTGGGTTCCCAACTCCAGCACTCCGATCTAACCTTAAATTAACCAACAAAGATAGGCGCTGGCAGTATAAATATAGGTAGAGGAGTAGCCGTTTATAGTAACCTGTGAAGCTTGTGATCAACTCAAAGCCCATCATAAAGAGTCTTTGTTTCAAGTCGCAGAAATGGCCTCGTATCTCGGTCTCGAAAAGAACATATCTTACTATACGGTTAGTAGATGTCGTCGCCTATCAACACCTGATTGGGACTTCCAAGCTAATGCCCCAGTGTAGGTCCCAGCAGCACTCTTTTTGGTAGGTTGTATCGCAGTCACGTCTGCGCACTCCCGGATCTTGCGCACGCCGTAACCGTCATTCGTTAATCTCGAACGTGCGCTCGCCGTAGGCCCTGCTACCGAGAGTGTATTCGGGTCTCACGGGACCGGGCAAGAAGTTCTTCGACAAGAACAACCCTCGCGTCTTCTCGCAGAGGCTCGAAAAGGCCGACCTTGACAAGAAGGTGAGTGGTAAGCCCCAGCAGTGGCGGATCGCGCCAGTCGCTGACAACCCGACCAGCTGAAAGACCGGCTTCAACGCGCCGAGGCGGCGGGAGCAAATGCCTTCGAGACGCTCGGCTTATACGCCGCAGCTGTGACGGCCGGTAATGCGGCGGGTCTTCCGGCGGACACCCTAAACACCTTGAGCCTAGGCTACTTAGCAAGTCGCGTGCTCTACACGTGGGTCTATATTTGGGGTCAGGAAAACCGCAAGCTAATCCCTCTCCGCACTATTGTCTGGGGAGTGGCCATGGGGCTTTCCATGGCCATGTTTGTGCAAGCCGGGCTCAGGGGCAATTGATCGAACGGGCCTACCTATACATAGTATTAATAATGAGACTTCCGTTTTCCATGTCGATAACTGGCTCTGGGTGATGCATATGTGGGCATGGTCGCAACCGGACAAAGAGTTTGATAGCAAGTAGTTGGAACGCATCAGCCGCATTGATGCGTCGCATCGGGCCAATGTACCCTAGGTACACGATGCAATGGATCAAGCCATAGACGCCACTCGTCTTATGCAGGTGGCCTGTGCCGAGTGAGACATCAATTGTGTGTAACATCCGAACGAGGAATATTCACAGTTCTTGCGTTTCCTAGAGGTAGTCTGCTTTACGAGCACATCCGAGTTATCGTGAGAGTACAGAGTCGGTCTTGATATTCTTCAATCGACCAGCCATTCAACAGCACAAACGGATCACGGTTATGCTTAAACAATGCAAAAAGAGATATTATATGGTTTGTATTACCCATGGCCAGCCTATGTGCTCGGGGCGGACTGGACTCCGTTTGGATGTCAGATTATATGGGAACAAGGTTCTTCGACCCTCACTCCATTATCTCCACGTATGGTGAAAAGGGATAAGGATAGGCGGCCATACCAAGTCTCAATTTCTCCTTTAGGATTGGTAACTAGGTTATTCGCAAATTCGCCATTTATTCAATGCTCTGACTATTCGCATATATGCATTCGCGTACTAGTAAGTGCACCTATACTGGCTATTCTTGATCATACCACCAATACAATAAACTTGAACGTGCTCCGGGGCCTTTCACCCCTAATAAGTGGCCTTGAAATTTAGAGTATTTGTTCTATCTCGAACTTGAACTAGCCACTACATTTTATGTCGCCGGGACACTTTTCCACGAATGTAAATTCCCTCCAGCAAGCCGACCCCCTTTCCTAGCTCTAAAGCTGGGTTGAAGAAATATCTGACGCCCAGAAAGACATTGAAACGATACGCCACACTTAGCCGCTACAGCGAATTAGAAGTCTGGGCCAGCGTTTAGATTGAGCTGCTGTTTGTTGACCCGCCAATCCTCTGGATGAGCCTGTCACCGAGGCTCCTGATACTTGACTGGAACTCGTTTTCGTCAGCCGCACCCCAATTCGTGTCCTCGCCCGGAACAGCATCATCACCGGTGAATCCGATATATAGAATACCTTGGCCGACATCACCGTTCAAGTCGAACCCGGAACCAAAACAAAGATTCGCGATAGAGATGGACGCCTCACCAACCCTGGGGTTTACACCGTCGTCACCGTTCGTGTCTCCCCAAATACCGTAGATCTGTGTCAAAGTCAGTTACGGGGACATTCACAATAAATCTAGGGCGGATCGAAACACGTACCAACTGGTTGTTACAGACAACCGCCATCACACTCAAGGGTTTCATGTTATGATCCCGAGGGTCGAACGTTATCCAGCCCGCCTTGTCACCACTATTTCCGAATACCACGTAGTCATGAACGAAGGGATTCAGGTCCGAGACGCCGTTTGAATATGCCGAAACATAATCCCTCATAGCTGTCGCGCTCTGCACCGAATGGGCGCCATCACAGCCGCCATTGTCGTTCTTACTCCGATCTCCGTCGCAGTCCGTATCCATGTTCGCTAGCTTTCCGCCTCCGCCCTGAATATAGATGATGCCGTAGTCGTCTACATGGTCGCCACAGTACGCGAAGCCTATACCGGGGATCTCAGGACTCTGTTATGGGGGCAATTATTTGCTATTCAACTTACTGTTGTCGTCACTGTTGACCATATCGTAGAAGCCGGTCTGTAGCGGTTTATTACATGAACCTTGAGCTATCACCGAATCATAGAAACGTTGTACGTTGCTTGGAATGTCTCTAGCCTGGACCGACGCTAGAAGCAGAGGCAACACGATACGGGCTCTGAGAGACATATTCACGGTCGATAAGAAAATTAGCTGCAGAATCGAGGGGAGGTAGAGAGATCGGTTGTCAACTTGGGGGGGAGCTACATATTCACAGCAAGGACGTCGTCCGACAAGTTCTATATATTGTCTTTTCTGTACAGCGCTCATCGCCCCCGTGAAATGACGGAGTTGGCCAAGAGGTGCCGCGATTCTCGCATTTAGATCACGTCCATCCCTGGAGACCAACTAGTCGCTCTCGGCAAACCACTTCGCTCAATATTTTCTAATGATGCTCTCTTGGAACCATCGTTTACCTAAGTCATCTGTTCACTTGACCCGAATTCAGGAGGTTTAATGGTTGTTAACAGATGACTGTTTAGTACGAAGACTAAGAGAAACCTATTCGTCTTGGCTCGTTTACGAAGTCCGCTTAATCCTACGCGGCAGTATATATTCCTTCGATCAATGTATTTCAACGGCGAGTTCAAGGACAACCAACGGAAGAACCCGAAATGCGGGGACTACAATATATAACAAACTTCTTGACCCTCAGCGGTCAGTGCCCATCTATCTGGGAGTGGGTGAAACTGTTTTGCAATTATTCCGGGGCATCCTCGAGACCCCTGGCCGTCCCTTTCCTCGAACAGTGACTATTGTCACATGGGAGAACGTACCTAATGATCACAGTGACATCGTTAATACAGCGGGGCAATCGTATGTCTAGATGGAGAGAATCCTAGAAGTTGATACTTGTTAGACTTGGCGTGGAGCCTCAGTAGCCTAGTTACCTGGACTTCCATGGATATTCCCAGCAGTCCCCAGAGACCCTTAAATCCATACGTCCATACACACTTACAACATCTCTTTGCTAGCTATAGCTTGACTGAATGACTCATATGCTAGATCTTAGATCTCGAAGGGATCGCGTCAAAAAGACCGGATTAGACTCCGAATTCACTTTTCAACATGAACCACTTAGGATTCAGTAAGTGGATTACTACTGTTTGCTTGACCATGTAACCTATTCCGACATAGGGAGAGCCATAATATAACCTAAATGCACTCGTCTTGGCTTAATCTATCATTGCTACTTACGACACTTGAAATGACACCCTACCACGTAGGATATCTTGCAATACTTTAACCACCATATCAGGTAATTAAGCATATCTCCAACTACTTGGACAAGTTGCAAAAGGTATACAGAGGTGACTGTACTTCATGAGCGGCCATACGCCTAGGTAGCTCTACGTCACATACATCAACGTAAGCAATCGTTCATCTACACACTCCCCCAAAACAAGTTCTTCTACCATCGCGATCGCAGATGAGCCGAATAACGAGGCCTAAGAGTCAGGACGACCGCTATAATCGTCATATTACCTCCCAGCGTCTTCCGCTATCCCTACTTAGGATACGGAGATTAACGTCATAAGAACTCAGGTCGTAACACGACACGTCGTCAATCGACCCGAAGCTTTCTACATGTACCGACCTGATGTATCTACCTCTCAAGTCTTGCAATTGAACCTACAGCAAGTTGTTGATATCGGACCATCTTGTATCAGAAGTACCAGGCACTTAGGTACCGTATACCTAGATCGACCGAGTCAATAATACTTGCAATGGAGCAACATCAACTAATATCAGTGCCCAACTAGAAACAAATTGAACTCAAGGAGTTTAGATAGTACCTTGCCATCTCGATTCAATTTAAATCGAATCTTCGTAGCTTTATGTTCTCGATAAGTATCTCTTCCTTTGTGATCGAAAACGTTGCGACTGCTCGGGGCGAGAAGGTACGGACTAAGCTAGTTATAAACATGACGGACACAGTATTAAACTTACGTGAGGCACTGAGCAAGAGCGTGATGCATCATCTGTACTTCCATTTGCCATAGTTAATGCTTGTTTAAAACCACCTTGTAGAGGCGAGAATAGCTCGCCCCTAGTAACGTAATAAAAGCACACAGAACTCATGACACAACTAGCCGGCCGGGCAATACAGCCCTAGTGTTGGTAAGAATAAGAGTACACACTCAAGTTGTTGAGTGATTCAGGTGAAGGGAATGATCCGTTTTCATGATTTTGGCCATAACAGCCCCTATATAACTTCAACGGTTGACGTTTCCGCATTCTTTGAAACGGCGAAAGGACATATTTTAGGATACGCTTTGCTAAAACAGTAGCAGGTTACATAACATTGTATCAGACATACAAGAACAGTAATTTAGGTATGCAATGAGAACTTCATCAATTCCGCTAAGTTCAATTCTTCCTTCAGATGATACTCGGCTTAGCGGACTGGCAGGCCTCCCCCCTTTTTGCTCGATGCTTCATCATCCCTTCTGAATCCAGGGTTGGAGAAATTTCAGAACAGTCTCCCGGACTCCCGTCTCGTTGTGAGCAACACCGGGCACAATGTCGAATTGTGTCTCAATGCCGGCCTGTTCTAGAGACGCATGAAGCTGCTTCATGGATTCAAGTCTTGTTTCATTCATAGGCGGCAGCCCCCCACCGCCCAACACTTCGCGCTCCCACTCCCAGAAATCCTGGTCTCCGTGTAACTCAGTGTCATTACCCCCAACAACAAGCTGAATGGGCAGTTGCCCGATAAGGTCCGTCTGTATCATCCGATTGAATACGGTCTCAACGTCCTTTACTCCCGATGGCCAGTCCTGCGTGTCATCCAGGAACGTAGGACGGCCCGGGGACCCCACGCTGATGGCGGCTAGACGCTCGGGGTATAGGTAGAGGAACCGATGGGCGAACTGGCCACCACCAGAGAATCCCATCATGAACACCTTGTCAGTCTCTAGACCTGGCCATCGGTAAGCGACCTGGTCGAGAACAGATAGAAGGCCTAGGTCCGAGCGCAGCGTGTTAGAACGGAGTTCTTTATACGAGTCGATGTCATTGGGCCCGTCCATGCCGGCAGGGAACAGAGGGGCAAGAATAGCACAAGGAGTCGAGTCGGCGAATGGAACTAGCTCATTGTAGATCGCCACTATGCTCCGACCTGTCCCATGCACGTAGACGAGTAGAGGGAGCTTTCCGCCGGTCGAGTTACTACTAGGGTCTGGATTATATTGTGACTCCGGGACGTAAAGAGCGTATGAGATTCGCGGGTCGACTTGCAAGGCCATCAATGGCACATGGTTGACGAAGTAGACGTCTTCGAGGAACTTCGCTGGAACATTGGCTGTTGTTAGGGCGCCATCCATCCCGATGGGTCCTCCATCGAGCCCGAGAAGTGAAGATAGCAGTAAACCGAATCGCATCTTGGCTTCCCTTTCGTCTGTCGATGAGGTTTTATTTCTAATCGCTGAGAAAATTGAACACTTGAAGAGTCAAGAGTATTTTCCTTTTCTCATACCTTCTTTATTAATGTTCTGGTGTCGCTTTGGACATCTTGGGCCGCTCTTTTATATCATAGACACTCCCGTATTGGGCTACGTAATGACCTGACCGCAGCAAGAGCCGGAAATTTGACTTCAGAGTAGTTCCCGCATCTATCACGTTGATAACCTACCTATTTTAGCAAAAGTCACGATATTTGGTAGACCTAGGCTTATCCATCTGGTATTCTCTTCGGCTGCTGATGCCTTGCTCACACCCATCATGCGAAATTCGGGATGGAGGCCGCAAATCGCACCAGGAGTTAAGATGATCTACAGCAGAGTTCCTCATACGCCACACACAGGAAGCCGAAAGTAAAGCGGCATGTGATTTTCAAAATATTTTTCAACATCCCGAGGAAGAAATTGTTAAAATTATATGAGATATGTATAGGTGGTAGGTGGTAGAAATCATCAAAAGTTGATAACTCCTATGTGCCGACCAAGGCCGAGGAGCTATGACTGCTCTAGACTAAAATTGGGCACAATAACGCGGAATCTAGGTAGGTGTATGAATGTGAGAATAGGATGAGCGTAGGGGTAAGCAATATGGTAAGGACATGTGGAACCCTCCCCCCTATTCCGAGACTATTGATGACTTAACTGGACATGCTTATAGAATGGCGATTCTCGATGGCAGAAAATTCCCATAGAGGAGGAACCTTTCCGAAGTCTTCGCCTCCTAATGGCATCTACCTAAGATGTAAGTAGAAGTTATCAATGCAGTAAACAGCCGGTAATGAGAATAGCAACACCTGTTTCACATACGGTCTTAAGTGTGAGCTGGCATGCTGCATAAAGGGTACATAGGAGAATATCATCTACGGCTCACACACTCCTAAGGGCCTCCCTTGGCACAACGCCACTCCAAAGCCGCAACAACTCTTAAGCCTCCTTCTCCAGCAACTTCTCCAGATAACCCAGGCCCTCAAGCAACCCCCACAGCGGATTTTTCTCCTCCATAGTCGCCTTGAACTCCTCCTTGCCGCCGCCCTTCCCATCGAGCCCGAAGGCGAGCCCGAACCGGGCCACAAAGTTGTCGTACGTGGTCTGCGGCTTCTCGCGGCACAGCCCGCACATGATCTGCTTCAGGCCCTCCGTCCCGAACCCGGCAAACGGGAAGTGCTTGACCACCTCGCGGTACTCGGCCTCGGAGATCGTGGCGCCGTTGCCCGGCGGGAACTGCGGTCCCGCGAAGTCCACCATGATGCCCATGTGCGCGAGCGCGACTTCGGGCGCCGGGTGGTTCAGGGCGAGCGAGTCGGTGGTGTGCAGCGCGATGGCGTCCCAGATGATCTGGGCGCGGTGCTCGTCGTTTTTCCAGATCTCCGCACCCTCGCCTCCGTCCTTCACGTATTTCTTCACGAAGGCGTTCGCGAGGTTCGCTCCGTCGACTTCGAACCGTTTGTCCTTGGAGACGAGCTCTTTGGTAGTGGCCCAGCCCATGTCGTGGAGGATGTTGGCTAGGACGACGGTCTCGAGGTTGAGGGGGGCCGGCGAGTTGGCGAAGTTGGGCAGCTTCTTGGCGAGGATGAGCGCCCAGTAGGCAGCGCGCACGCAGTGGTTGTAGGTCGCTTCCGACGTGTGTTCTTTCGAGTACGCGAAGGCTGCGATTGTGATGGGGGAGTGTGGGAATTTGATGCCGATGTTGGGCAGATCCGGGAAAGGGGTTTGCTGGGATGTAGACATCTTGCTGAGGGCAGGATAGACCTGGATTTAAGCTTGAATTATAGTAGAATATACACCTTGAGCTGTGTGTTGAGAATCGATCTCGGAATGGAAAAGTGAAAGGGGGCTAGAGGCTTATATATATCAAATTCATTGATTTGAGTTTATTTCTTGGCGCGGGCCAGGATTACTGGAATAAGTCCAATATACGCCATATTATCGTATTCTCGATGAGATTGTAACTGAAGAAAGTGGCAGTGAAGTTTGTAACATTTATGTTCGGAGCTCCGTCTGGTGTATGATCCTGCATCGTCATTCCCAACTAGGCCACATAATCTGCTCATCTTTCTAGATTCCGATGCTGCTCGGAGGTAATCACGAATGGTCCACGCAAGCTGGGGCTACACAGCGTAATATCCGAATTTATTATGTCCATTAGGATTGAGAACTAAGGCTGGGAGTTAGTAAAGGAGATGTGAATGATAGTGTAGACATTACGAGCATTACCGATATGGACATGCCATATAGGTGGGTTGTCGTCGGACGACCAGTCCGACTCTATTCTGGATCCTGCTGCTGATTAATGCCTGCTCGTCGAATTATCAACTTCTCTTTCTCATCAGGACACTTCAAGACATCAGCAATAAGCCCTAATACATTAATGGTACATCTTCAAATCCCGAGTTGTCATCTACGTATAACCCCAGCCGCCAGAAGAACACGGCTATTACAAGGGGACCACACTAGACGCACTCTTCCCGTACACCATACCCATGCCTAGTCTAATAAGATACACGAATGAAGTCAAGTTCACTAATGCTAATGCAATACAAGTGTTTGAACGTAGTGTTTAGCTTGCATATTAGAACCCGAAGCTATCTAGCAGCGAATTCGCATCAGGCTCCTCGAAGACGCTCGGTGGCGGCTTGACACCATGTCCGCCCGTCTTCATGTCCCCTGGAGCGACGGGCGTGATGGGCATGTCTTGCACGATTAACGAGGCACGGCGTCGGAGTAACTTCCTAGGATCGATCTCTCCGCCAAGGTCTGGAGCCGTTGGTGGCGGTTGTCGGAGGAACTCCCAGTTGCGAACTACGGAGTAGTCAGTCAGCTATTGGATCAAACATAGTTGGGGTAGACTAAAACATGACGGCTTACCTAGATCGAGACCTAGTAAATCGCAACCCATACGGTCGTAGAGTCGAGCGTTATGTAGAACAAACTCCCACTCCGTTCTCGGCATTACCTTCGATGCTCCACGGAGAGTCTGTAGGGTCTTCTGTCTGAGCTGAGAGTACAACACAACTAATGCTGGATCATCTGTCAGGAATGACTTTGCATTCAAGTTATCTGAGGATGCCGGAGTCTCGAGGAGCGTGTAAACAGGAGTCTTGAATAAGTCAGCTTGCCATTCGCGGACTGAATTTCGATGAGAACTCACAATCAGAGCGCGAACGGCCATATCTCTCCGCTTCAGCATCCAGAAGGCCCATGACGCGAGCCAGCGATTGCCTTCCTGAGCCGCGACCGCTAGAACTTCGTTCTCGAGCAACTTTCTCAGTGTCGGCCCATTATCGCCCTCATACACCCTCGTGATGGCAATGGCAAGTTGGAGATCTTTGATCTGGTTGAGACAGACGCTAACTGCATCTTGTAAATGATCTGCAAGAAGGAAGAATGCAGCAGCGTATTCTGTGACACGTTAACAAAGTCCGACCTTGCGAGGACCTTGGCAAGAGGCTTACCGAAACGGCGCTTACTAAGCAAAGCGTACGCGTTCTTCAATGCCGTAGTCCTCCACTTGGGATCTTCAAAATTATTTGCTAGAAGTCGCTGTGTTGCTGCTTGTTCCTTATTCCAGCTTGCCATTCGCCATAGGCCTTGAAGGACGGTTTTCTTTTTCAAGGCAAGGTAAAAAAGGCTGCAGTCCACAGGATTCTTCATCTCGCTTTTCGTGTACTCATTGCGAGCCACAATTTCAAACTGTCTTTTCTGCTGATAGTCAGAAAATAATTCAATTCATTTCCTCGGAAAGGCGAACTTACCACAGCGGCTTCGTCCGTCAGCCACATAAACATCCCGCTCTCTCTTGCGTTCTCCCATAACATGGTACCATGATATTGGCGTGATACGAAGTCTGTCAGGATATCCTGACTCGTAGAGTGATAAGCCCAGTTTATTTCCCTCCATGACATGTGAATTTCGTTGGTCCTTCTCTTCCTTAGCGCGTGCTGCCGGAAGAATAACATGAACCTAGCACCGTTCTCATCCATTGAGCGACGCTGCTTCTCGACCACTCCGGAACACTCAACAATGTCAAGTAACTGAATCTGTTCATGGCCGGACAATTGAGGTATAGTTATTTGTTGAAGCTTCTCGCAAATATTATTCGCGATATCCTCCGTGAATACTTCCTCATTGTCATCGAACGACACTTGAGATACGAGGTACGAGCCATTCCCATTTGTGGACATGGATGTCTAGAGAATTAGCCAATGAACCTCCGAATGACTTCGCGCTACTTACTGCTTTACCCATGTAGAATTCTGCTAGATCAAGACCTAGGTAATCATCAATCACATCCCCTTCTACATGATACTTCAACGTGTGGTTTAAAGCCAGCAGTACGCGCCGGACTTCCCGATGCTTCCCCGATAATATACACTGGCTGAGAAATTGAGGGTGAAAGATTGGCAATGGACCGTTCAGTCTTTGAATGACATCAAAAAGATCTCTAGTGCCATCTTTACGATGAGGTACACGAGCGCTTGATATTAATCGGTCAGTCGTCTCGAATGTTCTGTCGTATAGGAATAGCTGATTGCCGGCGCCAATGACTAGATGGCCATCGCCAAGCCATGTTGAGTCACCAATGGGGTGAGGCGTGAACTCTCGGATACTGATCTCGCGGATTGGCGCCCAGGCAGGTCCCTTGTTCAAGTAGTCAAAGCGCATCTGTGAGAGGAGAATGATACGATATGGGAAGCCAACAGCAAGTATTGACTGGGAATCCGGTGTAGACGTCCAGTCAAGATCTTGTACCGTGTTATGATTTTCAAAATCCTGCTTGTACTCTAAGCGTGCTCCTCGGATATCCCAAATCGTCAGTTCGGAGCGGCTTCCATTTACGAGAGCGGCTTTCTTCATCGTACTGCCGCTCACTAATGCGGGCTCTGGCACGCCCGTCTCCATCGAAGACGTCGAAAGCCATTCAACTCGACTTCGCTCGCGCGAAACT
Organism: Hypoxylon sp. FL1857; assembly: GCA_022578955.1. Classification (NCBI taxonomy): domain Eukaryota; kingdom Fungi; phylum Ascomycota; class Sordariomycetes; order Xylariales; family Hypoxylaceae; genus Hypoxylon; species Hypoxylon sp. FL1857. Next base: position 15,952 of record MU400386.1, read on the forward strand.
CTAGCAGTCCAAAACTCAACGCGACCACCATGGGTGTATGATACTGCAACATCGCGTGCAAAGACATCTAGGAAGCCGGATATGACAGGCGTGGAACCCGCAGGATCAACCGGGAGAACGTAGGCAAGATCGCCGGCATCGTCCAACTTGAAAGTGCAGAATTCCCGAAGGTGTTCCTCATGGCCGTTAACATGGGCCTTGGTAGGATTATTGTTGAGGGGGAGATGGAGTTCCCAGACTATTCCTTGTTGCTCCGAGGTAATGGTAGCAATATGTGCGACGGAATCGTCATCGGCTCGCTCGCGGGGGAGAACGAGGATGCAGAGGGGTCTACCAGGGATATTGTATTTGCGTTCGGCAAGCAATTTGTGGACTGACGAAGTGCAATCCCAGACTGAGATGCTGTCATGGTGCAGAAAAACGACAAACCTACCACCTCTAATCAGACATATTCGATGTATGTGCCGCTTCTCTGGAATGACGTTGTGCCGTAATAACCTCGTCCGTAGCGGACTAGCAGCGTGTCGCCAGACAATGCTTTCACCCTGTTCTGTTCTCGATACGATCGCACGGCCGCTGAAGTTTCGCACAATCTTCTTGATCGAAGAAGAGTGGCCAGACCAGGTTGCGCGAGGAGTCAAGCGGTGTTTTACTCCAGCAGTTGGGTCGAGGAAATCCGCAATGTTGCTCTCGAAAACCTCTACCTTTCCATCAAAATAATGGATCAAAATGTGTAGATCCCCTGCATTCTTATTGCAATAGCTGAGGATCTCAACGTGAGGTGCATCCGTCGATGACCCAAGAAAGTCGAAGTCTTTCGATTTGACGTATGCAACATTGTCCACGTTTTCGGCGCCCTTGGACTTACTGCTGATATTTTCCAAGGCCCAGGAAGAAACACTTCCGCGTCCATCGAAGACGACGCAAATTTCCGTGTCCCTGTTCGCAATAGAGAGCAAGTACTGGAGAGCGACATCATCCTTTTCTTGGCCATCGCCTCTTTCTTGGACAGCTCTTTCTGCGGCGTTGGCGAGGTCCCTTTGACTGAGGATGAAGGCCCATCTCAAGTAGTGCTTGCGTGTCTCATGTTCATTCCGTATTGCTGCTGCTAGATCTAATTTTCCCCATTGGCGCAGTGATTGGCAACTAGAACCATCAGCACCAGTCCACACGCGCATCACATTGTCGGCGCAAAACGTATAGAGCACATTCTCGATTGTTTGGTCGACGTGCATAGGCTTGCGCCATTGTATACTAGTAACGGCTCGCGGATGTGGTAGATAGCCAAAGTCAAAATGTACTTCCTCAGAGCCGAAATTAAGTCTCCGCCACACTTTCACTAGGCGGTCGTGGTATCCAACAGATGCTATGTAAGACGAGTCATAGGAGAGATTTGCTGCTTTCGCGGGACTAGCTAGCTCCTGCTGCCAATGACAAGAGGCTGGTGTGGAAGTCGTGTCGTAGAGCCAGAGAGAGGATCGTCCGACAAGAAGCTCCTCAGAGCTTCCCCAAGACAGTGTCACGGGTGTTGAGCCTTTGTCAACTTCAAACGATGTTTGCAATGCCCACTATATACAATTAGCTATATGGAAATGATATCTAGTTTTCTCATTGCCAGGGCGAACCACCTTAGGCGAGTCTCCGTCATCACCGTGGCTCAGGGGCCGATAAATCCTCACGGTCGCATCCGTACATGCGGCTATTTTCCCCGACGACTCATCGAAGGAGACGGCCTCGAGTCTTCTCTCATCATCATCGTATATGGTCTGCAGTATAGTTTCCGGATCGGAGAGGATCGCGAGGGCGTTTCCGGTAATGTAAACGATGACACGCTTCCCATCCCAATAACCCGTCGACACAGCTTGAAGGCTAGCTTCGGGCTGGCCTGGAAGGACTGCCTTCATACTATCGTCGCAAATATCTCAATAGTGGCATTTCTATGGATTTATAGAGGCGAGATGTCGGGCTCGTAGTATGTAAACGATTCGTATCGCCGCGCCGGTCTGAATGAGAGTTCCCCCTTGCTATGCGCGACAAGGAAGCTTTGGACGCCGGGTGCAATGGTCGGGTTCGTACAGTCAGCTCGATCTACATATGAATTGTTATATCGTATGTCAAGGGTCGCAAACACCAGCTGCACAGATTCTGGGGCAATGTAGCTCTAATGGAGGTGTAGAGATGTCAGGTGCTTTGCTGGTAGTCAGATGTCGTCGCTACAACGGGCATTCGCGTCGGTTTGCGGGCTGCAAAATGACGTGGGACAGCCCGCGAATCCCTGCCCGATACAAAGTTAAAGTAGCTACATATCTGCATAACTCCGGTACAACACAAAAATGAATGCAATATTTGCTTACTAACATTGTTGGATGCAAATAGTGAAGTAGGTGGCTCTGGTTTGTACAAATCGATACAGAAGCATGCAAGCAATACTACAACTCAATTTCATATATACTCTAACATGGGTATCTTTGTGTCGCTGCATTCGACAAACCAAGGGGGTATCTCTATGCAAACCTGGCCTATTCCATACAGATTTCCATACGTCGTAGTTACTTTAAAAATGCAACCCCATAACGCCAAACGGTGCTGTCATTATTCGATTACTGCGCCCATGACACCCTAAGGTTCCTCTCGGGACGGCCAGAACGATTAGCTCTGCCTCTCATAGCCGAACTCCTCAGTGCTGTCTCACTAGCCCGCCAGTTAAGCCGGCTGGGCACAGGAGCCAAAGGTGTGGTTGGCTCTATTCTCCCCAGACTCCCGAGACTCCCCAGAAAGAGACGTGGTCTTCCTGGAGTCGGCGTGTAAGTGTCTTGTCGAGCAATCTCGCTCTTGCTCTTCGCGGCTGTCTTCCACTTGTCGAACAAGCCTCGAGCTTGGGTAAGTGATGCCTGACGTTGGGCATCATCCACCACTCGTTGCACGCTCTTATAGCTCCCATCGGGAAGCTCAACAGGAACTAGCTTATCGGCTGTTCGACTATACCAGCCCTCAAAGCCTGTTCGCAGCAGCCGCCTGTCCTTTTTTTCCAGGGCATTCGCTACTATGAGTGGCCGATTTGGTATTTGGAGGGAGCTGAGATTCCAGTTTTTCAGCACTCGGGGCAGGGTCATCTCTTTCCAGTGCTCTTCAGCTTCAGTGCGTAGCTCTTCATGATATGCTAACCGATCCCTCCATTGTTCCAGGAGCTTCCCTTTCACCATTGCGTCGCTCATAATACCCATTTCGTTCCTCTCGCGTGTCTTCTCACGCCAAGTATCGAGCGTTTCCAGACTTTGCCTCCATTCTCGGTCCGCAATGACATCTTCTAAAATCGTATTCATCATCTCGTATTGTTCGAAGCTTGGCTGCAGCTTCTCACGCCATTGGGCAATACACCGTTGCCCCATGCCTTTCTTCACAATGCGGCGAGTTTCCAAATGTGCTTCTTTCAACCTCTGCTTTCGTCTCTGTTTAGCTAGGTCATGCCACGATATCAAGGTTCCATGAGTCTTGTAATAGTAATCCGCTCGTTCGGCATAGCGTGCGAGCATTTGTTCCTCATGCTCAGCAACCTGTTGCGTCTGCGTTCGCCAAATAGGGATCGTCTTGGTAGCCTTATAATAATATTCTGCTCGACCTGCATAAAGCTCAAGGACTCCTTGCTGCTTGACTACGCGTTCAGTTTCGTTCCGCCAGATAGGCAGCGTTTTGGTGGCCTTATAGTAGAAATTGGCTCGTATGGCGTAATCTTTGAGCACCCGATCCTCTTCTTGCAGTTTCTCTTGACTCTCCTCCCTCCATATGTCCAGCGCTTTTACAGCTTTGTTATAGTAGCCAGCTCTCTCGGCATTGTACTGTAAAGTTTCTCGTTCCTGAGACACTTGTTCTGCGTGAGAACGCCATATGGGAATAGTATGAGTAATTCTTTCATCTTGTTGCACTGCATGGAAATCTCTGACTTTGCTCAGTTTGTCCGCTGTGTAAGTCTCCCAAGCATCGTAGTAGCGCATGCGGAGTATATGTCGTCTTGCAAGCAATGTCGTTTCATCCATCTTATCAGCAGAATCTACGGGATCATCGTTGGAAGAGACTCTACTTCCAGGGGCCACAAGTGAAATCCTCTTAAAGGCTGGGGCTTCGATGGCTGCGGAAGATGGCCCAGCATCTCCAGCAACATTAGACCTTATAGGTTCGCCAAGCGGGTGTTTGGGGGCATCATCCGGAATAGCAAGATTTGCGGGAGGTGGATTGTCAACAGGACTATCACGAACTCCGCTCTTGTCAGTTGGATGCCGACGGATGCCAAATGCTTTGGACTTTAATCTCATCTCATAAACTTTGGCGGCCATTTGTGCTCTCTCTGACTCTTCTTCTAACCGATTCGACCAGTTTACGAAAGCGCGCGATAGCAGCAAATTCTTATGTGCTTTTGCCGCGACACGCTCGAGAGGGTCGGATGGCTCCTCGATTCTCTGGACTTTGCGGCTTTGATGTCTTGCATTTTGCCGCCAATGTCTCAGTGCTGTTTTGGCATTATGGATCTCACGAGCCCGTCTTGCAATACCCTCAATACGCTTCGAGTAGACATTGGGAGGGAGACTTTGCAGTGGTAAATCATCCACTTCAGCAGCAATAGCTCTCCATGCCTGGAATTTGGCTTCAACATCCTCTTCTTGGTCGGCCTGCCGGGCGGCATCGAACTGATCGCAGAGAGTGCTAATGAAATTAGATTTATTCTGCCATTGCCGGATGGCAGTCACAGTGGAGAACTTGTTGTGATGCTTCTTTTGAAAGGCGATCGCGCTACATTCGAGATGCTGCTCGATCTTAGAGAGATTACCAGGATTTTCCTCGTTGGATACATCGTCATCGATGCCATTAACCTGGCGATTATATCGATCCTTTGAAAATGTGTGACTGTGGCCACGCTTCCCATTAACGACCGGAGGCGCTTCCTCAGGCGCATTCTTGCCGACGATAAATCGACGATCTTCTTGATCACTGATAGATAACTCGTCAGAGGCATAAGCAGAGTTGGTAAAAGCATCGCTTTCGTAGACTGGATGTTCCTCTTGAACGGTAATTTCTAACCGGGCCATGGTTATCTTAAACTTTTCCCTTAGGGAATCGGTGTCTTTAACTCCCCCGACCTTGAAAACAAGCTCACTAATGAGCTGGTCCTCGTCCGGATCAATTCCATGCTGGGGGAGGATCTCATCGTAGGCTTTGAATAGAGCATGGGTTGGAAGCCGAGAAGAAGGTGTGAGCTCAGACAATATATCTTCGGCCCGGGACACGATGTTATATAGAAGTCGGATGTCTAAACAGAACAGTCAGTGGAGTTGGCAACTCGGGCGCAGAGGGCGGCAAGCATACCGTCGTCAGAGTACCTGTCACGATCATTTACGGGACCCTTAGTGGTAGACACAGAAGGCACAGCAGATGAAGCCATGGTTCCATAAGCTATGGATTCATGTGAGGAATAACTGTCGGACAAATCGGTAGAAGAGACAGGCGATTGATGGCTAAGTAAGAGAGCCATTATACGGCAGCAACAGAATCGAGATGGTCGCAAGCCCAAGCATGGTCTTGTTTCGTATTTTTTATCGGGTTTTTCGAGACGAGGTCGGTGCAAGCGCTAACCACAAGTAGGTCTACGATTAAAGAGCATAGTTGGGGAAGACTTATAGATTTAAGGGCCTAAGGGTGTAGAAGACAGCTAGCGACAGCGACTTTGCAATTGGTAGTATCAAGCCCGAATTGATTGATTGAAGAGAGAAAAGAAGCCGTCGCGTCGCGTTACCACAACCCAAGACACCCGGATAATTCAATCACAAGTGCATAGTGGGGCAGGCATTGTGTTAGCCGGTATTGATGGTGGGGCCATATTCTTGCTAAATCCATACAGCTACAGTGGTGATACCTGCTATCCGTATGTATAATGATAATCTTTCAGTACAACTTGTAACCTTATCCAACATCCACAAAGGTCCCTTCAAGCCTTGAAACGGTCAACCTACGGTATTCCGGTACAATCAATGATTGTTTGAAAGAATGCCACCACGTCAACGACCAATCCAGAAGTTCGCTGCTGCCGTCTCGCAATGCTCTACCGAGGTTATATACACCCGTAACACTGCGTACATTACAGAAGTTGACACTAATCGCTTTTTACAGGCGACGGTATATGGGAAATGCATTGTTGAAGATTATAACTCGGTGCACAAGGACAAATGTGTTAATGAGTTTCTAAGGTTGAAGAACTGCTTTCTAGTAAGTGATGCGGTTGCTATACGTTTCATTCAATACTGACGAGAAACAGAAGGCATCGAAAAAGACTCGATGATAAGGTGGTTTAGAAATAGGATTGAATATGAAGTCAAGCCCACCATGTCTTCCGCTTGATATTTGTACGCTCTTGTCCAATGGCTGATAGAGTGTACGTTATTCCAACGAGCCCTGGGTTCATCGTCTGGCACTTTTCTATGGAATGGACAATAGTTACAATTTACATATGAGAACTTGTCTCTGTTTGATGATAAGGTTCGGAAGATGTTCATATTCTTCATCAAGATTACGTAAAACTCTAATAAAGGGCTTCTTTGGGCTCTGAGATCCGGTTATTGAATATGGCGCTAACAGTACATCGGGCTAGTTCCGCTCTAAAAAGCCGCTGAAAAGGTCCACTAATTACCAGGAAACAGGTACCTACTCCTCCGTCGGTGTTGGTTGCTACCTATTTGAACTGATAGGCCCCACGCAGTTGCAGCAAGGGGGATGATGCCCCGTAAATAAACATTCCGATCCCCGGATTTACGATAAACAGCAACCAGCAAAGCGGCACATGGCAGCAGTCAAGCTTCACCACCAAGATAGACCAAAGTTCGGGATATCCATAACTGGTACTTCATCAAGTAGACGGAGCAAGAACGATGACGTCGACGCCCCTGGTTGACTAGAACCCAAGCAGTTTTTGAGGATTTCTAGAACGTCGACGATAGCCCACAGCGGTCCCCAATTGCCGACCCAAATCATACCTCAATTCCTAATTTGCGACCCAATTCGCAGCTCGAGAAATCCCAGATGCAGATGAATTATCCGTCTAGCTAATCGCAACCATGTCATTCCTATTTTCGAGGGCGAGGACCAGGACTAACACTCTTGATCTACCCAAGCAAGCTAGGGATCATGTTCTCAAGCTCGATGCCCCTGGCAGAGTAAGCAGAGCTGAGCTCCCGATAACCTCACTATGTGTGCTAACTACCACACTATAGGCCGAAGAGCTAGCCAAGGTGCTCAGCCAGATGAAGCTCATACTTCAAGGAACACCAGGTATGCACTCAACTCAACTTCACCACAAGCAGTAGCGCATCACTTATTCCTTGCGCAAGTGCCCAGATGTCATAATACTAACCTGGCCTACGACTACAGAAGTGGAAAGTACTCCCGAGCAGGTATATCAGTTAGTCACAGGCCTTATAGAAGAAGATCTTCTCCTCCTCCTTGCTCAGTACCTACACCGACTACCATTCGAATCCCGCAAAGACACCCAAGTCATATTCTCCTATGTCTTCCGTTTCCGACCCCCGACAGCGTCGCCGAAGACAGACCCAGTCGCATTGAGTTATGTGGTCAACAACAAGCCACAGGTCTTACTGGAGTTGTGCCGAGGTTACGATCACAAAGAGAGTGCGACGCCCGCGGGCACTGTATTACGTGAGGTTCTGAAAAGCGAAGCAGCGGCTGCTATAATACTCTACGACGACGGAGAGGAACCCGGTTCCAGTTTGAAAGGTGTAACAGCAATCGATAGGGAGCGCCCACAGAGTGGTAACGGGGTCTTTTGGCGATTCTTCGATTGGATTGACAAGAGCTCGTTTGAAGTTGCCGCCGATGCCTTCACTACGTTCAGGGTAGGTTTCCCCCTGTACCGTTGAAGCAGGGGCAAGTTATCTCCTAACATAATCAATACTAGGAACTCCTTACGAAACATAAAGAGCTCGTGCCTCGATATCTCTCGATCAACTTCGAGCTCTTCTTCGACAAGTACAACCATATTTTGGTGCAGTCGAACAGCTACGTAACAAAGCGGCAGTCCATCAAGTTACTCGGCGAAATATTACTCGACCGTTCAAACTACAATGTGATGACCGCATATGTAGACCGGGGTGAGCACCTCAAGATCTGTATGAATCTTTTGCGCAGCGACCGCAAGATGGTGCAATACGAGGGCTTCCACGTCTTCAAGGTCTTCGTGGCCAATCCCCACAAGTCCATTGCCGTGCAGAAGATCCTCCTCATGAACCGAGAGAAGCTCCTAAACTTCCTCTCACACTTCCTCGAGGATCGCACCGACGATGAGCAGTTCATCGACGAGCGTGAATTCTTAATCAAGCAAATCCGGAACATGCCACCTAACCCGGTCCCACCGGCTCGCCAACTCGCGGTCTAGAGGAACCCCGAGAAGTCCAAGGCCGGGCAAGGTGCCTACGCACATTCATTCTAAGCAGGGGAGCATGGATACCTATGGAGGTGAACGGTAGACGTACGAAGCAGCCATCATGGCAGACATTACTTGCATGTAGTTAGGCGTTTAGGTCATGACAGGAGCAATGAAGTACTATCTTCACAATGAAACTCAAATCGTATATTCATATTCGAGCTTTCTGCGTAAGGCATCCAGTACATAATAGGGTAGATATTTCATCTTTCCCGCTGAAGACACCCACTTAATGAACCCAAGGGGCTAAGTTAATACAACTGGCCTGTCACTCTTTTCCTTAAATACAGTATTAGACGTTCAACGCCGACTAGATTTGCAGCTATAGAAGTGGTTAGGTGCTCAAGTAATATCGTTAGCAGTTCCCATCCACATTCACAGATCCTTCTTCATCCAGTCGGCAAACTCGTCCTTATACTCATCCCTCCACCTGCTTAGAGGTGGCCGTCCCTTCACCGCATCATCCGCACTCCAAAGCATCCTCTTCTTATCCGTCTCCTCACTAACATCGTTATCCGGGCATAAGACCCAGAACTGGCCTTCGCCCATCTTCTTCTCCAAGTAATCAGCCACCTGCGCTGGCATCCATGCCGCTTCCGGCTTTTCTCTTCCGGACGCCGCGCCGGCTAGCCCGGTCCATGTCCACCCAGGCACAAGGAGGTGTACGCCGATATTCTTCTCAGCCCGCAGGTCGAAGCTTAGCTGCTCGGCCAACGACTTGACAGCTGCTTTGCTGGCATTGTAGGCCGGGCTGCCCGGTGGGTTTGTGATGCCCTGCTTGGAGCCTGTAATGACGATCGCTGCTTTGTAAGCCTCCGACGCAGCGGCTTTCTCCTTGATCAGCGGCAGCAAAGTGGTGATGCCGTTGACAACACCGAAGAAGTTCACATCCAACACCTTCCGGAACGCCGCGGGATCCGCTTCCGCGCCATCGAAAGCCGTCCGGACGCCGACGCCGGCGTTGAGAGCTAGGAGATTGATTTGACCTACATGTATAAGACGGCGAAATATTAGCAGGCTGAACTTCACGTATCACTTATACACGTCACTCAAAGGGAAAAGCTACATACCTCCAAATTCCTTGACAACCCTGCTCTTAATCTCGCTCCAGTCCTCCACTTTACTCACGTCCACGCGAACCGTACTAACATCCTTCCCAAGGCTCTCCTTAGCCGCGTCCAGGCCTTTGGCATCCCAATCAGCGACGAGCACCTTCATGCCGTAGCCGACGCACTTCTGCGCCAGCGCGAGGCCGATGCCCGAAGCCCCGCCCGTGATGACGGCCGTGTTGGCTTTCTTGAAGATTGCCGACATTTCGAAGCCCTAGTAATTCGATAATAAGATTTTGTCTCGGGATACGAGAGAATCGACCTCCGCGAGGTCGGGTGAATCAGTTTACATGGAACAATACCATACGAGATCTTGAGCAGAGGGCAATCTCCAAGTCTTAAACTCCAAGGAATTCGGGGTTAAGACCTTAAAGCCCGATGCTAGCATCACATATCAATACACAATGACGTAGGGTGCGGGCGCGCAACCATTGCCATACTTCACACACTCGAATTACTAAGAAACTGAGCGGGCCTAAGACTTCCAATCAAGACTTGAAGGGCTTAAAGCGATCGCGAATACTTGCAAAACATATGGATCGCCGGTAGAACCTGATCCTAATGAAGCACCCCGCCTCGAGAGCAAACATGTAGGTACTAATACAGGGATATACCACTTCTTTTTCTCTTTCGTGATCCTCTTTCAGTCTAAGCGATTACGAGAGTCCAGTTGAGCGGCTCCAGATATAAACCCACCACGCCAATACGCCGATACCAGACTGCTACCTAGCCAACCATACTTGCCTCCCCCGTATTAACCCCGGACTCCAAGGCGTGCTGAGCCAGAACTTATCGTTGCGGCTGAACAGGCTGCTTCGACAACATGACGGTGACGCTTTCGCGAGCGTTGACGGTAGACCAGATACTATCTTTGCCTCCTTTTCTCCACTCGTCGCCAGTGGTGTCTTCGCCCACGCCTCTCATTGACTCGCCCATAATCACATCAAGATCCCGCTTCTGAGAACTCAACCAGTCCTTGACGAAGGTAGCGGGGTCCTCGCTCAAAGATTTCAAGAAAGAATGCTTGGCTTTGGATACGTGAATTGCCTGGATGATAATCGCGAGCTGTTCGTCGAGGGATGCAGCTTCCTTCAGCATGTTGGCGTAGCCAGCGTTACTTAGGAACGAAAGCATCTTCTCGCGCAACGGGTCATCCACGGCGACGCGGACGTCGTAGACAGTAGGTTGCGGGTCTTTGTGGAACTCCTCGTCGAGTCGGATGGTGTAAGGAAGCTTGACTGGCGGAAGGGGCTTAAGGTGCGGCGTGATGTATTCGTGAAGCTTAGGAATCAATCCTATTTCGATGCCAAAGGCCTAGTAGCTGTATTAGTTAAACGTAACCAAGTCCACCGTAGCAAATGCTCACCTTTCTCAAGAGGTCGTCACAACGGAAATTGCGCTTCTCTTCATCCTCTTGCAGGCCCATTAGCTTGATGTATTCCCAAATACCCATCACAATCTCTTGGCGTGTGGCCTCCGACAAATCAACAATATCTTCCAACTCCTGGCTAACGGCGTACCGCTCGGGTTCCTCGTGTCTGTAGAGATTGATTGTGATGTTGAGATTCTCATCACCACCACGCTTGAAAGTGAGCTCATCGAAGTCGGCGGCTGCAGGAAGACTTGACGAAGGGCCGGCGCGCTCTGGCTTCTTCCATTCAACGCTCTGATCAATGCCTTTACGGTTGCTGGGAAAGTCGACGTTGAACGCCTTGAAGAAGTGAGAGAATCTGTACTTGGGTGTCTTCGCCACCTTCGGCTTCGGATCTTCCTCCATGCGGTCAGAGTCGTCGGACTTGCCATTGTTATCTTCGCTATCGTCATCCTTTTCGAGATCATCGTCATCGTCTAGCAATCGTCCCTCAATCTTGACGCGATAGCTTGGCTCTAGGTTGGAGTTGAAATCAAAGTTATCGACGTTGAGATTATTGTCTTGCCAGACCTGGTCCTCTGCGGTGTTGGTGATCCAAATTCGAAGTGTCTTCCATCGCTATATTGTATTCAGCAATTCCAATTCTATATGCCGCCCAAGACAACACGTGAAACCCACCTTGACGCTTCGATTTACCGAATCAACAATATCAAGACGCTTTCTCGTCATAGTTGCATCGAGTCTCCTCTCAAAGTCCCTAAGCTCGCGGTATCTCGCAGCCATGTCGCCAATGGTACAGTCATCGAGGTTGTCAGGAAGGTTCTTGTCGGTTGGCTTGCGACTGCGGCGCTTAGCCATCTCGACCTGTATGGCGGCTTGCTGTTGCTGCTGTGCGATTTGCGCCTGGGTCAGGGGCACCTGGTGATGAGGACCGGACGACATCATGGGACCTACACCACAACAACAACAAAGTTAGTTTGGTGGACGTAGGACGATAGGGATCCGACGGGATGCCCCTAGAGACGAGAATGAAGAGAAACACTAGCGTGTACGAGGAAATACACGACGTGTATGTGCATAGGTGGTGGGTTAGCAAAGGACTAATAACCAGTGGAGCCATGTGTGGATGAGTGGATGTGTGGATTGTGGGGTTTCGCTGGATCGCCGACAATTTAAATAATAAAAAGACACACGGGCATTGAGCAAGATCATATGGTCGGTCAAAGTTACATACCAATGCCTCCTCGTCGCTGCCCGGCCGAATGGGGGGTGCGCTGCTGCGGCGGGACCTGCTGCTGCGGGTAAGGGCGGTAGCCAGTCTGCATCTTGACTATTTCGGCGGCAGCACTTCGATGTGGACTGGTTTGTTTTTTTATATCTTTGCTCCCTTGTTTTATCGTCTCACGTAGTCCGACTGGGTATGGTTACTGTAGCTCCACTGATCAAGGCGTGCGACGCCAGTTCCGATCGCGATTGGGAATCGGGGAGATGGTCCGAGTTATCTGGGTCGGAGATTTGGATAGTCGTTGGAAAAAGCGCGTGTCCGCCTCGCCGCGGTCTGTTCGAATGATTGGAGAATTACTTCCAGTTTCGAGTTTGACCGGCCAGGCTAAAGGGGCTTTTTTCGGCAGCTTTTCGAGAAAACTCAGGTAAAGCTGAGAATCCTGTCCAGATAGAAAGCTGTGGCTGTGGTGGCTAGTTTACACTAGTACCCATTGCGTAAGGTCTGTGCATAAACGTGCAGTTGTGTACGTAATCCAGTATTTCTACGTACATATATCCAAAGGTACATTGATAACATCATGTAAAATGTATGTACAGAATAGGGGGGGGATCTGAAAGATAAATTCATTCATACAATACCCGCATAGTCGGTTCTTGAAAATAGCCAATGTGACAATGCCCTGTTAGAAGCGACTGCTTCCCATCGACCGGTCAATGCCAGCATGGTGACGTACATCCAACAAATGCCAGCCCCTCCAACTTACTCTTTGACTGATAGGTTGGCGGATACATCCGTTGGAACTCAGACAGTGTTACAAGTTAATAATAAATCACCTCAGTCAACATTTAGTCATCTTGTCGGTTCAATGTATTCAGCTATATCCCCATAAACTCCTGGGTATTAGGTCCCTTCGGACCACTTGTTCTCGAACCTCTCTGCCTTTGTGGCCTTGATAAGTCGTGACTCTCGACGTAGCCACACGCAAGCAACCCCTCCTTACCCCTTAGCAACAGGGCTGCAACCCACCGGGACTCGGCATTCTTTGGCCTCCTCTCCCCTCCACGATCTAGGGGTCTGAAGAAAATTTGATTTTGGAATATTATATTAGGGAATGTGAAGTATGATCATGCGTGATGTGGTGTAATCCTTCTAATCCATCTAAATGAGATGCCGACTGTATGCTTCAGTAGGAGGAGCAGACTGGTGACAAGGAAAACTCCCAGAATGCAATGTGTTTTCGTGTCATGATTGAGAACCCCCTTTCAAATATCACCAAAAGCTACCAAAGCCTACGCCTCGCTAGAACATGCCGCATATGAAAAAAAGCCAGGAAAGGGAAGCTAGGTAGGTCCTAGTAGATAATGTTTCGGGTCGTGTAGTTGGGATGCTGGATATCTAAAATTCTCCACGCCGTGGGTGTGGAGCTACCATTAAAAAGCCGAGCCTAATCCTTGTTTGGATTGTCGCTTGCTAAAACGGTTGCGTTTCGTATTCGCCGTATCCTCTAGGCTCGCCTGGCTCTTGCTCAAGTGATTACGGTGAGATCTGTCGTTGATGTTGTAGCCATCTGGCCCAAAAGTACTCGCCGGGCTGGACATGGACGATGACATCTCCCCAAATGCATTGTCGCTGGTATAAGAGCGACTCAGGTTGAGGGATACAGCAAAGTCTCTAGCCTGCTGAAGAGTCTCAAGCCAGTCTTCCGCGGTTGGTCGAGGCGATTCAAAAGAGGAAGGGGGTTTGACGTCTTCGAAAGTATAATGAACACCACCCTAGCACTTGTGAGTATAGCCATAGTCAGGATTGGACGATGGGGTACTTACTGAATCAACACACCATACAGTCTGTCCTTTCGCATCTACCTGACTTTTCCATGAGCAGTCTGGCGCCAAAAGCGAGATCTCTTGTTTAGCCTTCTTCTCTTCACCACCAGCTGGTGCTAGAATGATCCTCCCGCTGGATGTGACCATTACAAGCCGTTGTCTCTTTTTCGTTGTACTGCCACCAAAGAACCGGGAGAACTTTCTATGTCCCTCCTCGCCTTTATTATGTGGACTATTTGGAATCGGTGACGACATAACCATCAGGTCACCAAGCCGTAATATCCTCTCGTTCGTTCTTGTTAATACGGGTGACCACTCGATATCGAGCTGGGATGGCGGTGGGATGTCGGTGATGATCCTTCCCGGCGGTCGGGACGAGCCATTTAGGCCGTTCCCCGTTGTCGGAGGTCTAGACGATGTAGGCTGTTGGCTGCTAGGCGTTCCATTGAGCTGGATGATCTTGGGCTCCTGAGACGGCGGCACATATGGCCGCAATCGGGGCGCCTTCATCTTCCATAAGATCTTACCAAACTGCTGACCCTCGAAAAATTCATGGTTCTTGATATGCTCGATAGTAAGTCGCCTAGCCGGATCTAGTACTAGACAACGCTCAACTAGGTCCCTTGCCGCCGGAGGAAATCCTGGAGGGAATTCATAATCGAGGTTGACGATTTTTTGGAAAGTCAGATACTCAGAGCCAGCTTTGAATGGTGGTCGGCCAGCTAGTAGTTGGTAGATAATGCAACCAAAAGCCCATAGGTCGCTCGCCTTGCACGCATTCTTGTTAGTGAGGAGCTCAGGGCTGACATATTCGGCCGTGCCCACGAAAGACGCCGCGCGGCTATCATCATCCTGGTCTTTACTCCTAGAACTGGTCCCTGTATCTTCGATCCTGGGTGGAGGCTGCGGTGCTCTTGGGTCGCTCAATAACCTCGCCGTTCCAAAGTCGGTAATTTTGACATGCAGCTGATCATCAAGCAGGACGTTCTCGGGTTTCAAATCTCTATGGATAACCCCTCGTGAGTGCATATACTCGATAGCGTCTAGAATTTGAGCCCCAAAGAATCTTGTGCACTCCACATCAAAGGTGCCCGTCTTTTTCAGAACGCCTAGGAGCTCGCCGCCGTTGCAGAGATCCAAAACATAATACAGGGAGTTCTCGTCTTGGAATGTGTAATAAAGTCGTACGATACCGGGATGTTCGGTGAGGCGGTTGAGGGTATCCTTTTCGATGTTGACATACTTGATCTTCCTCTCCTTAATGATGTGCTTCTTCTCAAGGACTTTTATCGCATATTCCTTCAACGTTTGCCGGTCTGTAGCAAAGTACACAGTGCTGTATGAACCCTCTCCTAGCACACGACCGAAAGAAAAGTCTCGGACACCCTTCTTCACTGACTTCATGACAGTTTTCCCATTGGCGTCTACTTCCTGTCGTACCGATACAGCCGCACCTCGGTCTTTCCATTCTTCGCTACTCTTAGATACCGGTAGGTCGGACGTGAGACCGCGAGGTTCGGGGACGACAGGGACATTGGGGATCGAGGCATATCCGCCGCCCATGCCTTTCGAGCTCCTCCTAGGAGGGAGGGGGCCGCTCCCAGCTACGGCCTGAAGCTGGCGGTTCTGATTATACGATCGCTCCCGATGGCTCGACTCGCGAGAAGGGATACTAGGCGCGTATTCAGAAGGAGCCCTCGAGTCGATCATACCTTGCATATTGTACATTGGTGTCCTAGACGGTTCTGTTCTTAGGATATGATAAGAATTTGCAGCCTGGTCGCGTTCAGCCGCCGTCGTTGCGGTGTACAGACCGGATTGAGGACGCGAGGAGAGGTTCGTGTATTGTAACGCTCCATTTTGTGCATATGCAGATATCTGACTTTGGGGATCAGGTGGTGTCCCTGAAATAGCCATTGACATCTGTGCTGGTTGGGATCTGCTTTGTCCAATGTGCGATTCGGGATTGGAGGGGTGAGTATCGGATATGGGATGGCTTGATGAGGCTGCATTAGCGTCTTCATCGACGTCTTGGGATGAGCTCGGTGTGGCATCATCTGGGTTTGCAATGCGTAGGCCACCCAGTGCCCTCGAAAGACTAAGATCGTTATTCATGATAACCACGAAACCGGAGCGGCGATGGGATGGATATTTTAATGTCGGTAGAGATTGCCAGGGGCTAGTTGCTCAGGTGGGTGGTAGAGCAGTGGATATCAAGGCGGTGCGGCGGACGAGCGATCCTACCGGTTCGTATCGATGAAGGACGATAGTACGAGGTGCTATCCACGACTTGTCGTCAACAAGTGAGACCATCGGTGGCCCTCGAATGCAGGCCGGTTTCTTTGGGATCCGTCTTGCCGGGTACTGGGAAATTGAACTTCGCAGGTTCAAGGGCACGCTTCGAGTCTCTGATAAAACCCGACCGCTTGGCGATGCTGGACACGCTGGACACGCTACCCGGTATAGTGCTCTCTAGGTCGGAAACCTCTAAAGGCGATAGCATCAGGACGTGCCAGGTTTGGGACGGAGAAAAGACTCAGGCGGCAGGGTTTAAGGTAGGGAGAGAAAGAATAGAGTAGGGTGAAATTGGTTTGATGTCTGTAATTGCTGCACGTACATGTGTTGTTCCGCATGTAATTTTCAACACGGCAGCACAGCCGTGGGCAGAACACGACCAGGTCATTCAAATCTCAATCCAATGCTGCCATGCATGGACCAGGACCCAACACGAGCAGACGGTGGGCATGCTAACGTACAAATGGTGCACAGGTAGTTAGATAAATTGGTCGATGCTAATTTCGAAGGAGTGGCAGGTCGGGCAAGCTGGAGGTCCAAGGCCTAGAAAGGGTCTGGGAATAATTAGTGCCTTGCTAGCAGTGGCAGCCAGTGGGATTGCAGGCGCAGTGCTACTAATGATAGGTACTTTTAGCGGCACTTTGTAATCTACACCGTTCCACGTCCCCAATTTAGCACCTTTTCTTCAAGGGGTCCAGCGCTAACAACTGTTGGGTACTTTCTCCTGCGGGAAGGCGCCTTATACTGTTAAGTTTACTTAAGGGTTTATGTCACAAAAATTAAGCAGCGCGGTCTTAATTTAAGCTTTATGATTAATCGAGAAAAAGAGAATATCGCTTTTTAATTAATCATGCGGTTTCGATTTAAGCTTTATAATTAATTAAAAAAACGAAAATATTACTTTTTAATTAATTATGAAAAGTTAAATTTAATTAATTAAAAATAAATTTAAAGAATTAACGGTAAATTTAATAATAAATTAAACTTAATAATAAAAGTTTATATATAATTAATAAAACGTTAATAATTAATTTAATTTAATATATATAATTTAAACATTTATAAATTATATATATATAATAATAAAATATTATATATAAAAAAAATTATTATTTTTTATTATTTATAAAATAAATTATATATTTTAATAAAATTATAAAATCTTTTTTATAAATCTTTTTAATTTATTAATATTAAGTTATATAAAAGTTAATAATTATAAAGATATAAAATGATTAATATTAATTTTTAATAAAAGGAAAAAACTTTTAAAGTTTATAATTCGAAATAATTATATATATATAATTATAAAGTTAAGCTTTTTTTTATTTATTAAATATAATATAAAATTAAAGAAACCTTTTTAATAAATTTAATTTTAAGCTTTATAATTTATAATAATAAAAGTAAAAATTAATATGAAATTAATTTTATTAAATAATTTTAATAAAATAACGTTAAACGTTTTTATAACCGTTATTTTCTTTAATATAATAAAAAGTAATTTAAAACATAATTTATTAAAATTCAACCTTTTTATAATTTGAAATAATAATAAAATCATTTTAAATAATTTCATATAAATTAATATAATTAAATTAATTATATATACCGCCACGTTTAAATTTAAAATAAATCTTTTAATAATATATTAAACGTTATTAACGACTTTAAAACCTTAATAAACATTTTTTATAATATTAATAAACATACCTTTAATAAATAATAAATACGTTAAAATCTTTAATAAAGAATTATTTATCTTTTAAAATATAACTTATAATATAACGGCTTTATTAAAAGGTTTAAAATTATGTTTAAATAAGAAAATGTAAGCTTTTTAATTATTTATTTTTATAAAAATAATCATAATTTATAAATTTATTATATAATAAACTTTATTTATAAAGATAATAACCTTAACGTTATAATTTAATGAGATTTATTCCTTTTTTATTATTTTAAAATTTAAAACGTAAACATTTTTTCTCGTTTATATATTATTTTTTAAATATTTTAATAAGAGATTTAAAATTATATTTATAATCTTTATTTATTAATCGAAAAGAATAATAAAGGTAAACTTTAATTATAATTAATGGTTAAAATAATATACGTCGTTTTATAATTAATGCTTAAAAAATTATTTAATTAATTTAAATTATTTTACGGTTATTAATTTATAAGGGTAAAATAAAAATAAACTTAAGATAAGTTCGAATTAATAAAAATCACCGCATAAAATAACGATAAAAACATTATTAAAATCTTTATTTAATTAATCACGAACTTTTTATAATTATTTATAAATTTTTAATAAGTTAATCTTAAATATTATATTATATTCATTAATGATTAATATATTAATTTCTTTTAAAATAATAACCTTTTTTAAGTTTACCTTTTATATTTTATTTATTATAAATATATTTATAATGGAATAAATTATAATGTCATTAAGGTATATATTAACATATTTAAATATAATAGTTATTATAATTCTTTTTTAAGCTTTTTTTTTATTTAACGCTTTAATTAAAGTTTTAATTATAATGTTTTTACCGGTGCTACTTTTATTATTTAAGTAATATAATAATTAATGATGGTTATTTTTATTTATAAATTAATAAGTTTTTTTAAATTTATTTACATTAATTTTATTTAAATGATGTAAAATAATATTTAACGAGATATATTATTTTTTATTTAAATATTTTTGTTAACATAATATTAACGTAACGTCGACTTAAATTTACCTAAAATTATATTTAATATTTAACGTAATTAATCTTTTAAATTAATTCGATTAATTTGAAATAAACGTTTTATATATATTAAAATCAACTTATATTTTTATAAACTCCTCGTCCATAAGTAAAATTAATGTGGGAACTTAAAGATTAACATAAATTTCATTTATTTTATCCACGATTTCATAAAGTTTTTAATTATTAATATTTTTAATTTCCACTTTTTATTATTATATACGTTTTTAAATAATTTATTAAACGACCTTTCCGTCACGAAAAAATGTAATATTAACTTTTAAACTTTTAATTAAATCGTCGAAAATATTAAGCTTAAAAATTAACGATAAAACGGAAAATTTAATAAATATATTAATTTAATTAAATTTCATTAATTTTATTATGGCGTTTTTAAATAAATTATTGTTATGTTAAAAAATAATATTTAAATAATTTATAAAACTTTTATAAAAAACTTTTAATCTTTTAAAGTTAAATATTTTTACATTATCATCTTTATTATTTTTAATATTTTCGTTTTTATTAAAGTTATATAAAATGTTTATATCGTCCGTATATTTATTATTTTCGAAACGAACCTTTTACATTTTCTTATTTTTAATAATATCTTTTTTATTTCTTTTTAATAATTTAAGATTTATATTATAAAATATGATTTAACGAAGAATATTACGAAATAAACGATTTTAAATATTAACGTATAAATTAAATTTTAAGGAAATAAAATTTTCTTAAAGAATAAATAATGTTAAACGAAGAATAACATTTCGATAATAAACCATTTTATCTTCGGATTTTCATAAGTAAAACTTAATTAACATAAACATGTATATTTTTACTTTTATTAAAAAGTATTAATAAAACTTAAATTATTATAATTTACCTTCGAATTTAACATATTTATTTATCCATTTCTTCGGTTTTAATTTAATTTTAATAATTAATACATAATTATATAAATATATATATCGGAATGAAAAACTTTAAATTATATAAATGTTATATATAATTAATTATAAACTTATGAAATATAAAGAAGTTCTTATATTATAATTAAGTTTTTTATCATTATTAAATACTTTTATAATTAACTTTTAAAAATATGGTTATTTTTAATAAATTATTTAATATATAATGTTTATATTTAATTAATTTTATTCGTTATTTAATAAATAATATATATCATAACCGAGAATATAATTATAAATGTTTAACGATGAAAGTTTTTAATTAAAAAAAACCCGATTTATTATTTTTAATATTAAGCTTTATGTTATCATTTTAAAATTATTAAAATTTATAAATGTTAATAATTTATTCTTTTCCATAAAAATAAATTAAATAAAAGTTATTTATTAATAAAAAGGTTGGTTAACTTTTATAACATAATCGATAACGTAATAAATTAAAGATATAATTTAACTTTAAGTAAAAATGGGAATGAAATTATAATTATATCTTAACTTAATAATTATAATTATATTTTATTAAATATAATTCCTTAATATATGTTTAATTTTAAAAACGTTATCATTATTTAAGAATATTTTATCGATTAAATTTTATGGTTAACCGAAACGATATTTTCTCTTAATTATAACCTTACGTTTTTAACCTTATTTATTATCTTCATATTTATAATATATATAAATATATTAATAAATTTATAAAGTTATAATGACGAATTATATTTCATTTTCTTATTTTACTTTTAATTTAATTAAATCGATTTTTAATTCTTTAAGAGGATAAAAACGATCTTTATCACGAACTTTATACTTTAATACCTCCTCGTTATAATTTTCTTAAAAGTGTTTATTAATTTATTTAAGAAACTCATTTATATTTATTTAAGGATGGAAATTAAATAATATTTCGTCGATATATTTCTCTGAGTTAATGTTATTAAAATATTATAAAAAGTTGTAAAAATGGAAAAAGTTACGTTTATTCGTTTCGATATATTTAAAATATATATCGTTAAAATTAAAAGTATTATCCATGGTTTTTATCCGGACGATTTTATCGAAAAACGTTATTATGTAATTATAAAATTATTTAATGGTTATAATAAGATTTTAATTTATTTCTTTAATGATAATTTAATGATTATTAAATAAATAATTCTTTAATTTCTTTTTAATATATTTTAAATATTGGTTATTATAAAACTTTCGACTTATTTTAATATGAATTAAATTATTTAAATTATTTAGGTTTATTATAAATTAAATAACCGGAAGTTTATTTTTAATAATAAAGTTTTATAATTAATTTTATTAATTATGTTTTTTTTCATTTAATAATGGTTATTATTATTTATATGTAAATATTTCCTTTATAAGTTTTTTTATGTAAAGATTATTAATCGGTTAATGTTTTTCTAGTTTTTTTTTTACCGTGAAGAGTTCTTTTATGGTAATAGTTTCGGAAATAGCTTAAATTTTAGCGAATTTTAAACTTTTCGATTATATTCGATTAATTTAATTATTATTATCTTTTATAATATAATTAAACATTAAAAATGGGAAGATTAAATATATAATAATTATAATTTTATATTATAATAATTTAATAAAAGTTTATTTAAATAAATATCATTAATTATTATATAAATATAAGATTAAAATTTTATAATATTTTTTATATAAGAAGTTTCTTTCTTTATATTTTATTAATTTTAACTTTTCCTCTTTATTAATAATTATTAAATTATTTTATTTATAAGGTAAGATCGTAATGAATATCGATATAAAATAGTTTAAGTTTTAAATATTTAAATATTACCGGCTTAAAGAAATATAAATATATGTTTATTTATTAAATATAATTTATTTTATTATATTTTCTTCATTATTATCATTATTTAATTTATAAGTTTTATAATGGAGCGATTATTAAATGAAATTTATAACTTATATATTATTTAATTTATTTCCTTTTATAAAGAAAATGGTAAATAAGGTTAATATAGTTATTAATTTATGAAGTAAGTTAAAATATTTAGTTTTATTATTTAAAGCGGTAAAAATAGATGAAGGTTTATTTTAATGTTTTAATATTTTCTTTTATACTTCTTAAAATGCCTCGGTTAATTTTTATATAAAAACCTCCTTTAAATTTAATTTAAAATTTACGTTACTTCCGGATTTAAAATTAAAAAAGTTATGATTTAAAATTTTACCTTTTAATCTTATATCATATATAAGATTTAAGTTATTTTTACGTGGAATATAAGATAATTAATTAACGGATTTCATTATAACATTTTTTATATAAGTTAATCTTTTTATTAAACTTATTAATATGATTTTATTTTCGTTATTTTATTCTTATTAAAATTTATTATTAAGTGGGATATTGTAATATAAATAATTATTAATTTTTAATTATATAAGAACCTTTATTATAACAAATTTACGCAATTTTAAAAAAGGCTTTAAAGCATTTTTATCGGGTTTATTAAGATTATATTATATAATATAAACATCATTAATAACGTTTTCGATTTTTTGAGATAAAATCTTCATGATTAAATATAAATTATTTATAATAATAATAATATGGTTTAATATTTTCCGATAATCTTAATTATTAAATTAATTCGATAATAAGTTTAAAATAATCTTTATGATAAGATTAAATATATATTTTAATAATATAAATTTTTCTTTTAAAAGGCATAAGTTTTTTAAAACGAGAAGATAAAAATAAATATATGATATTTAAAACATGTTTAATTTATATTTTTTTAACATATCTTCATTTTTAATATAAAACGAGCATTTTTTATAAATTTTTATAATTTTATTATTATAAGGAAAATATTTAAAATAACTAAATTTATACGTTAAGTTTTTTTTTAAAAATAAATATAATAATAAAACTTTATAAAATAACCTTTATAACTTATATATTAAACGGTTTAAAAAGTAGTTTTAAAGTTTTAACTTTAATTTATTTATAATATATTATATTAAATATAATCGATATTAATTTAAAAAGAAGTTATTAAAAATTTAAATTTTCTTTTAAAAGTTAAATATATATTTAACTTTCCGGTAATTATTAATAAAGTTTATAAATGATTTAATTTTAAATTAAGAAACTTTATTATTAAAATTAATATTAAAGCTTTATAATAAAGCTTTAATTTTACGACGTTAAAAAGAGTTATCTTTAAGAGTAATAATTATCATTTTATGATGTTTTTGTTTTTTAAATCTTTCGGAAATAAGTTAAAGTATAATGGGATTATAAAGAGTTAATTAAGTAAGGTTTAATTAAGCCGGTAAAAAGATAAGTTTAAGAAAAATCGGTTAAATAAGGCTTAATTAAGTTAAAGGAAAAGTAAGTTTAAGAAAAATTAACCGGGTAAAATTTAATTAAGTCGAGGGAAGAATAAGTTTAAGAAAAATTAATTGAAAATAAAGATTTACGAAAGTATTTAAATTAAAGATATTTTAGGTAATATTTATTAACGGAATATTTAATTAAAATATAACGGTTATATATATAAATAAATTATCATTTAAACGTAAAGGAAAATATAACTTATATTAAATATATAATAAAGAAAAATAAAAATTATTTATTTAAATATATAAAGATATAAATAAAGAAATAATAATAAGAATAAATATTACGTAATTATATATAAGATATATGTTTATATAAAGAAAAAATGAAAAAATATATTTATATACGTTAAGAAAAATTTATTAAACGTAAGAAAAAATAAAGTTTCTTAAAAATGTTTAAAAAATATAATTTTATATATTTTATATTTATATAAACGGCCGTATATTTTAAAACGAAATTTATTTATTTATTCCTTTTATTTACATAACTTTTAAAGCTTTTTACTTATTATTATTAACTATTTTACGAAAATAACCTTTAATTATAATGTTATTTTTTTTATCTTTAACTTTTATATAAGTTAAATAAACCTTATAATCATTTATAAGTTTAAGTTTAAATATTATATTTATTTTAACCATGAAAATAATCGAATAATAAGATAAAAATGTCACATTAATTAAATATAATAATTAAATTATTATTATTAACGTCTTTATTATTTTCCTTAACTTTAACGTAAATATCGACGCTTAATATTATTTTAAGCTATTTTAACTCATGATTTTTATATCGATTTATTATTTTAACAAATTTATATTTGTTAAAAATAACGTTATTATAATCTCCGGAGATTTATAACTTTATTCTATTTATATAGTTAAAAAAAATAACTTAAATATTAACTTAACATGTAAAATATTAATTATAACCTCGGTAAAGAATATTTAAAAATAAATAATCCGTATTAAAGATAACGTGAATTAAATAAAATATTAATAATTATTATAAATAAACTTTTAAACGTTAAAGTTAACGAAGATTATAAGTTTTTTATTTAAAAATAAATGATTAATTACACATTTTATAGATACGTTTATAAAACGTTTAATAAAAATATCTTTATCATTAATTTTAATATAATTATGCCGTTTTTAAAATTTAATAAATTTATAAAGTTTTAATTTTTTTTTAATTTCGATTTGGAATATAACGTTAACGTTTTATTCCCGAAAAAGGCTTATTTATTTTATATCTTTTTAATATTTGATAAATCCATTATTAAACATTATATATAAATATATAAAGCCGGTAATGTCACGTTAAAAAATAATTAATATATTTATTATATGGGATAAATTATTAATTAATTTTAAAACCACTTTATTAAAAAAGTAAAATATAAACTTAATATATTTATACGTTATTTCCTTGTTTTTATTATTATCTTTTTATAAATTCTTTACTTAACTTTTAATAAATAAATAAAGGTATAAAGATTAATTATAATTATATTTCAACCGGATTTAATTATATTAAATTATCGTAAAAAGTTATAAAAAAGAATTTAATAAAGAACGTAAAACGTAATAATTAAAGCCTCTTTAATTATTAAAGTTTCCTTAATCATTCCTTAAAAGAAATATAAAGTTATTATAAATATTAATATTAATAATAATGATAATAATGATAATAATAATAATAAAGAAAAGGTCGTTATTTTTATTCCATAATTAATTAATATTGCCGATAATATATTTAAGTTATAAAGTTTATTATTTATAAAAGGAAATAAAAAAAATAATAAATAATAATGATGGTTTAATATAAAAGATAATAAATAAAAACGAAGGTTTAATATGTTAAATATAATAAATATTACGATAGTTTATAATTTATATTATTTTTAATAAAAATATACGTTTAATTCATAATCTTTTATTAAAATTACTTCTTAAAATTTAATATATAATGATTATATAATAACTATTATATATCGTTTAATTAACTTAATTATTTATTTATTCCATTTTATATAAATATTTATTATTTATTTAATATTTAATCATAATATTATTTTTAATTATTATTTTAACGTTTAAATTTAACCATTATCATTTCTATCATTAATATTTTAAAACCATTAAATAATTATAAAGTTTAAATAATATATAACATTAATAATATAATCATTATTTTTAACTTATATAATAAACATTTTATTTCAATATTTAATCATATCTTTAATTATTATTTAACATTTTTAATTCGAAACTAATCATAAACTATTAATTAAATTTAAAGCTTTTAATAATGGAAATATTGATTATAATTTAACATATAACGTTTATTATCTTTTAATTAAAAATATATAAAATCGGTTAAAAACGGATCGATTTTATTTCTCATTAATTTATAAGTTAAATGGTCGATTTATACTTTTAATAAATGATATTTTACTTATAAATATATATTATTTCCATAATCTTTTATATACGAATCTTAAAAATAAATAATTTATACGTTTATATTATTAATATACCTTTAATATTTATACTTATTTTATAATTTT
The DNA here is from genome assembly GCA_022578955.1 of Hypoxylon sp. FL1857. Taxonomy (NCBI): domain Eukaryota; kingdom Fungi; phylum Ascomycota; class Sordariomycetes; order Xylariales; family Hypoxylaceae; genus Hypoxylon; species Hypoxylon sp. FL1857. The sequence goes on from MU400386.1 coordinate 41,960, forward strand.
ATATTTTATTACGTTAAGTTTTATTTATTAAACATTTTTATATAATAACTTATTATCATAATAACATAATTTTTATATCGCTTTAATTTTAATTAAAAAGTTTAATGTTATATAAGTTAAAAGTTAATTAACAATTATTATATATGATAAATGTTATCATTTAACTTTAATTTTAAACGGTTTAAAAAAAACATATATTATTCTTTACATTAAAAATCTTTAATTTATATAAAACGATATAACTTAATATATTATAACGTTAATTATAACGAAAAAAGTAAATGAAGTTAAGAATTTTATAACTTTCCGCGCCGATATATACGATATATAAAATTTGAAAGTATTTATAATATTACTTAAATTATATAATAACCGATATATTTTAACGACGTATTTATTTTATTTTAATAATTAAATTAAACATAAATTAAAAACGTTATATTATAATTAATTTTTATATTAATTATATAATATTTTTATTAAATATTTATTTATATATTTTACTTAAATTATATTAAAGAATGTTATATTTTAATTTATTAACGTTATAAAAATAAATTTAATGGTTATTTATATTTGTGAAAATACGTAAAATAATATATAATTAAATTTACGGGTTATATATATAACTTCGATAAATTAAATGTTATTTATCATTAAGTTTATTATTTTAAATAATTTTAAAAAACGTTTTTAATTTAATAATTAACGTTCTTAATTTAATAATTAACGTCCTTAATTTAATAATTAAATTTTTCATATATATATTATCGAAGAAAATTTAAATGTTAAATATGATTATCGATAAGATTTAATTATTATTAAAGTTAAAAAAGGAAATAATAATAATAATATTAACGATAATTTAAAATTCGATAATTATAATTATTTTATTAAAAGAAATTATATTATTTCTCGGGTTTTATTTAATTTTTCGTCTTATTTTACGATATTTCTTTTACTTAATTTTATCCTTAATTTTTTAAAAACGTTCTTAAATAATATTTAAAGTAATAATATTATAAAAATTAAAGTTAACGTAATTTTTAATTTAAAAACTTTTAATTATAATGCCGAAATTAATTAAATTATTCTTATAAAACGTTTAAATTAAAGTAAAAATTATATATGTTAATATTTATATATAAGTTATTTTTTAAATAACGTTAATATTTTAAAATAATAATAATTAATATAAGCTTAAATTATATTATAATTATCATTTTTATAACATAAAATATCACTTATTATTAACATATATAATTTATTTATTAAATTTAAATTAATAATTACGTGATAATTATCTTAATTATAAAATTAATCATATAAGGAAACTTAAGGATTTTACCACCCCGAAAGGAGGGGTGGCCTCAAGTAGTAACAAGTTTTAATCATCTGCCTAAAGCCCCTCATTGAATTTAATTGGCCTATACCTCGCGCAAGTAAAATCGCCAACTCGACTTGCGTGCATCATCTCATCTACATCATTTAGTTCTAATCATGCTAAGCTTAGGGCTATGATATAAAAGGCCTCAATGTTATTTCCAAATACACTATTCTTAGCTCATCTTCTAGTATCCCTGAGATAGCTTAAGAATACCTCATATACAAAGTCGACTGTGTTTCCCAAGCACAAATGCTCTCTTTCTCCGTGCTTCTTCTATCCAAGATTCCCCGTTGATGTTTTATAGCTTGGACAACACGCACATAACTTACCTGGTAAATCCCAACTGACCAAATTCTACTACCATTTATATCATCCTAGAATAATGCACCTTTTCCACCAGAGGTTTTAGTATGTTTTAGTTGGAGGCCCAGCTGCGATAGGTCTAGATCTCCCATGTTTGCTGATATGGTGCTGCCATCTAGCTCTTCGTCTTTCTGGATTGTCCAAATTGTACAATCTCGCTTCAATTGAGGTGACATTGCATTACGAGGTCATCGCGTTGAAATTATAACATGGTAAATGTGAAGACACCTCATTTGAACAAGAATAACTAGAGACTGGAGTAATCGGTAAAGTAAATAGGCTGCTCCGGCCGAGGCTTGCACAAGGCAGGAAAGTAAAGTTTACTACAATACAAAGAGTCTTACTGACAGGAGCCATTGCCCTGCGCACTTGTGACATTTGGCACTCGGCATAGCTCGTAACTTCCACTCCTGTCCGGAAGCCACAGCTGTCTCGAGCTGGGAAGAGATTCGCCTACTTTATTTCCAGTACAACTTTGAAGAGGGAGAACCGGAAATACCAATAACTAAAACCGTTTGTGGCCAAGGACCCTCTGACACCATGCTACGTCTATCGCCAACTACACTATCCTTGACCATGACGGAGGTCAAGGAGTTCGAACGCCATCTTCGTTTTAAGAAGTATCTTGCCAAAGATGACGCCTTCGGTAAATTACCTATTCGTACCAAGAAGAATGACACTACTGCTCAAAAGAGCACTGGGTCCGAGTATGATGGTACGAACCAACCGTCCTCGAAGGTTATCCCGAAAGATTCCTCCTGTACGGATATCAAAGAAAGCCCAGGACTTCTATCGTGTCCGCCTCGGCGCCCTCCGAAGCCTGCCGGGGACTCTGCTGGGAGCGGCTCTCAGAGTGTGCCGTTTTCCTCGCCCAGCGGGACCCCGAGCTCGGTGGGCACGTCGCAACCTACAGGATGGGGAAACTTACCCATGACTCTTCCGCCGCCGTTCTCGAGAGAGAAGCGTTCCATCTCGGACGCGCAAACTGTCCCTTCGGTATATCTCCCCTACTTTTCAAAGACATCCATGAAGCTAACCAAATCATATAATAGTCCCAACACAGCATCCAAGCACAGCCTCGTCGCAGTGACACCGGCCAGGGGCCACCGCAAACTCCTCCAAGGCGATCATCCCTCCAAATGGCGCATACTGATACTCGTTCAAGCCCCTCAGTGAGTTGAACGATGACCGGTGCATGCCTTGACTGACCCCATTGGCCTAGTCTATCGTGGGGAGGAGGGGGCTTATCAGTTCTGCCGTTAGATTCGTGCAGCTTATTACCCATTCTCCCAGTCGTAGCTCTCCGTCGCCATCACCACAGGCTGCCAGACCCAACTCTAGTTTGTCAGCTCAGGAAGACGAGTTGGAGCCCACCGATGATTCAGAGCTTGGATTCAGAATCTACAATGATGCTCTCCCGGCATCATCGCAGCCCCAGACACCATACAATCTCCCAGAGGCACGACATCGGAGTCGTCTCCAGGGATCATACACTGCGCCCATTCCACGCCTAGCTTCTCGATCCAAGTACCAACCCAGCATAGATAACGCAGTGAGAGAAGCCACGAGTAGCCCATCAGGTCTTGAGACACCCGGGTTTCGAGGCCTCTATGGTGGTCGAGAAAACAGCGAGGACTCAACGCTATTCAACGAGGCATCCAGATTCCGGGAAGATGACGAAGGAGACCAACAAGGCTGACGACAAAATTAGGGCAAGTTTCTCATGCGAATTATGTGTCCTCAAGCCCAGCCGCTTGTCAATTTCTTGACCAAAGCTTGACCATACTAACTTCGCAAATGCTACCAGACAAAAACAGCAATAGGTTTAAGCATCAGCATACAGTCAAACTTGTTTCGGTTTTCATACAGAGGTCCCCGCAAGCGCGGCCACAGCCTGCCTTATCGTGTCTATGGGTTTGATGGGATCCTCAACTTACTACCGCCCCCACTCAGCATCTAACATGTGGATGAGCCAAGGGTATGCATAGACGTTACAAAGAGGTGACGCAAACAGATCATACCCAGGTAGTTTGGGGGTTATAACCGGATGTAAAGAGCATCGTCAGTGGTTTTGTTTTCCATCGGCAAAGAACCTTGGAAGAGGAGAAGCAGAGAGTCCCACACCCCTAGCCTTCTCCCATCCTCAGGTTCTGGCAATCTTTTAGTGAGGTGGAAATCGCCCGCCATCCATAGATAGGTAGAACCTTGGAATAGTTTATCGGTCAATCAGATTTTCCTACCCAGTCTGCCAGTCTGCCAGTTTCTTACATTGTCCAGGGGTCAGGTTCCGGGCACGCTACAAGAATAAGCACGGAGCACTTTGTGGTACAGTGTAGAAAATCGTGATCGACATTATTCTACGGACATATCCGGTGGATAATTCCTTCTTCAAACAAGATGTGAATGGGCAGATGACTAGCCAATGAAATCGGTTGCTGTGGGAACTTTCGGCCCCAGATTGCCAAGAGGCTAACATTGGCCCTAGCGTAAAGCCGTAGCAACCTCTGGCCAATTGCAGGCAAGAGGATCTTCTCGGAATCCCCTGCAGGGGGTCTCCATTGCCTTACCGAATGCTCTGCATCCCCGATCCCTCTTCCATCAGAAGTGGTCTGGGAAGTGGTCTGAGCACCCCTTTGAAAAAGGTCAAAATTGACGTACTGCCTGCAGCTGCACGCCAGTTTGCTCCACTCCCACTAAGGTTAGTAAGGTTAGTCAGATGCCTACCTAAGTACCTCCGCTGCACATGACGCTGCAGGAGATACATAGGATACTTCTTTTATAGCTTGCGACGGCGGACGGAAACACTCCATCGTCTGCGCCGTTGCCCATCACTACCTCCCAGCACCTTCTTTTGCGCCTCCAACGCCCACACCCTTACACGGTCTGGTCTCAGCCCGCCCGGTCTCACAGCTTACCCTACATATGTACATACTTGCCTACGCTACTTATGGAACCAACTCTCCGTTTCCTCGTCTACGTCCTCCCATTGCTACGCTGCAGTACCGTGTAACCGACGCTGTCTAACTCTCGACCCGTCTCCCGTCCTCTATTCCAGCACGCACTAATAACACAAACCATCCTTGTCTCCTGCGTCTCCCCAATCCCGTCCCTGCGCCTGCGAAGCTGCTGAAGGTTCTTTTTCTTCTTCCCTATTTCTTGCATGATTCTCCCATCCATCCACACCAACCTGTCTCTTCTTGTCCTCATCTACTACATCCCATCCTCGTCCTTAACACCTCCCGCAGCAATATTACATACATAAACATCCCCATACCGCCTCTTCCTTATCTTGTCACACACTCTCATACATAGAAATACATCCACTCATCTCTCTGTCCATCCCTACCTACCTACCTACCTCCCGACCCTCCTCACCCGTTACTGTACTGGCGGCCACTTGCAATACCGATCCTTCCATACTATCGACAACCACCAAGCCTCTTATCGAGTCGTGTTTTGTCTCTCAGAGCCCTACTCACTTCTCCCATATCAATTGGTCTTCCCTGTTCTCTTATTTGACACAGCCGCCTCACAGTCACCACCGAACCTGCCGCAGTTCTTTCGGCACGCGACACAACCAGATCATCTACGTCGTCGACCTGAGATTCGATATCTAACAAGTTTCTTTGCGTATCTCACCTGATATCTAGTGCTAACAGATTCAAAAATGGGTTCTTTTGAACGTACCTCGTCCCCAGTCCTTACTATGTCACCGAGTGCCGCTCATCAAGGCGCGTTCGGCATGTCCCCCTTCTCGCATCAGCCTTCTCCTTTTAGCCGATCCAAGGCTTTTGGCGCTCCATCGCCGTGGTCCCAGCCTCACATCAAAACTTCTTCGACCGCTGGTCGCAAGCGATCCAGAGACGAGGCCGGCGTCAACCTTGATGTCGAAGAGGTCAAGCTTGAAACCATCGAGCCCGTCAAAGAGCCAGAGGATGGCTGGATATATGGCGAGGGGATGATGCTCATCAAATCGCCCTCGTCGTATGTAGCCGATGCAGGCAGCCAGTCTGGTACATGGGTCGAAGAGAAAGCAGCCGCTGCCGAGACTCGCAAGAATGAAGAAGCCCGTGCCATCAACCAACAAGAACGACCATCTCTAAGAAGCAGCAAATCACAACGGTTGGATATGAACGCCATCGCAGTTTCCGGGAATCAATCGCAGATCAATCGTTCCAGCCCAGTTCGTGACGTCGACCCGACTGTATCCATTCCTGGCCTATCGGTAGACACTAGCAGCCAGCCCATCATCGACAACTTTACACTTCACCTTGGCATCGGCTGGAGTCGCATTAGCGATGACGAGCATATCCAAGCCGCAGCTCGCGGGTGGGCAAGATATATCGAGAATCACTTCCCCGTCACCAATGTCCGAATCCAACTGGAAAGCAAGGGCCTTCAATCCTACCTTGTAGAAGCCACCGAAGGCTTCTTCCTATTTGCCGAGAATCTACGCCAGGGCCAACTCGTCAGCAAGGACCTGAACCGAACATTCGCCAATCTTAAAATGTCCCCTCCCGTCTTTGAGGGACCTGAGGTCATGTCCGCCGCGGAATCGCCCAGGCCAGTCGGAATTGCAACACCTCAAGAAGTTGCGATGGCGCCACTCGACATCGAAATGGAAATGAACTAAACTGCTGAGAGGAGAAGGTCACTGATTGCTTTTGATGTAGGACATGCCGGCGCAGCTTGGCGAGAGGTAACTTGGGATTGGCTGGTATTGGCTGGGTGCATTCGTTCGAACTAATCTTTTTATTAACGGTTTCAACGGCTTCACCTACACACGATTTCGAACCGATTGGCATTTGGGACGCCAAATAAAAGTTCGCGGGGCCTGGAGTTCTCTTCATTTCAATGGCGCTTGTATGGATAGTTTGTACAATAGACTTCCACATTACTGATTTTTCGCCCAAACGAAATCATTCCAGTACAAAATTTACCCATGACTTACGACTTTAAGGCTTTTTATATCAGTGCACGTCCTTGAAATGGTGCCTTAATAGTCTGGGAAAAGGAGGGATTGGGCAAGAACAGGGTCACATCCAAGTGTGGAATCTGAAGATTCAAACCAATACGGAACCAGATCAATGACGAAAACGTAAGACGTCAATCGTTAGGACCACTAGTCGAGAAAATCAAACCAAGGTCTCCATCGATTTGGAAGAACGCTGTCCCAAAGTATACATGTGTTAGGGTCCATACGCTTGATTTACAATCCGAATATCCTACCTACCCGGTACTGTCAGTGGTACATACATCCGTACAGATGAAAGATGTATATTCCGTTATCGCTCATGAGCAGGCAGATTCCGACTATGCGGCTAATTGCATATTGATCTGAAGGCTGTCCAGCGCATCCGAGCATGTTAAATTCCCCTACGGACATCAATCGCCCTGCTAAAAAACGATTCTCTTTGACGTTGGCGATGTCGATACCAGCCAACCCGGTTCTGGTTCTTCCCTTGCTATAATGCAACCTATCAGTAGTGAACGATGCTTCCCTGCTGAGCTTTACCCAACTTAGCCAAGGCACACCCATCTAGGTAGGCTAGGCTGACCAGCTCCCCTCCCTCTTTCAAGGAATCGGGATCCATAAGTTTCGAGGTCGTCGAGGTGACGAGCAAACGACTGGCCCTCAGCGGCCGAAGCTAACCAAATCTTCCTATCGATAGGCCATCCGCTACTGGCCGATCGCTGCATCCGGATCCATGCTTCACCCACCACTGAGGGCGAGGGGCACGCAAGCATCTGAGCGCTACTCTCTGGCCACCGATTTCAACCGCATCCGAGGCACATGCATTGGGCGTACAGACAATTGGTGCTTATGTTCATGTTGTGCAAGGCAAAACTCGAGTAAGTCATACAATAAACAAGGACGCGGCAGGAACAAGCGCGACGTTTAGCAAGCTTATATACAATCGTGTATGCCCATGTCAACCTACACGCGACTCCAACCATTTCTCTTCTTTTCGGTTGCAGTGTTTTTCTAGAATCTTTCATTGCTGGCCCTGGCCCTGTTATGAGGCCGCCCACCCATTATTACTTACCTATTATTGAAGTGGTTGTGGCGAAATCGTGAGAAGCACGTACATTTACGCACCCTTGCACCGCCGCAACGGGGCCAGCAACCTATCAGTCAACAACAACCTCTCAATTACCGGCCTTAACTTGGCACTTGCTTGCTCGTGATGCTCCTCGGATAGTGGATCCGCGCATATTGTCCTGTGCTTTTGCGTGCCTGTCCAGCTGCCTCAAGCTGTGGAAACTGGACTATCAGAAGCAAGGGAATGAACAGGTCGCTCTTTTATTCAGCTTTTGCCCCTAAATATCATTGATTTCTTTTTCGGGCCCTTTCCGAGTTACACAGAGAAACGTCATTGTCGCATCGACCAAAGCCTAGCTCCCAGTGTCTCGTGGAGGAAAAAACTAGTTTCGACTGATACTATAAGCCACACACTGGCTGCGCCTCTTCTATCCGATCGTAGTCAGACGGATCTATCCATGATCTGTCAATACTGCTCACGCGACCAGTCGACCTACAAGTTAGCCGGCTCGCCAACTTGCGAGTAGGGGACCGACGTCCGAGTCTATATTCCCTTGGGTCGGACCCAAACGTGACCTCGAGTCTTCTAGCCTGGGAGACCGACCAAATCGAGACACCAGCCTTTTTTCCCATTAAAACCGTCTAGCTTCCCGCATTCATGATCTCGCAACCCGACCAGTCCCTCACCCTGCGCGGCCCCTCATCCGTCGTTTCGGCGCGCACCAGCTCCCGACCTCATGCATCCTCACGCAGTAAACGGTATAACCGGTCTCACGCGGGCGGGAGCTCCTACGCCCCGCAAAACGAGTTCCCCGTATTCAGTCATTCAGGGGACGTCGAGATCTTTATAAGGGCTGGTGGCAAAGAGAACAGGTACCTTTTACACAAGCACACCTTAACGAGATGTTCGGGTTTCTTCGAAGCGAGTACGAGCCAGGAATGGTCCAAAGCGAGTGTACTGCCGCTGCCGGAGCCACCTTCGAGGGAGCTCACGAGGATAGGGGAGGAAAGCGCCGGTAGTAGTGGGAACGAGAGTGGTCGACCGCGTGCAAATTCGCCTGTACCACGGAAACGGTGGCGGTATGAATTGGACCCTGGAAGCGGAGGAGACGACATACCGATGTTAGTGCAAAAGGAGGCCAATAGCTCCAGTTCTTCCAATTCTACACAACCAAACTCCCTCTTTGGAGGCGGGAGCGCAACCGCAAATACTCCTGCTATGCGCAAGGCGACAGGCCATTCTCACACGCATTCCACGAGCTCGTTCTTCCGTTCCGTTGCGAACCTGTCCCTCGCGCCGACGAAAGGAAACCAAGACCTCCCGCTTTCTCAAGCCGACGCTGATCTTCTGCGTGACTACGACAATCTCTTCCGCATTTTCTACAACTACTCGCCAGTACTGGATAGCATCAACATTGCCGATGCTTATGTGCAATGCAAATCGCTGCTGACATTAGCAGATCAATATGATGCATTGGCCGTTGTAGGGCCACGAGTCGACCATCACTTATTGCAATTCCAAAGCAGACTGTGGAAGCAGATTGCCAAATATCCTGTTAGCTACCTGCGACTGGGATATTTGAGCAGGAGCAAGGTCATCTTTCAAGAAGCATTAATACACGTTGTCGGGCAATGGCCCGCCGGGGAGCGAAGCATTCGACAGTCATTTCCGGATATCGTACTTGATATTATCGAGGATAAAGTAGAAGAGTTAGAAGAGACGGTATCTAGGATTGAAAGTCGCCTGTTCCGCCTCAATCTAACGAATTCGCGCGGCGAGCGCATCACCCCTGGTACGTCGTATCTCGACTGGCTTGCCGTATCCCTCTTCCGCCAGTGGCTCGCGGATAATACTTCGCCGGCACCGATGCCTGCCCCCACGTCTGGTAGGGGCCATTCGTCTCGCGATGGTGGCACCTCGTCTCGCGCTGCGGCTGTAGTCGCGTCGACCTCCACACCCCCGAATCTCGCAAGCCTAGGTCGGACCTACCGCACCTTAGGCTCCGCAACAGGGGCCAACTATCTTGGTCACGACGAATGCAAGCGTTTCCTCAAATTGACGCCTGAATTGTACTCACGTGATAACTTGCGGCGGTTCGAGAAGCGCATCGACGAACTTAAGAGCGCCGCTCGTGATATTGTCCGCCCGCTCATGGGTAGCGGGCTGGAACTGGAGCTAGAACGCGGCGCCGCGATGCCTGGTGCCGCTGGCGCTGGCGGCCCTACTGCACCCATAGCTCCTAGTGGGATGACAAGTTATCTAACCTGCGTCCGGGTCATGGAGAGGGATCTCCCGTGGGCCATCGAAGACTGAGGGGTCGAGCCGAAGTCCGCAATGCGATCGCTATTAAAAGAAAAAAAGAAAAAAAAACCGACCAGAAAACACGAAATAACGGGATATGAAAACATACAGGTTGAAACGAGATGTGACGATACGAAACGAAATGAAATGGAAGAACCAACTACCACAGCTGGACGAAGGAACGTACAGGCATACGGATTATACACCGCAATCCATCTTCTAACGACACAAGCTGGCCGTACGCAGCGGACGCGTTACATGCTAATGATTTCCGTCACGCATTGTTTTCTCCTTAAGGTCGACCCAGGTTTGGTCGGGACCTGCGTTGTGTTAGGTTGTATATGGATGGAGTCTTTATTATGGAAATCACTTCAGGATACCCACCGATACTTATATCTATTTGCTTATTTACACGTTGCCATTTATACCTACCTAGAATATGAACTCTATTGAAATCAAGTATGAGAAAGACTTATACCATCTTCCCGCGGTGTCGTCCCTACCTCGGCATAGTGACTCCTACTCGAGTATGGGCAGTCTCATCCAGGTATGGCAGTCGTCCTTACCTCTGTGGAATGCATCATGGTCGTGCTGTTTATGCACGGGTGTTTCGAACCACCAACTGAGAGGGTTCACCACCGAATCTTCCAGCTACTCCCATTCTCTCCTGGTAAGCCCAATGAATAACTAACACTCCGGCCTCCAGTATATCCAATTAAAAACTTTCACCATTATAGCAACGAGCCTATGTCCTAGAGAATTACTTACCCATCAAAATGGAGCACGATATCTCTTTTTTCAAATGCGAGACGGATCAAAGATATAAATACGCGCGACGGGCTCTGGTACTGGATCGTGTAATAGAAGGCCACTGGTTCATATCCCAGAGCCCACTACTTCAGTTACCTACAGACATGCTAACCGATATCGTCGATCTGCTCGCGGACGATAAGCCAGCGCTAGCATCACTGGCTTTGGTCAACAAGACATGCAGACAGTTGGCTCGCTCCAGCCAATTTGCCGAGGTTGTCTTCGACTACAGCCCTCGAGCGTATCATCTGCTTTTCAGGCTCACTACTGAGGCCAACTCCAGAACTCGGTCTCAACAACAACCCCCAACTATTGGGGCCTGCATCCGAAAGTTCACGGTGAAAGGTAGTCCAGAGCGGCCAGGCGTTTTCGAAAATTTCAATTATACGGGCCAGAGCCAGTCAAGTTCAATGTGGTCAATAAATCAAAACCTGAAGTTTTTGCCCGCTCTTCTACATGAGAGTGTCCTCCCTCACGCGTTACCGAACCTCCAGTTTGCTGTTTGGAGCAGTACAGAGTGTCTTGATGAAAAATTCCTCGGGTTCATGACGCGATCTGCCACCAAGTATGTGAAACTTATCTGTCTGTTTCTCAACATATCCCTTGCCGCTGCTTTCATCCAGCAACCTCACGAACTGTCTACCTAGCCTGTACGCTTCCTTGAACTGGATATCAGATTACGGGTTTGGAAATCCGCAAAGGCCGGCGTCGACGTCTCGGCATTGCTGCAAGAGGAGTTATCTGTACCCGGAACAATATCATCTCGATTTTATGACCGACTCTTTCGAGCTTGCGCGCCTACATTAGAGTCCCTCAACTGGCACGACATTCACGGCAAACACGGGCCGTCAGTATCGTATGACAACGATATCATCTCGTTTCCCAAACTTCGGTTTCTCAGTATTGACGTGATAAAAATTCCTCCTCATATATTTTCGTCATTCCTCAGAGCTCCTCTAAGACACCTTTCGCTCCCTCGGCTACTCGAATCTGACGTTATGGGTGAGGCTCTTGCCAATTGCAATCTCATACAGAGCCTCGAGACTTTGGTCATTTGGAGCATGCGCTCCTCCAAGAAAAATGCGGCACATATCGCGAGCTTTATTGAACGACACGAACACATCGAGAAGCTCTACGTTCAAGAATTCGATTGGATACACGGTGAAAGCGCGCGCATTGTTCCGTACATTATCCCTGTACTCTCTGAGGGTAACTTCAAGAACCTCAAGTCGCTTTCACTGGGATTCGGGTTAGGCGGTGTAGAAGAAGAAAACATGCGAGAAGAGCTGGTTTCTATTCCGGGCAGGTCGCTAAGAGTAGTTGGAGGGCTTACTTCGTTAGAGCAGCTACACCTTTCTGCTGGAGAGTACTATGGATGGCGACATCAATGGCTAATTGACCACGACAAACTGCGTGTGGCTCTCCGTCACTTAAAAAGGCTCAGGAAGTTGGCATTTAGCCGGGACACATACGAAGACGATGGTACGTCTAGTACACAAGGCTATTATTTGTCCCGGATTTGCTCGGTAAACGTGAGGCTCGAGGCGATGAGCAGACCAGACCTCGAGGACAATTTGGAGGATCTAGCATGGCTGGGGATCCAAGAGGACAATACGGCCGCGAATCACCACAAGCGCAAGGAGTTGTGGGAGAGAGCTCACCGGAACCGGATGCTGATCCATGCCGAAAATTACGCTGCCGTGCTGCCGGCTTTGGAGTGGATGTACCTCGGCCAGCGAGCCATATCGATTCAAAGTGATCCGAACGACCCAGGCCGTCGAATGGCTTTGCCGCTAACCAACAGCAGAGAGCAATTCTCCGAATACTTGTACGATATGTTTGCTATGGGGGGAGGCCGCCAAGGCATATAAGCTACCTGGGTGGTTATTTGGTGTCTCCGTTATCCTTTACGAGCGAGATAGGGGCAGTATATCTTAGAAGCCAAATTAAGCGTTTGCTTTACGATGAATTAAATATGAATTCTAATGGATTTGGAGATCTTTTGCAATGTGGTACGTGACTCGTGGGTTTTCCCGTTATCTCATATCGTAATCCCCTAGCATGACTGAACATCTATATTCAGAGTCGATAGTTTATGTGGCATTTTATGTCGGCGTCGATTATCACATCCTCTAGAAACATTAGTCAACATGATTATTAGGTTAGATCTTGATGAGAAATGTACCAACGGCATTTCCCCCCTGAATAAGTCTCCTTGATATCTATCAGTGCGAATACGTAAAGCAGAGAGGAAGAAGAGAAGTCAACGAGTCTTAGTTGTTGTTCTCCGATGCAATTAAAATATCCCCCTGTCGTGTCATCAACTGAAGCAAGTCCCCTACTGTCAAATACGGCTCTCCGTAGTTCCGATAGTCATTGGTGCCAATATGGTGGACGTGACTACTACGTTTATTTCAGAGGCACCCCACAGCTTGAGTTCTGTTGGCTCCGGACTGGTTGAATCCGAACGAATGAGAGAGGTACCGTAAATGTCGTTGCCGAAATAGCAAGCCGCACTAAGGCAATTCGTGATGGCATAAGAAGCATTGTTCACGTTTACTGGAGGATCGCTGCTCGACTGAGTACTATGTGCGGCGGAAGTGCTAGCATTACTTGCGTAGGCGTTTGCGAGCTTGGCTTCGTCGAGTGACTGTTGGCCCAGGATGAGTGAATAGGCGGTAAACCCGGTGGCCACGAGGAACGCCAGACCTGCACATACCAGGGCGGCAAAGGCAACCCAAAATGTAATCCAATCCTTCCTATTGCGCCGATCGTACCACCACCCGGAGAGCGTTCGCGGAAACGAGCTGTCAAACTTCCTTTCCAATCTCTGGAGTCGTACCCTCCATATAAAATATTCTGCAACGCGTCGACTAGGAGATGGTTGATATTGAGCTCGATTGTCGATAGGATAACCCCTGAAGCTTCTCCGAAATGTGATGAAGCTCCTGTCGCCGGTTAAGACGAGGAGGCCCAAGGTTTTCAAAGTCTCAACAGCGATCTGCTTGTATGCTTCGGGCACATCGTCCCTACGGCATCGATAAGGCACCGTTTTGTGTATTGAGTTGCATTGACTTACCTCCCAACCAACCCTTCCAACAGACTAGCATGGGTAAAAATGTAGACCCTCACTCTACACTTCCGGTCACGTGCCACGCGAAGGTGTTCTAAAAGATTGTTGGTGGGAAGAAATACCAGTGATGTCAATCTTTGAATGTCTGTGAGATTGAGTAGATCGGAAAACGTTTCATGACTTAGTTCTTGGGGGTGAGGGCGGGCAGTCCCTGTTCCGTTGATGCCTGGAAGTGCCTGCTGTGATCCCTGTAGAACATTGGCGTTGTCCCCCGGAGCAGGCACTTCTTCCCAATTAACATCTGGACGCGCATGTTTTAGTGTTTCGCCAATACTGGCGTTGTCGTCCCACTGGTATTATTCTTCTCCAGCCTTCGAATTGTCGAGCCCGAACCGCACTCCCAACCATACGTGGAACGCCAGCTGGATTGAGGTTTTAATCTGTTCGTTCTACACGCGGGTGAGTGTCAGGTCCTTGCAGAATTTCTAGCTACTTGTAGCAAGACATGATCATAGATCTGAAAGCGAGTAAACTAACGCTGGGGTTCTGATGAAAAAATTGGCTTTGCCGAACATTTTCTACAATCCTACCCAGAGTATCGTTGGGAGAGTTTCTTATGATCCCTAGGAGTTGGTGTAGTCTCTCGAAGGTAGTAGCCATGTGCTGTGTCTTTCGATTCTTGAAGTTCCTAAGCTCCAGTTCCATAGCTGCAGCAGCACTTCTATAATTGATGCCGCTTCGAAAATAGTTAGCTGGGTATTTAAAAGTAGCGATATGAGAGCATGGTTTTAGAAGTGTGAACTTAACTCTTGAGGTCCCCAAACGTTTCGAATGAAGTCTGCCCTTGGGAAATCTCTATCACCTAGTGCCATTATTCCTTGCGTACCTATAATACCTATTATCTATGTTGTTCAATTTGATGGACTATTGACCCGATTAACCCAACTACTCATATACCTACGAAGATAGTAACACATTTATCTCATATCTATCAAGACGTAGGCATCTTAGCAATCCTCCTCGATTTCACCCGCATACAGATCAACTTATCTGTATGGACGGCTCAAACGCCGACCATCGCATGAATCTTTGGAGTAGCTACGGGCGGGACTCCAACAAGTTGAGATGAGTGGCGGCAGTCATATGCCTCTTTCCCCATAATACCATATGAGGCATTATTATATGTGCGCAACGCCATTTATACCTACAGGTTGGGTATAAGGTATTCTATAAAATAATATTGTATGTGCATGATCATGTATTCAGTGTATAAGCGATGGACATGACAATCTTGGTGAACTGCAATTTCCATCAAGAGGCTGTAAAAGATAAGATGTACTCTGGTTTGACATACCGTCTCGTGGCGCCCGTCTACCCCCTATTAACAACGCCATATATACCCCCTAATGTGGATACCCGAGGGGAGGGGGATGGTAGAGCAACTCCCGGACGGCTCTGAAAATTTATCTCCGTACCAGTAGTGATTTGCCGAAGACAGCGATCCTCCACTAGAAGCCACAATAAATGGAGCGATAAAATTACCACACATTCCTGTTAGAAAACTGCACGAGAGTCATCTGCCGAGAGAATTTGGGGTCGTAGATCTCGGTGAACGGACTGCACGAGACTACGCCTCCAACTAAAAAGTACCTAAGTATTAGGTTCCCGTTGTAGCAATTCTGCACGCCTGTCAGCGACGCTTCCTGCAACAAGATCAAAAGGATACTATAGTGGCGGTGGCTAGCCACTTAACCTTGGTGGCGTCGTTATGTCTCACTATCGAGATCATGATCCCTCCACGTACTGAGCAGATTATTACGCGGAGGGCCTGTTGAAGATGTCCAATGACTACTAGGTAGGTAGGTACACTCAAGGTAGAGATCATGTCGTCTAGCGAGAGGGGTAACGTTTGGTGCTTCCATTTTGATGAAGCTCATGAAAGTTGTTTTTACTATATTGCATGAATTGTACTAACCTGCGACTAAATACCTCGGTCATGTCATCTTAATCGCTTGTGCTGAAGATACTTATATACAGTCAGCCCTACGGACTACGCCGTAGAACATAGCCAGAAGAGGGAACCCGAATTAGCGGCCTACCATCCATCTCAGAAACACTATCAAGCCGCGAGCACGGATGGCGTGCCATACGACCATAGAACTGGGCAAGTTTGGGAAGACTTCAATACGAAACCTGGATGATACTCATCAAGAATATTTTAACCAGACGAAGCAACTTCTCTATGATATCGTTTCAAAGACTCCACTCCTTTCCTACAGGGAGCCCAGTCCTGCTGTTGTTTTCAATGCATTCTTGTTGGTAAACGAGAAAGGCCAACATACACCAACAGTACTGATCGGATGTACTTCACGCTCATATGCGAAGCTCCTGCGAAGACAGATACAAAACAGTGGGGTCCTGACGAGAGGAAATATCAAATTCCAGGTCGTGATTGGGGACAATGAGCGAGACTATCATATCCCTGAACCGAGAGGTCCTGATACGGGTAATGGCAGCTCGAGGGAACAAGGCACGATATCGCCCAAAGACGGAAGAGCGGGAATATTCTTGAGTGGCTTGTCTCTGGCGGCGATACGCCGATACTTGAAAACGCAGGGAGGAGGCACCCGTCAGAGCTCCTTACCTGTATGAATGACTAAAGGAACCTCAGGGATGCGGTGAACGGGCCTTTGAATAGAGGGTGAAGAGAGCGGAGAAGGTCTTGGCAGCAGTTATCAAAAAGCAATGAATGAACACTAGAGACGGGTGGCGACATATGCTTGATTTTGGGGTACCTTCTCTCCGTAATATAATCGTGCTGTTTACTTGCGAGCCAGTTCACTGCCGTGTGTGGCCTATGGGCTGTGTGAGAGATTAAATTCTATGGAAGAGAAAGACTTCGAATTAGTTCTCCCTACTCCTACTCAATTTCAACGACCCAATCGTATACTCTTAATCAAGATGAAGCAGTTACTTCTCATATAGTGATCCAGAACTGTCTTCGTTGGCGATCGTGCCTCTAGGGCGTAGGTATGTAAACCTATTTATTGCCATCTATGTTCTATCCGACGCCTATAGAACCCTCGCTATGCAAATGCCCCCGAGACCATTCTACTTGAATTCCAATATGACACTGAATAGAAGAGGATCCAGACACCTCCGAACCGGATCCATTACCTTCTACGACATGAAGGCAAGCCCTAGTCCTCGCCCGTCAAATCAATACACGAGATATCGCTGCGCCTCCACGCTGCTCTCTTAGTAGCATTGCCTGGCGCTGCATCTTCGCTTTGCGCATTTGCCTTCATAAGAAGCTCATCGGCCTCGTCGGCCGCAACCTCGAACTCCCTAAAGAAGCCCGGCTCGCTCTTCCGCGGCATATATACCTTAGTTGTTCTCTTGGTTGCGTTGAAGGTATTGTCCAACGTGCTTTGCTTCTTCGCTGGGTTCGCGGCGACTGAGCTGGCACTCGGTAGCACGGGTGCCTGTTTCGTGAATATGCGAGGACTTGCGGATGAGTTACTCCCGCTTGGGAGCTTACTGACAACGCTCCTTAGTGGGGGTAGGTCGAAGTCGTCGTCTTCCGAATCTGACAGCGGTAGAACTTCGACGGCCACTGTTCGAGCCCGCCCGAATTGCCGTGTCTTGATTTGACCTCCGGTTGGCGATTCCGGTGGGTTCTGCTTAACGGGTACTGATTCAGTTCTAGCTAGCTTGCGCCGAGGCTTCTTCTCGCTTGACCTGGGCGATGGGCTGAGGGCCCTCGCCCTCCCTAGTGCGCGGCGGTCCGATATCCTATCGCCTTCTGCAGCCGATCTTGTCGGCGTGATAGAATGCTGTCTACGTGGGCTTGATGGCGGGGACGAAGCCAACTTTGGACAATCGTCCTCTAACGTACCGTTTTCGGCTGCTATCATAGAGGAATAACGATCCGTGGTAGGCGACGCAAGGGGGCTAGAGGATATAGTAATTGTTTCGGGAGCCTTTGTGGACCTGGTCTTGGAAGCCCTAGGACTGGTGTGTGAGCTGGCAATCGTCCAGGGGTTGATGCTCGCATCAGGCCTCGATGCTGGGGATGCATTCCTGGGCTTGGACTTGGATGTTTTGGACTGCTTACTGGATCTTGTGGGCCGCGTTTTCTGTGATGTCTCGTTGGATGAAGGAAGAGGAGGCAGGCCTTGTGAGGGCAACAGGGAGGCGCCGAGCGGACTCCTAGTCCGCGCTGGGGGCGATGGTTTGGACAAGATTGGCGTAGAGGTTTTGCTGGTCTCTAGATCTCGTGGGATGTTCTTCTTGACCTTGACAAACTTGTCTAGTGCACCAGCAGACATACCCCCGGCTTTCTTCGCCCTTTGCCTTGGAGCCTTCGGTCTCTCACGAGCTGCTACCTTAGCGCGCTGCGCTTCTTCCCAATCCTCGACGGTTATAGGTATGCCAAGTTTAGCTATGGTCTCTGGTATCCAGGATAGATCGGACTCAGTGGGATTAAATGGCTTCCTTCCACCAGTCTTGGAGACGGCTTCTGCTCCATCCTCTTCGGCTAGAATTTCGAATTCATCGTCGCTATTGAGGGCTAGGCCGTCACGGCCATATTCAATGACCTCGTCCGGTTCCTCTTGGAAATCATACCCGACGATCTTGGTCGGTATGAAAGATATGCGTAATTCTGGGGTGGCATCCGTGCTGAAATGAGCTCGCTTACTGGTAATTGATTTAACCAGTTCCAATTCTTCCTTCTCCAGAGTTTCAACGGGTTTAGCTCCATCGCTGTTCTGGATACTTCGAGACATCATCTTCCGCACTAGTAAGCAAGGTGCAAGGACCCTAATAAATTTGATGGCCCCTATTCGATAATTCCAGTCGAACGTCTCTCGTACAAATTCGCGTAGTCCCTGTACGTCAACTGGGTTGTCCCAGCTTTGGGTCCTTAGTCTATCCAGAGTCGATGCGCGTGAGACTACGGGATGAGTATAGTATCCTAGAACATCGAGATTTGGGAAGCTGTCGGGCACAGATAGAGCCTTGTGTTTCGTCCTGAAGAAACCACTCTCGTTGTGGCGCAGCTCGAAGGTTAGCCATTCTTTCCAACTGGCTAACTCAGATGCATCCGACTTTTTAAGTCGGCATAGAGACTTGCCGAATCCAGCTCGAGCAGCTTCGCAGGCCAGTTTAACACCAGCTCCGGGAATGCCTTCTGGGAGGTAATCGCCACCGCTCATTAGTGCAACTAGCACCATGCCCTCTCGATCTAAGCCGGTTCCGCTCTTTTGCAGCTCTTCGGTATCGTACAGGGAGACGTGAGTTGGCGTCTTGCTTCCTTTTGTACCTTCCGAGGACCAATTTCTTAGCGTCCTCGTGCAGCCAAACATGATGGTGTCAACGTCTTCGCTGAGCACTGCATCCACGATTCCAGTTTGCTGCAATAGAGCGCACTCGGCTTCTGCTTCTCCGGGGGCATCGTGGACTTGGAAGCCGAACAGCTTGATAAGTCTTTTAGCCATGGCGGTGGCGACTCCGTCACCTCGGCCGGAACGCTTGTTCCGCTTGAAGGCTGGCTTTTTTGGGCCATCGAAAACAAAAATGGGCTGTATTGACAAGCCAAGGAGTCGTAAGAGTCGATAGAATAGCGTCCGAATAGCTGGATTTGAGCCACCGCGGGCAGCTTGGACCTGGAATTGCCATATGGAAATGTCTATAGCTAGACGCAAGGGTCGACCTGTCTCTTCGAGTTTTTCGACGGCAAGTTTCGTTAGCGATATCCGCTTGCCAGCACCGATTTCTTTGTATATCCTGTTTCAGCATCAGCGTCATGGCTCGGATAAGCACCTTGTGAATAAGATTTAGTTCCGACCCTTTGATCCCCATTGCAAGCCCCTAGCAAATGAATAGGAAGAGCCAAGCTATCTAGCCATGAGTTACGTCTTAAAAACGTTACTCTCTTTTCAAATGAGCAAGTTGAAGATATAAACTGAAGATTTGGTAGCTGTGATATGAACAAAGACGGAAATGTTGAAGTATGCACTGACTGAAGCTTCTGAACTTAAATATTGATCCTGACGTCTTTGGTATCCACTGGCAACCATGCACTTGCGCAACTGCCACTCTGCTGCTGCGCTGGATATAGTGGGGCTGGTCTAACCTAATACCCCCCCCAATGGCCCTAGTGGCCCCTGTCGGACCCTCCCACCCGGTATTTGCATGAAACTTGCTTAAGCTGTTGGGTAACGATTAAAGATTAAAAGATTGGACCTCAAATTGAATTTCCAAGTCTTGCAACGGTTTGGTTCAAAAGGACATTACAAGACGAAGTTACCAAACTTCAGCATGTAAGACGAGATTTGCGCTGCAAACGGATAAAAAGCCATGTCATCGAGTGCTGGACCTAGTCTCCCCCACCGAGCCGTGTCCAGCATACGCGCTGGCGACCGTTCCTCAACCCAGGCACTTCCCAGCACGCCCCAAACGCCCCCGCGGACAGTAGTCCCTGCTACCTTCGGGTCACCGGCCACCCTACGTGCAGACGATGAGGTAGTAATTATCGAAACAGGTTCTCGGAAACTGCGAGTCGGCTTTGCGGGCGATGCGGCTCCTAAGAGGATCGTGTCGTTTGGTCCAGAGCAGCAGAGACGCGCCGGGGACTTCAGGGCCTGGGATGTTGCCTATCAGGTCGACTGGCGCAAGAGAGCTTCCGGGAAGCCGTGGGGAGCAGATTATGAGCTGTGGCAGCTGGACGTGAGAGGGCAGGACCTAGCTCTGATTGGAGACAAGCTCGAGCGGGAGCTTAGGGATGCTTTCACCAAGTTCGTTTACTTCGGGTGTTCTCACGGAGACAGTTGGAATTAACATTCACTTTTAGATATATGCTGATTGACTCCCGACCGAGAAGAGTAGCCTTAGTCCTACCGCCGACATTACCTCTACCACTTATATCCTCGGTTTTCGACATTATGTTTAACCGTTTTCAGGCGCCCTCAGTATCCCTTCTTTCGTCGCCTGTCATGTCTGCAATGGCTGCAGGCACCCGCTCGGCTCTAGTCATTGACCTTGGCTGGCACGAGACTACAATTACTGCCGTATACGAGTTTAGAGAAGTACATACTTGGAGGACTATCCGGGCCGGAAAGCTATTGGTGGAAGAAACATACGAATTTCTGACCAGTGCTATCCGAGGGCGACCAAGCACCGCACGAACAGAACGCACCGAAGACAAGCTGGAGGATAACGCTGTGAGCTTTGAGGAGTGCGAAGAATTTGCAACTCGTATGCTTTGGTGCAAGAGACCTGCAAGGCAGCCGATGCAAGACGCCACTGAGGGGTTGCCAACGCTTCATGAACAAGACGAGACCGAAACAATACCCCCGGCTGAAGACCACTCACCTATGGCAATAATGCTTAATTCTTGTAATCCTCCGAAGACGGTGGAGATCCCGTTTGCGGCGCTAGCCGACCCATGCGAGGCGGTATTCTTCGAACCTCATCTTTCTCCATGCTGCTTCGACGACCACGAAATCCCCGTCCATCTACTAGCCTATCGAGCCCTGCTACAGCTACCGCTAGATGTTCGTGCAGTATGTATGTCGCGTATTATTTTTACTGGTGGCTGTTCGAACATCATTGGACTGAAAGGACGCATCTTTGACGAAGTATCCCTCTTGGCTAAAGAGCGGGGTTGGGACCCGGTCACAGGAAAAGGCGTGGATCAATATAAGACGAATCCAAAATTGCGGCGAAACAGTAGCCGGCAATCTAGCGAAGGGTCAACCCCCGTAACCGTCCAGGCCAAGAGTGGCAGCACAGAAGGAGGCGAGACTGCACCCCCTTCTAACCCAGCACATGCGCCTCCTGAGATTGATCACGTCCAAGAGATGATCCAGAAGGAAAGGAACTATAAGCCCTTCGTGCAAGGAAAGCTTCGGGTCCTGGATTCGTTGGGTCCGTGGTGCGGAGCAAGCATAGCGACACAGCTCAAGATTCCGGCTTTAGCTACGGTCGAGCGTGAACTGTGGCTTCAACAGGGGATCAACGGAGCAAGTCGACCTAATGAGGTGGATGTCAAAGTGCAGCAGAGACAGAGCATGGGTGCCGGAGGTTTGATTAGGGGTCAAGCCTCCCAAGCTAGTAGCAACTGGACTCTAGGGGCATGGGGTTTGATCTAAACTGTCGAAGAGTGTGATGTGAGGAGTCTTTCCTGATGATACAGCACGGTGCTGACGGAACTGGTGCAAGGTTTGGTTGTAGAGATACCCAGTGACATGTTGCTCGAGCCATTGGATTTTAGAGAAGAATATATTTGGAGGTACATACCTACCGGTACCTAAAGAGTTCAATATCCGTAATTCATCAGTCCCCTTTGACCCGTTCCTTCCTAACCTAGGTAATGCACGTACGGCAGGTGTTCACGATGAAGGCTGTGGGGTACGGAGCTACCCCTGCTAAAAGCGGAATGCGGGGAGGGAAGCTACTCCAAAATAGAAAGGAAAAAAAAGATTCATGAATCGAACGACACTCGCACTTGACCTTGCCAACTTCAACACCCAACGTGCGGCATTAATTCTACAGCGTTTAATCTCTTCTATTCAATGTAAGGAAAACATTGCCGTGTACTTCCGTCGCCATGATCAAGGCATCAAAGCCGCCATTTGTATGCCTCCAATGCCGTCTGGCTCGGCCGCAAAGAGGGCAACGTTTCCTGCGTCGCCCCACGACAGCACGTCTGTTCTCTAGCTTGACCTTTAGGTACAGCTCTACGGCCAGCTCCGACGCCACCAAGTCCAATTCCAATGATGTCCCCATAACTTCCCGACCCACGACAGCCCCGAAGCCTGTCATCGACATCAAGCATATCCGCCAGAACCCCTCGTTGTACGAACGGAACTGCCTCGAGCGGAACTACAAAACCCAGAGCACATATCCCTCGCGCATCATTGAGCTGTTTGCACAATGGCAAGCCAGGCAGAAAGACGCCCGAAGCTTGCGTGAGCGGAGCAACGCCCTGCGCCGCCAGATCGCAAACCCGGCCACCATCCAGCACGAGGACGACGAGACAGAGGCTCGGGCAAGCAAATCGGCATCCGATGCTACGGGGAGCGAGGACATCAAGTCCTTAACCAAAGAACAACTAATCGAAGAAGCGCGCATCCTCAAAGACAAACTTTCCACCATCGAGGAAGATGAGGCCCGTCTCGAGGCGCAGATGACGGAACTGGCACTAGCCATCCCAAACCTAACGAGTCCGCAGACGCCCCGCGGCGACGAGCCCGATGTCCTAAGCTACATCAACGAGCACCCGGAGCCTTCCCCCTCGTCGTCGGACCGCATCTGGCGCTCCCACGTGCACATCGGATCCGAGCTCGGCATCCTCGACTTCGCGGCGGCCGCCACCACCTCTGGCTGGGGATGGTACTACCTAATCGACGAAGGCGCACAGCTCGAGCAAGCGCTGGTCAACTACGCTCTCGCCGTCGTGACCAAGCACGGCCTGGGCTGGCGACAGGTCGCGCCGCCCAGCATCGTGTACAGCCACATCGCGGCAGCGTGCGGGTTCCAGCCGCGCGACCAGCACGGCGAGCAGCAGATCTACACGCTGGCGCAGTCGGCGGCCGACGCGCAGCGCGGCAAGCCGGAGCTGTGCCTCGCGGGCACGGCGGAGATCCCGCTCGCGGGCATGAAGGCGGACGCGGTGCTGGAGGAGGCCGACGTGCCGCTGAAGCACGTCGGCGTGTCGCGCAGCTACCGGGCGGAGGCGGGCGCGCGCGGCGCCGACACCAAGGGCCTGTACCGGGTGCACGAGTTCACCAAGGTGGAGCTGTTCGCGTGGACGCCGCCCGACGCGCACGCGGCCACCGAGGTCTTCGACGAGATGCTGGACCTGCAGACCGAGATCCTGCAGGGTCTGGGGCTGCACTGCCGCGTGCTCGAGATGCCGACGACGGACCTGGGGGCCTCCGCCACCCGCAAGTGCGACATCGAGGCTTTCTTCCCCAGTCGCAGGGACCCGGAGCGCGGCGATCGCGACGGTTGGGGCGAGGTTACGAGCGCGAGTATATGTACCGACTACCAGGCACGTCGGCTGGCTACGCGGCTGCGTAGCACGGGCGCGGGTAAGATGAGTTACCCCTGGACTGTCAACGGTACTGCGCTTGCTGTGCCGCGTGTCCTGGCTGCGGTGCTGGAGAACGGGTGGGATGAGGGGGACATGAGTGTTGCTGTACCCGAGTGCCTACGTCCGTGGATGGATGGCAAGGAAAAGATTGGGTTGAAGCATCGCCGTTAGTAACGGCCCCTTCCGTGACGTTAAGGTTTATTGACTGCAAACAATCACTGGCGGTTAAATGCTACCTAGGTACCCTTGGGTCCCTTGTATAATAAATATTGCCTTTCAACATGAGCGGGCAGACGGGCAGAGCAAGGCATACATATAATATGGAAGGGTTATTGAACTGTCCATCATCAATCATGAATATATGCCCAATAAAAAATATGAAGAAGCAGGGCCTACTACTCCTCCTATTCCTACAACGCCGCTTGTCTTCCTCTTACTAGTAACTGCTGCTACTTCTCCTTCTCATATATAAACAGTCTTGATCTTGTCCTCCAAGCAGCAGCAGCAGCAACAACAGCGAGCTAGACTTAAACTCAGGCCCATTAGCAAAATCGTATTCCACATGCCATTTCCATTGAATACTAATTAAACTTTACAGGCGTAAGTTGGGCTAAAAGCCTCTTCCTCCTTCGGGGCAACAAAAACTACAAAACTCATGAGTAAAAAGGAATTAAAAAAAGAAAGCAGCATTCATTCCCTTTCCTCCCCTCCTTTCCCTTCATACAATCCGCCTGCCAGACGCCAAAGGCAGCGTGCCAAAGACATTACCCTCATCTCATAAGCATTAATGTCCTCGTCTCATCCCCATCCAAGAGCATGGCAACCAAGACGTGAATTTGGTAAAACGAAGCAGATGAAGCCGGCCCCGTCGTACTCCAATTTGGATCCCCGCCTTAATAACCTCAAAACACCTTCCGGGCTAGAGTACACGATGCCGCGCCAGAGGCAGGCTACCGAAGCATTATGCAGCCATGGCTTAGCCTTAGCCGGCGATACTTTCTGTGTCGGCGACGCTTTCCGTTCCAAGTGCACTCTCGGCCCATTGGCTCTGACCTTGATCATCACTGGTGTATCCACTTTCGGTCTCCGCGTCTGTAACGGTAGTGTCAAGACTCGAGCGTCTCATCGTGCCTGCTTCGCTTCCCGCTTCATCCGGTTCACCAATGTCGTCATCCTCTCCGGTCCCGTGCGGTATTTCCGTGACATCTTCCTCGTCTTCATCTGCAAGTTTCTCGGCTACTGGAGTCTCGTCGTTGACGGGCGTGTCGACTCTTACAGTCTCATCTTCCATAGCTGTCGGCGTGTCAGGCTCCGATTCAGGGGCAGGTGAATCCTCGCGCACTTCCTCGTCGTCTTCGCGGACTAGGTCTACGTTCTCTTTGTCCATGTCGAGATCTCCATAGCCTTTACGAGCACCGTTTATCCCAGGAGCCCAACTGCTCTTCCGTAGACCGGCACCGGCCTGGGTACGAACACTCTGGCTACGCTTAATACCACCTGTAGGAACATTGTTCGTGATCTGACTAAGACTCAGAATTCGGCGGCCAGCGCTTGCGGGATTCGGTGGGACCAGACTGGCTCTGCCACTATTGACCGCCATGTTAATTCCTGCCCGAGATTTGGACTGCCTTGGAACGGAGTTGGGGTCATCCGTGAGTCCTAAGCTGGATCTAGCACCGGGCACACGCTTGCGGCTCATAGCTTCACGGCCTTTGAAACTGGACTTGGTCATAAGAAGGGCGCGAGAATGGTCTAGGACACCCTCTAGTATCCTGCGCTCTAGACCTTCGGCTCGGGCATCCATTGCTTGAAGTTCTTCGCGACGAAGATGTAGAGCAGTCTCGAGAGAAGATACATCCGCGGTCAATCGAGTTCTTTGGCGAACCAGTGATTCTTGTTCACTCCTCAGAGCGGAGATTGATGCACGTAGTTGGGCTTCCTCGTCTCTCAGGTATACAAGATTGACTTCAACTTCTTCCCTCTCGGCCTTCTGGCGCTCCAATTGGAGTGTTGTTTCTTGGAGCGTCTTTTCATGGTCTTCATGCTCCTGTTCGATACGCTGTTTTTGCGATAAGAGAAACTCCGAAATATCTGCAGCCGTCTTCACAACCTGCTGGTGCACCATGTCGAGCGTATACAGCTGAGCATATGCCTTCTCAGCGGTATGCGTATGGTCAACCAGCTTGTCTAGCTTTGACTGCATCACACTGTCGTCGTACTTCTCAGGAGGCGGAGGCTTGGCGTCTTCAATCTTCTGCAAGATGCCAGATTCCGAGTTCTTGGAATGTTCGTAGTGCTGACCGACGACAAGAAGCACTTCCTTAATCGAATCGAGGATCTTTGGTTGGTAGTCGCCGACATGGCCCTGAAGACCCTCGACAGCACTGATTGCCTGTTGGACATGGTCACGGGTCATCTGATGTTCAGTCTTTCCCTCTGCATGGTTCTCTTCGGTTTTGCCGTATAGTGTTTCGACCTTTTCAAAGACTGTTTTCGAGGCCTCTTCCATTTTCTCAAGGGAGTCGGTAACGGTTGAGCCAAGAGTATCAATTAGGACCTTCAGCTCTTCTGTAATCGTATTCGTATTTACCATTGCAGCCTTCATCTCCTCGTCCCTCTGTTCTGAAGTCTTGGTTCGATCCTCCATGACGAGCTGGAACTCATCGTACTTGATAAGAAGTTCGCCGATTTTCTCATCGAGCTTAGATCCCAGAGCCTCGGTCGTCTCTTTGAATTTCTCATCGGTGTCTAGCTTAGCTCCAACCAGACTAGCTTTCGATTCTTCGAACTCAGACTTGACCAGCTCGAGCATTTCTTTGACGTTACTACCAACGTCGGCATTTTGGTGTACCGTTTCGCTCAGGCCTTCAAGGATCTTACCCAATGACTCAACGGCGTTGCCCCCGGTCTCGAGTTTCTCTTTGACCAAGCCCTGGAATTCTTCCAAAAAGGCCTTGACCTCAATAACACGTTCGCCCACGCCGGCAGTCTCGGCTTGTTGCTCCTCGAATGCTTTGGCGTTGGATTCTGCATTCGTCGCAGTATTATCCTTGAGTTCTTTAACGATATCCTCAAGGCTCTTAAGGTCGTCTTTAGAGGGAAGCGCTGCAATATCGGATTTGAGCATCTCTTCGATGGTTGATTTGACATTGCAGACGGCTGCGACAACTGCCTCAACGTGCGTTTTGGTAACTTTCTCGGGGTCTTCGAGGGATTTCTCAGCACGCTCCTTCGCCTCCTCTAGGCCTGTATTGATCTGGGTTACGAGAGATTCAACTGAAGAGATATCCTCTTTTCGGGAGACGGTTTCTAGCTGGCCTGCAAGCGTCGCTAGAGAGTCCTTGGTTTCGAGCACAAGAGCTTCAAGTGCATCAACATGATCCTTCCGAACAGCTTGCTCCCCGTCAACTAGGTCGTCCAGACGAGATTTGGTATTTCGAAGAATTGTTTCAATTGCCTGCACATCTTCTTTTGTAGCAGCATCGTCGGGGTTTGCCGGAGGCCCGTCCTCTCTGCTGGTCGATCTGCCAGCCATTGATTCTTGCATGTTCCGGAGCATTTCTTCCATTTCGTTCAGGTCTTCTTTAGACAGACCGTTCTTCAACATCTCTTCCATCTCAGCGAGGTCGTCTTTGGACAAGCCACCTGCCACTGGAGCAGCCTGTGGTATTTCGATGGAGTCCATCTTAGCTTGTAGTTGTGTCATTATGACTTCCAGATTTTTTATGTCGTCATGCTTGACGAGATCGGCAGGAATGAGGGCATCACTTGGCGGTGCGTCGATAGAAGGGATAGTAGCAAGAGCTCTTTCCTGGCTGTTATCACGAAGAGAATCGATATTTGTCCGAACATCATCCAGTCCAGACTTAAGAGCATCGAGGATTTCATCATTGGCAGTTAAGTCAGCTGGCTTGTTGCCCACCTTCTCAATGCTAATTCGTAAGTCGCTGAAGCCTTCATGCAAAGCATCGAGGATGTCAGTAGTTCCTGCATGAGGACGAAGAAGCTCTCCTCGGATTCTCTCAATGCTGTCGCGAATAGCTTCCAGAACATCTCGGTTGTCGCTCATTTGTGGCACGTGAGGGACAAGGGAAGAGTTCACGGTATCCCGGAGTGACTCAATTTCTTGCCTGATTATGTCTCTAGAGCCATCCGAAGCCTTGGCCACGAGCTCCGAAACCTCTTCTTTGAAGATATCGAAGCTGCTGACGACATTGCTCATGAGTTCTTCTTGGCTAGAGACACCGGAAACCTTATCGACGTAACTTTCCATGTGTGTTCGCAGCTGCTCGAAGTTGCTGGCAATATTAGCCATCAGCCCCTCTTGGTCAGGCGCGCTAGGAGATTTGTCAGATGAGCTCTCCATGTGCGTCCGCAGTTGTTCAAGGTTTTCGGCGATGTTCGTCATCAATTCTTCCTGGCCAGAAGCGCCGGAAACCTTTTCGACAAATTCATCCATATGCACCCGCAATTGTTCGAAACCGTTCACGAGGTGTTCCATTAGCTCCTCGTGACTGGAAGCTCCTATAGCTTTGTCGACATAGCCTTCCATCTGGGTTCTCAGCTGATCAAGGCCATCTCTGGTAGCATCCAAGACTTGTTCGGTATCTCTTCCACTTGCGGCAACATTTCGTTTAGCTTCCTCGGAGACAGCCTTGAATTCCTCCCGCATATCCTGCATAATATCGTGGAGACGCTTCATGATCTCGCCGTTATCACCCCCATGGGGCACGAGGGCAGTGCTGGTAGTTGAGTTTATGCCCTCCTTGACAGCTTCCAACACATCATCACGGGTCAGATCGCTTGCTGCGGGTGCAATAGGGAATTCAAAATCTTCAAGGCATTCCCTAACGGCCTCAATGACTTCATCCCGAGAGAGAGTAGCAGGCGTATCGACTTGTGGGGGCACGTAGTGTTTCATTCCTTCGACAATGGCCTCGAATACCTCGTCTCGCGTCGCATATTGGGGCGTATCTTGGTTTGGTGCATACTGTTCCAGGCCTTCCTTCAAACAGTCAAGGATTTCATCCCGCTCTAGGC
Source organism: Hypoxylon sp. FL1857 (assembly GCA_022578955.1). Taxonomy (NCBI): domain Eukaryota; kingdom Fungi; phylum Ascomycota; class Sordariomycetes; order Xylariales; family Hypoxylaceae; genus Hypoxylon; species Hypoxylon sp. FL1857. The sequence continues at coordinate 71,080 of MU400386.1, forward strand.
CAATCTGTTGAATCTCTATCTCGGGTTTGTAGTTTTCCCAAGCATCTTTCACAGCCTCGATAACATCGTCCCGGCTCAGTTTGGGCTCGTGGTTTCGCGTCGCCTCTACGTCGCTAAGAGCTGTTCTCAAGGCGTTATAGATCTCCTGGTAGTCGATTGCAGGCTTCTCTTCTTCGGATGATACACGCCTATGATCTCTAAGACGCTGTGCCATATAGACCCTTATCTGTTCAAGGCCCTCCTCCACGATTCGCGCCAGTTCTGCTCGACTAGCTGTCTCGCTTTTACTGGGAGTTTTACCGTGTGATTCATCCAGCTTTCTGCTGATTTCCCTGCCCATCCCGAGAACCTCACCTCGAAGTTCCCGGACAAGGGCCTTTACCTCTGCCGTCATGCCTCCTCCTTGGGCAACGCTGTCCTTGACAGAACGAATAATCTTTATTACATCATCATTCAGGGCGTCGTTCACCCGTGTCGTAGCTGTAGTCGAAGATCGTCGGCTATCTTTGCCATTCAGCAGTTTTTCGACCCTGTGGTTCACCACACCGCTGATTTTTGACCCCGAATCATCACTACTAAAACTCAATGTCCTTGCCTTATCCGAGCCGCCACCTATTGGGGGACTCATTGAGTGCTCACTGGATATTTTCAGGTGATGGATGAGCTCCTCGACTTTGTCTGCCGAAGCCATGCCGGATAGTCTGTCGGCTAGCTCAGACAAGCGACCAACAATTGTCTCTTGGCCGTCTTTTGTCCCCATCTCCCGAATGATTCTTTCTAGAAGAGCCATTGTAGCAGGTGTTTCTCCGCCTCCACCTACGAGTGATGGTGTGCTGAGAACTGATTCACGATCGATCGACGCGGCAAAACTATTGGGCGACGGAATTCGTGGAAGGGAAATTGGCCTTGGTGTTTTCGATCCGGGCGACATATTGAAAGGCTTGTCATCAAGATACATACCACCGGTATAGGTGTCTCGATGATAGCGATTTGTGTCCATTTTCACATTGAAAGCTAGTTCGCGCAGACTCTTTCGGATATCCTCATCTCTGGCGTGTGTAGCATCTTTGAGGCTCATCAAGTCGGTAGCATTGTCTCTACTTCGACGGCTAAGCTGTGACATTTCTCTCTGGAGGGCGGTTGCGATATTGGTCAGAGTCAGAAGCTGACTTGAGAGGTATTCCGTAGTAGGATGTGGCTTCATCGTTGGTATAGAGTTGTTCGTGACGTTTCCTAGAGGTGATTCACCTTCTCTCAACGAGTTGGAAGGCATATTTTGTAATGCCAACATGGTTGCAGATTGCGGAGGTGTGTTTTCACCAAGTATGCTCTGCGGCGCCTTCCTCGCAGAGGAGCGGATAGCAGGATGTAAACTTGGCGGCATGGGTGTAGGTGTGCCAGGGGCATTATTCTCTCTCTCTGATGATCTCGACTCTCTCTCGTGGTCCCTGCCACGAACAGGTGTCGATGGTCTTGTGGATCTATCTTTCTCAGGTGAGCCCCGAGGGGTTGAGTGTGCAGAGTCCCGATCTCTAGAACCCTCGATCATTAGGCTCAGATCTCTAACACTACCCGGTTGGAGAGATTGCATTCGCTTGTGAGGGCTCGGTCTCTGGACGAGAGCACGCTCTGGTGATGTGTCGTTCATACGTTTCGCAAGAGAGGGGACGAGAGAGTTCTCGCGCGCCTTCTCGGTCAGAGCTGCATGCGCATTCTGTATAGCCACCGACGTGCCGGCTCGCGATGTGCCCACAGTTGGTGACTGGGGATGCATTGGTAGAGGGGGCGGCGCCCGCTCTGGGTCGGAGCTGTCCCACCTGGAACCCTTTGTAAGCCTGCGATACACCCACATTGCTGGTCAACAGCGGGAGAAGGAGAGAGAACGTACATTGGCACAATAGCTCCGATAGATGAAGAATGTTGATGTCTCAGAGGCCGGTCGACCGGTGCGTCACGCTCGACCGGCGGCATGGTCGGGCGTGTATATGATGGTGTTTCTGTTAGATGGGTGGAATGATATGTCTGAGTCGCAAACTTGCAAAGCGGCTCGAAGCCGTGTCGCTTTGTGTTAGATATTCAGCAATTGTATGTAGACTATCGTTCGCCCAGGCTGGCCCCGTCTAAGCGGGAATTGAAGAATCGATATTTATCAATCAGATATGACAATTGAGATGCGGGCTTGGTGGACTTGAGGATTAGACAAAGAAAAAACCGGAGAATGGACTCATCTAAGGAGGACCTGGTAATATGTGACGAACTCTAGTGGCAGTTGCTACTGTTATTAACGCATGTCCCGCTCTTGCGCACCTTGTGTGGACAAACAAATTGAGGATCCTGCCCAATCTCAATTGGTTTACAGCGTCACACGTGGCTGCCCCGGCAACGGGAGCTTGGACCACATACCATGCAAGCACATGCATACAAGTTCGGTATCCACGTGCATGTACCGGGGTGTGTACCTCTCGGTACTTTGTATTTCAGTTTATTGACCTCGAATTTCCATTTGATGCTCGTCACATTTTTCTCTGTGGTTCATCACCATGTCGCACCACATCTAATAAATTGCTTTTGAGAGGCAACCTCCTCCACTTCAATAATTCGTTAACTTTTCGGTTCTCCTTCCGAACATGCAATTGCCTTATATTACTGTGTACGAAGATCTGACTATCACTGCCATCCACACGTGCATTTTCTTCAAGTCCAAGCTGCGACAGGGTAACCTAGTATTCAAATCTCCGTGAGCTCAAACGCCACGTGTATTTCCATTATTTAGGCCAGTGTTTTCGAGTTCGTGGCGATGGTTACAGTCGACCAGAGTAGCCTTGGAGGATAGTGTCCCCGCTAAACCGCCAGGATTGAGAGAAACGGTCACAATTCTGGTGCCCTTGAGCAAGAAATCTCTTACTTCAGATGATAACCTCAAGCTTCATGGAACCTCTTTCATCCGCCCACCTTCAGAAGTTGGGACAGGAGCTATCCGGGCAATATACATTGGTGTTCACTGCATAAACCCAGAAGCCCATATAAGTTAGTCGCTTCCATTTCGATTTCGAACAATTGTTCCAGGTCGACAATGAGATTATGCGGGAGGCTCCAAGGGCTCTTGTCAGTTAGCAATTCTTCAGAATCAGGCCACCTGAGCTCAGTGGCCTTCCCCAAACGCAGGCTATGGTTTAATCCAGAGTTCCAAGCTTCTATGTCAGATAGGTGGCAGGTTTCCAGCGCCAATGCATCAATACGCTATGAACCCAAAAACATTAACAGATCCTGAAGTCAATATTAGGTCGCCCATATCAATGATGTCAGCCACATTACCCAATCAAAGTGAGACCAATCGAAGGAGAGGTCAATGCCTATAACATACCAAAGTCGGACCCCTCCGTGACCGGCTCGCTCCCCTCAGCGATCTTTGTTAGAACCATGGAATGAACCTTGCCGTAATGCACGGCTCGTCAAGCAGTTTATTGGGTCCGTAGATCGGGAACGGTGCTCGAGCTTCTGCTTAATCCACAGTGCGAATGCTATGAGATATGAGCGAATTCCCGGTTTGGGGGGTTTTTTTGGCCTCTACTTGACGGGCTCGTTCCCAAGTGGTTCCTCCGTATCACAGTGCCGCGCTACACCATGCCATACTGTATAGGGTAAGGGTAACCTTTAAGACAGGAATGCGCTAAAACCACGGACCGAAGACAACCAACCATTATATAGAACAATAGCGAACCGCTGAACATAACATCCGATATCCGGTCCGTTGGCCCAATGGTAAGGCGTCTGACTACGACTTCCATCAGTTATCAGGAGATTCTGGGTTCGACCCCCAGGCGGACCTTCACTTTTGCCGTATTTCGAGAATATTTCTTTTTGCTTGTTGAGTCAAGTGATTCGTATCATTCTTGCCCAGGCTGATATAATACTGTCAATCGAAAAAGCTATGTGCCTATCTGGTTTCAACGCCATCCACACTCACGACATTACATCCGAATATATGCCCACGTAGTTACTATTGATGACCAACTGTGAGTAATATCGTCGAAGTTCTTGGCTACCTCTGAAGTACATATATTAGGTGTATTATCTCTTTCACCTTCGTTAGTTACTCAATTGAGAACATCTAAAGGCACCCATAGTTGAGTCATGCCATATTATATAAGGTAAATTTCCATGTATCTCATCATGGGAGCAAGCCCTCTATAGTTGAATCCATCCTCGAACCTCTTAAGAGGCACTTGCAATAACCTGATATCTGCCAGCTGCTTACTTTAGCCTGTGATACATGTTTACAAGTAAGCATCGACGTCGACACCGACGATGATACAGTCGCGCCGTGAAGAGTAAGCATACCAATGACAAGAATAGCCATGTAATATAGAGTCCAACCAATGAAGAATTTTCTACAGTTTTTGAGACAACTTTTCCTTACTTCAAAGACACTTAACAGGCCACTGGAGGAACGAAGCCGTAACTCATCTTGTCATCGTCCCAACCTATTATATCATCCCACTGATAATCTCGTCGCCCCTTTCAGCCTTCATAACTTCCCGAGTCTCATTATTTTGACACTAATACCCCTAAGATTACTTCATACGGTCCAAAGTACGAAATAAAGCCGTGCATTAGTTACCCCATGCTCAAACTAATATTCTCGACTCCATATCGCCAGTACAATCGGCTTATGTGGATAATGGTTCTTAGCTTGCTCATTTGCTCGCACGATAGATACTTTGAAGAACTTGTAAATCATATCTGGACTTCACATGCTCGCCTTCATTAAGCCGCGTGCTCTGTTAGTATATTTCGACTGTTTTAACTCAATGACAGGGCTTATTTCGTTCGAATATTCATCGAAAACGGTTTCACATAATCTTCAAATTAGATCGCTCTTAACCTAATGCCAATAATGTGTACTATTTGGCGAGGTCCTTGACCTGGGGCATGAGCAGCCGTCAAAGAAAATGCCATGATGCTAGTACAACTATACGCCTGTTTATCTACGGCAGATCCCCAAGCTGCTGACGTTAAATCCCCTTTGAAGAGGTGTATAGAGATCGCTTTCAATGACCGGCCCTCGCGCTATCAGAAACACTTCCAAGGGCTCGAGGACATGGATTTAATGGTGAATTTACCTTGATATAACAAACCCAGAAGCACCCATAGCAATGAGTTCGGTTTTTCTCAGCTTTTGAATTCCTACAAGAATATTCAGCAAACCAAACGAGAGTAGGTTTAATAAGACCTACATGAAAACCACGCAGTTGACACTGTTAAAGCCATGCGAACTAGGAAACTGACCAATATTGCCATCGAGTCCCAAGAAGGCAATCTTGCGCGCTTAGTTGCCATGGCACAACACGCCATTGATCCTGTGAATACCGGTGGTATCATCGAGCACGTTCACGACAAGATCGTCTAGAAATGGGACCCAGATATCGACGCGGTAAACACCATATGCCGGAAAGAGCTTGACTTTGAATGCACTGTCTCTATCGGAAGACGATCATATCGGAGTTCATTGACCATCGAAGGCCCGAGCCGAGGATGCCTTCATGTTGGGGGTTTAGGCGTGCTGGGAGAGCGAGAACCGAGACAGCATGGACAAAGGATCAGATAAGTTAGGCTCCTCCGCGCAAAAATATTTTCTAGAACCCCCCTACTACATCCGTGTCAGGCCTATATAGTACCAGTCTTTGTCAACTTCATCGCAACCGGATGCCAATGCCCCAAACCAAAGATCACTAGTGACATGGAATCGGTGGACGAAAAGGTTGAAGATACGCAGCCATGATGGATAGTTAAACTAAAAAATTTCAATAGATGTTTGTTTAATAATACCTCCTGATCGGTAGGGATGAGGAAGATATAGAGTCTTTTTGTTTGGCAAAAATGAGAAAAAAGCAAGGTCCGCCTGGGGGTCGAACCCAGAATCTCCTGATAAACTGCTGGAAGTCGTAGTCAGACGCCTTACCATTGGGCCAACGGACCTTGGTGATAAAAAGCGGTGTTATAAAGACTTATATACCGCAAAATTTGCCGGACTAGTATAACTACTAATCGGATAAATATCGGATATTATCTCTGGTAAGTATTCTCGACTCATGTAACAGTTGATGGATGTCGAGGCTCATCTACTGCTAAGTCCTTCCAAGAAATTCCTAGCCAGCGACAGGAGTCCCCTTCTAGAGGCAGAACGTATGGAAACCTTCTCATGTTACTCTATGGATCGCTTGAACGACATCCCGAATGTTTTGTGAGTTTGAGGACTCGTGTTTGAAGCATGATCCAGTACATCTCGATGAGGATTGTATCAGTTCCCATTGCTGAACCAGCTAGAAAGACCCAATTGTGGCGTTAAGATGTCTTCTAGCTTTGTCCCAGCTTAGTCTAGGCTCATATAGTAACACGTAATTGTCAAGTGAAGCTTCACCATAGTAAGAGTCGAGTTTTCTTCATTTCGTAGACTTGGACTTCTTATCTACCCTTCTTGAAAGTGTTCACAACCGTCTAGGAAGTCCAAACCGATAGAACCCGTCCCTCGCAGCGCTATCCACGACCATAGAAACGCCGGCTCCATCATATATACACATAGCGAACCCTTGGCGCTTAGATCTATCATTACAAATCTCGAGAAAACAGTATGTGCCCTCTATTTCAACATTGTGTCAAACGCCGGGATGAGAGTTTGGGCGAGCCAGAAGGAGAAGACCAGCTTAGGTCCAGTCATGAGGAGCTATGAGGAATTAGCGCTTAGTTCAACGTAATAAGATGCAGTGGACTCTCTTACCTTTGGTACTAATCCCTTGAAGAAACTGGAGAGACCTTCATTCTTCGCCATGTTAGACAAGATTCTGAAACCACTTTCAGGGTTCTCGAAGTTCCGGTTCTGAATGCGGGTCTTGATGACATCGAGAGGCGCGGAGACGATGAGGGAGGCTGAGGCACCAGCTATGGAAGCAATAAAGTTCTGGAACCATGATGCCTTGTTATAGTCATTCAGCTTGAAGACGTATTCCTTTGTGAAGGCGGAGCCACCAAAGAGCTGCCGAGAGAGTTAGCGAATTAGCTAGCACAGACGTTATCAGCGTTGAGCATACCGCAAATGATCCAGGGGCATTGCGGGCCGCGGTCCACCCCCATCCCCTGTACAGCCCAAAGCCCTCGTCGGCGATGATCTTGAAAATACCCCGTCCTCGGAATGCGTCCGGGTTTGTCTGGCGCTTGATCTTCAATACGTCCAAAGGCAGTAGGACAATCTCGCCGATACCAATCAGACTGGAATAAGTCAGTCAACCTTCCAGAACCAAGTGATCCGCACCTGTGAAGCCTACCTTCCAGCAGTTGAGTGCATAATTGCCTTGCCGGTCTTCTTTCCGAAAGCGCTCTCAAAGTCTTTACCATAGTGTGCTGCGAGGTAATCTCTGGCAATTGGCTGGCCACCATACTTGTATATTCTTTGCAAAACCTGGACAGGATGTTTAGCCGCTTATGCTTTCCCTGAGGATAGAGGCATCGATCTGACCTTGTATCCCGCAGCATAACCTAACCCGGGGAACAGCGAAAAGAATTTCCGACCAAACGGGGCCTCTGCCTTCTCCTTGAAGATGACCTTGTTCAACTCGCTGGTATTCTTGATCTGTACGACAATTAATATCGCGCTATCCCTCATCGTCCAGGTTAGCTGTTCGCACCTTCGTCTGGTTACTCATTAATCGCTTTGCGATAGTGTCGACCTTTGGACCTATTAGTCTTGCGACGCAACGGCTCGGGATGTATAGGAACGCACGGGATGGAAGACAGCCAATTCGGAAATACCGGCGGAGCCTGTGATGAATCAGTTAGATATAATAATTAAAGTAGGGGCATTGTCAAACCTACCGGAACCGAGGAGCCGAGCGAGATTCGACTCGCGCTCTTTGCCAGTGACCATAGGCGCCATTATGAGTTATTCTCTGAACGTATGACGATTCTGTAAAAGTTCGCGGGAATTATACGATCTAGTCACCTAAATCTGACGGGCCAAAGAACAAGACGAGTTAAATCGAGCTGGCGGAGGAGCTGCGAGGTTGCGAACGGCTGCGGACTCGGAGCCACAAGTTCAATAAAATTTCAATTCGCGCCGAAGATTTTTAAAAAAAAAAAATTCGAGATGCCATTACCAAATTTGTAGGACCGCACTAACCTCAAACTAGTGGGGAGCTTGGGGAAGCTCCAGGGGGTCCTATGGACGATCAGGGCTTATCGTGCCCGGTGATAAGCTTCCGTACCCCTCCTACTGTAAGAAGCATCCCGTAGAGTGTATAAGGTAGGAGGTATCGAGGGGAAAATGTTCAAGTTGCGGAAATGGTCGTTAATATCAAGGGGGGCCACCAGATGCCACGGCATGTCTCTTCTAACAGGCAAGCCAATGGGATATTACCAGTTAATATAGTGCTGGCGTATATGAACGTTTGGGGTACAGATCCAAAAACCGTATATTAAGTTCAATTAACGCCCTCAAACTACCTGGTACATAAGGTAGAGTGAAGTCGGGACGGAACCATGGATCTATAAAATTTCTACCTGTTCACCAACATATACGTACACTCGCCATCTATACAGACATATAGTCTGAGACGCAGCCAGATTTACCGCACTCAGATTCGATTACTGGCCAAAGTGAGCCGAAGCCAACGCCGTCCGAAATGCAAAGCCACTTTTAAGCCCTTAGGCTAGACCATCCCCATCCGTGAGCCAACGCCGCCATGCAATGCAACTATGATATCCTTCCAACCCTGGTATCACACCCAAGAAAGAACCTTAGTAGTCTCTGAAAACCCCGACGATGTCGTCGAGCCTCGCAACTTGACCAAGGAGCTTCTTCTCAATATCGAGGAACTCGACATATGCATTGTATACGTCGCCTCGTAGCTTCTCTTCTTCCATCCCTTGCACGTCTTTACGATCGACAATCTGAAGCACATCCTTCTTTTTGCGACGCTCAACGTCCAATCGTTGCAGGCAGCGGACCATAGACTTACAGCAATTATCCAGTATTCGCTGCAACGTTCTGTCCAAGTCGAAGAACCAGAGGAAAATTGTTCGAGCGGGGTTCCGATTGTTGTCTCGGGGCACCTCTTGCACATCGAGAAATCCTGCCATCTCCATCTCTACCATCTTGACATGCACATCGGACTTCTTCATAAGAGCCAGAGTGGGTAATGTCTTATCATCAATCTTACCCTTCTCCCTAAGAATCCGGGTAAGGCGCAAGCCCTGACGGCCAAAGCGATTCTCGATGAGCGTGTCGAGCTCGACGAATTTTAAGTGTTGTAGTAGTGGTTCGAAATCGACAGTCCACTCGCCAAAGTCGGCTGCACCACAGTGACGTACGAAGCCCTGTGTGCTCTCAGCGAGTATCAATAGGTGTTGGCGCATCTGATGTAACCGCTCCGCCCCAACTGGGACGCTGTCGCTCATCTGGATGTCGACGCCATTGGTGCCATTCTTACCATTCTGACTGTGAAGTCCGAATTGAGCAGCTGCCTCGCCGCTGTGGTCGTAGTCCTCGTCGTCAGATCCTATGATTTCTTCTCCTTCCTCCAACGTTTCCTGGAGAGTCGAGCCCTTCAGTTGCGGGGGGTACCGTCGAATCTTTTCCGCACGTCGAATATCAATGGCGCCCTCCTCGTGTAGCATTCCAATCCCAGCCGCAACGTCGATAGATGGACTTAAATGCTCAAACACCTCTTGAGTCGTGACACGGAGTCCAGTAGAGGGGTCGCCATTTTCATCCTCGACGTCGATCGACTTATCAACTTTACAGCGGGTGATCTTTTTGCTAAATACGGCAAGAAGCGTTGCATACACTTTGGCTGTGGTGTCGCCAATCAAGTCTTCAACGTATCGCTCGAGCTTTAGATTGCGAAGCTCCACTGTGCACTTCTCGTAGCTTACCCGAACAACGGTGTCAATCTGGAGCAAAAGGTCAGCAAGCTTTTTCTCTAGAGGTTTCTTAAATGGTAACTGACTTTACGCTCTAGAATACGTTGAGTCTCTGCACCGCCGACTGTAGTAAATACGGCACCATTGGCCAGTTTTTGACGTTTAGAACTGCGGTTGAACTGGGATGCAAGGTCGAGCTCCTTCTTCAGCTCTAGATGTTGACTGTAGACCTCCCTCAGCTTCTCTCTGACATGCTTCTCAAATTCAGCTGTCTGCTTAGTTCCTCGAATGCCAGTAGGATAATCTGCCAGGTAATCCTGTTCGATTGCAGTCCTGATGTCTTCTGCAGATTGATAAGTTGTTGACGTGACTGGCTCAAGAATACCACTAGCAATAAGCTGTGCAAGGGTGTCGTATGCACGTTCATCCAGATCGGCAACCCCATCTTCCGTCTTGACATCATTTATACCGTTGGTGATTCCATTGCCGTTGACATGGGTATGGCCGTTATGCAGTGTGCCATTAGTAGTATCTTGGTGCGCACCATGTTTACTCTTGAAAGCTTCAATAAGATCCGAAATTTTTGCATAGCCTTGAAGGAGGACGTCGTGCACAATGGCATGCGCATCATCGCCATAATTGGTGCGGATCAAGTCGAGTATCTTTCCCGTTCGGACTAGGTTATATGCAGCAAGGGGATTCGCTTCATAATTAGTAATACCCGTGTCGTGGTCGGTGTGGTGGAAGACGAGGTTGAGCTGGATGAGCACAGTAAGGCCGTGGCGCACTTGTCGTTGGTTGAGGGAGGTATGATGCGCCAATTGCGCGACAGTGGATCTGCCTCTTGTGAGAAGATCCGCGAATATGCGCTGTGGGATAAGCTTGTTAGTTCAGTGATCGCGTGGTAGGGGATCCAAGGAGCATCAGTGGAGGGGAGCATACCGATGGGAGCTGGCCATATAGTTCGCTGATTAGCAGAACGCAGAGTTCTGCGAGATTCTTGGTCTGCGAAATGAATATTGTCAGTCCTTTGTCGGATACAAGGTGAAAATCCTCATCGCATTGTTACGCGCAAAGCTGCAGCGATCCGCAGAATAAAGGTTGACTCACCACTAACATGACTGACTGATCGTGGACTCAGCCGCGACTTGAATAGATAGGATTGGGGATTTGTCGAAGTGGTTGGCTTCTAGAGATCCTCTCACTATCTCTAGAGCACTACAATTACTACCGCGGCTTCATTTAAAAGATGGGGTAGGAGAAAGAGAGAGTCCCCGATGAACGCGGAGACGGCGCGAAAAGATGAGATATGTAAAAGTATTGCGGAATGCAGAATGGCTGTTGCAGCGCTTTGCGAACTATAAAAATAAAATTCGACGTAACTACTTTTTTAGGATAGCGGGGAATCGATTAATGGTTAAAGCTTACTTTATCTATAATAGACGAAATCCTAACACCCGCCAAACTGCCAAATCATTTTACTTATGCTTATATACCATATACGCCACCTTTTTTAAAACGATATATATTTATGAATATTATTATATAAAAATATATGCTTATATTAAGGTATATATTTATATATAAATATAATAATAACGATATTATTATATATTTTATTATTAATAATATAATTTATTATAAATATATAATATAATATAATATATTAACATTTATATTTTTACTTTAATAATATATATTAATAATTAAATTATATAAAAAAAAGATAAAATAATAGTTAATAAAAAATTATAATTATTATTAAAGTTATATAATAATATATAAATAATTAATATATATATTTAATAAAAAAACGTATATAAAAAAATATAACCACGTTTTCTTAAAGTTTCACTTTATTTAATTCGCTTATTATCTTATTTTCCATAATAACTTTTTAAGTTTAAAATATTTTAAAGTTTTATTTTATTTAATTTATTTATTATTTTCCGATGTTATTATATTAACCCGAAATATTTTAAAATAAAAAAAAGCTTTACTTTTAAAACATTAAATCTTTAAATTATATTTATTATAATATTTATATTATAATATTTATTATTATATTTAAAAACATTTTTTATTTATTTCATTATTTAATTTAACTTTTTATTATAATTATTATTTTTATATTTTAACTTTAACTTTAATTTTAACCTTAATCACTTTAATTAAACTTTATATTAATTATGTAAAATATAAGGTAAATAACGGATAAATTTATAAAATATATTAATTTTTTATTAATTTAAAACGACGTTTTAATTTTATAAAAACTCGATATGATTTAATAAATAATTAAAATAATATAAGTTTAATTAACCATAATAAATAACCGCTTCGTTACTTAAAAACGTTACATTAAAACTATATGAGTTTTTTTTTTTTTTAAAATAAAATAAACATTAATTATTAACCATTCTTATAACAAAATATTAATTATAAACTTATTATAATAATTTCAATGCCATTATATATATCTTTAATAATATATTCTTAAATAATAATATTTTAAACTTTTTTAAAAACTTGGAAATTAATAAAATTATTCTAAAACTTAAACAATTAATATTAACGTTAAAGGTTTTTATTAATAAAAGTTTACATAATAAAAATATAAATAATAAAGTATTAATATTAAATTAAGCTTTGAAATAAACCATTATTTAAGTTAATTATAATTAAATATTGTTGGGATTTTCATTAAAAAACGAAAAAAGCTCTTAATAAGTTATGGTTATATTACGACATAATTTTAATTTTAATTCGTTTTTAACTTACGTATTAAAATATAATTGTTAAGTTTGTAATTTTAAATAATATAAAATATTAAGTTAATTAATTAGTTAATTTTAAATTAAATAATTAAATATTTATTTTTTAATAATTTTATGAAGTTATTATTAACTTTATTATCATTTTTTAATAAAGGATTATATAATTATTATATATTAAATACCTTACCACTTTTCTTTATTAAAATGAATAATATTAAATAAGTTATATAATATTTAAATTTACGTTAAATTATAAATAAAATTCGAAAAATAAAGCTTTATTTTTATATTAAAATAATTTTATAAATATTAATTATGACGTCATATAACTTAAATAAGAAGATAAATAACTTAAATATGTATATTTTAATTTAAGTTATATTTTAATATAATATTTATAACTTAAATTATTTAAGGTTAAAATTAAAATTTTTTTATAAATTATTATGGAATATCTTTATTAACTTTATTTTATAAAGTATATAATACCTTATTCTTTTTCTTTTAAAACTCTTAAATATTATAAAATCTTATATTATAATAATTAAATGTTTTATAAATACTTTATTAAATTCGTTATTTAATATATTCTTATAAAAAGTATTATATAATTATTTAAAAATACCTCCCGGCTTTTATCTTAAATATTTCCGGTTATAAATGTCATATTAAGATATAACTTAAATTAAAATATATGTAATTAAAATATTTATCTTATAATTTTAATAATATAATATTATGCTTAATATTCGTAAAGTTATTTAAATATAAAATTAAATAATATTTTAATAAAATAAGTTTTATTTTAATAATAAAATTTATATATTTATAAAGTTATAATTTATTATTATAAAATATATAAATGTTATATAAAAATCTTATAAAAATTAAAATATTTTTATATTAATAATACGTTATATTTAATAAAATAAAATATTTATATATTTATATATATTAATAATCGTAAAATATAAAAATATGTTACTTAACATCTTAAAATAAGTAAGATAAAATATTTTATTATATATTAAATATTCATTATTAACATAAAAAATAACGATTTATTAACTTTATTAAATCTTTTATTTAAAAATGTTTATCTTTTATGGATAATTTCCTAAAAAAAATAATATAATTATCTTTAACCGAAATTTATATAAAGTATATATAAAAGTAAAAATAATAAATTAAAAAGTAAGATATAACTTATAATAAATAATAACATTTTAATATAAAAGTTTATTTATATAAATATTATTATTACCTTTTTATCTCTTTTCTTTAATAATCCTTTTACCTTATTTATTTTTCCTTTAAAAAAAACCTTTTATGAATATTCTATTTAAAAGAAAACCTTCTTCAAATATTTCATCTCCCTTTTTTATTTATTATTATAAATTATACACCTTTTAAAAGGTATATTTCTTCTTATATTAAATTTATCAAATTTATTAAATTTACTCATTATTAATATAACATATATAATATTTTCATATATTATAACTTTATTTAATAACCTTTTATACTTTTTATCAAACTTTTTAAGGTTTTCATTTAATTTAATTAAACTTTATCCCGACTTAAATAATGATTTTATATCTTTTCTTAAAAACCGAAAATTAAAACCTTTAATAAATTTTTCGGATAAGGATAATCTTAATTACTTATATATTTATTACCCGAACTTTAAATATAATCCAATATTAATATTCGTTTATATAAATAATGGAAGCATTATTTTTAACTTAATATATTATTTATATTATATTATCGTTAATAATTATTAACCCGATTTTAAACTTAAATAAATATCACGTTAATATAATTTAATATTACTTTAATTTAATTTAATATCACTTTAACCCGATTTAATATTATATAAAAATCCTTTAATTAAATAAGCTTTATATAATAAATCTCGAAATTAATAAAATCGGTAAAGATAATAAAAATAAATTGCTTTATATTAATCTTAATTTTTAAATATTAAATAAGTTTAAGAAAATATTCCCTTAAAAATCATAACGCTTTTATACCCATTCTTTTCCAAATTTAAAAATAAAATGGACATTATTAAAATCTTATCATATAATAATATAATAAAAGAAATGAAGTTATATTTTTATATACCTTAAAATTATAATAATATTCTTTATAAGTTATTATATTTTATCGTTTTATATATATTAATAATAATAACCATTAATAAACCACTTTATATTTAAATATCCTTTTATAATAAATTTTAAGAATTAAGTTTTTCCTTATAATTAAATGCTTAAATTATAAATAAACTTTTTAAGGCATAAAAAACTTTTACATCGCGAAAATATAAGATATTATTATTTAATTAAATCTTCGGAATAAATAAAGATAACTTATATGATTCTTAAAATAATTAAAGCTTAATAAAATTAAAATAATATAATTATCATTTCCGTTAACTTTATAATTAATTACGATAAAAATATATTTAAACTACGTAAAAAAGTTTATAAAACTTTTAATTAAAACATAATTATCCCGTTCTTATATCCTTCCTTAAATGATATGTTTATATTAATTATATATATTTAAAAAATATTAACGAAAAATGTTTTAAAACTTTTCTGGAAATTAATAAAAAAATATTAACATTTTTAATATCGGGACTTTAATTAAATTTATAAAGAATATATTTTTACTCGGTTTATATGGTTTAAATTCTATGTTATATATTATATTTTTTTCGAATTAATAAATGTTAAAATATAAGGTTATTTTATTTATTTATCCACTTTTAATAAAAATGATAATATGGAATATAAATAATGGCTATTTTTTTATCTTAAATTCTTTAAACTATGTTTAAGTCATGGTAAAACTAAACGGGGGGGGGAATGGTAATAATTAAAATAAAGATTATAAGTTTAAAAATGATTATATTACCGAAAATATTAACGAATATTATAATAAAACTTATAAGTTATCTTTGCTTTTTAATAAAAAATTTAATTATTCCTAAAATAAATCATTAATATTTGATATAAAAAAAGATTTCCTTTTATATTTGAAAATATCAATATAAAAAATAAAAAGCCATATAACCATTTACCGAAATATACTTATCTTTTAAATAATTCGGTTATTATTTATCAAATTAAATCTCCCTTTCTTAATGGTTTAATTGTAAAAAGCGGGTTAAATTTATATATCTTATTTAATAATTATAAAGGTAATTAATTAAATAATGATAATAAGTTTAATAAAGGTAACATAATTAATAAAGGTAATATAATTAATATAAATATTAATAATAATAAAAATGATATGAGTAAAATTATTTAAAGCTACGATGGAACCATGTTTATAATCATATTTAATGATTTTAAAAATGTCTTAAATATCATAAATTATTTTACTTATTATAAACTTATTATATAAAATGATTTAATTAATATAAAACGTTTTTTATAATTTATATATTAAAATATTAAACGTTTTATTAAAAGGTATAATTATTTATTATTATCTTTTTTATTATTCTTTTCCATTAGTTTAAAATATTAAGTTTAATAGTTAAAAGTTTAATATTCATAATTAATATTCCGATATAATATAAATATATAATTAATTATATTATCCGTCATTTATTAAAATAGAAATTAAATAACTTTTTTCAATAATATCAAATCTTATAATAAACTCACGTAAAAGAATATTAAAAAAGAAGTTTCATTTATATATATTATAAGGTATTTTATAACTTCGTAAATACCTTAATTATTAATTAATTAATATTAACTTCATAATAAAAGGATGTTTTAAATATCGATACTTTTATAAAAGATATAATGATATAAAAAGCATGGTAAAAAAATGTTTAATACGTTGAAACACTTTTATAAAAGCCGGAATTAAGTAATAAATAATGGGAAAAGGTAAAATAAAAGATGTTTAAAAAATTATTACTTAATAACATATTATTTTTTCATATTTAAAGAAAAGGAAAGTAAGAAACTTTATTTTATTTTAAAGGGTTAAAAGGGTAACGCGTTATAAATTAATAATTTATAAATTTAAAACTTTTACCTTTAACTTATGATTATTTATCTTATCGATAATATTTACCATTATATTATTCATGTTTTTTTATTACTTTTATTATCTTTTTATTAATATTTTATTCATTATAAGTTTCCGAAATAAAGGTTATTATATATTATATATTTTAAATAAGATAAATAATTAACTTAATAAGAAAAACTTAATGTTTAATTTTATTAATTAATCTTATGGAAATATTATTAAATTTAAAGTAGATTCGATTTAAATAATGATTTATTTAAGATAAATAAGTAATAATATACTTATCTTAAATCTCGAAGGTTTTATTAACGCTTTAAAAAACTTTAAGCCCTTAATTATATGTAATATTACTATTTATCTATCTTAAATAAACATTATTACTTAAATATAACCTTTATCTAAAATCTTAAAGTGTTTAAAATATATATAAATAAGTTAAAGCGACATTTACTTATAAAGAAAAGATTTAAAATAATGCTTAACATTTTAAAGTAATTATTATTAAACATTAGTTTAAGATAGTTAATAAAACCACTTAATAAAATGGTTAAACATTGATTTTAAGGATATAATAATTAAAGCGATTTAAAAAAAGGATAAATCATATGAAAAAAGGAAAATAATTAATAAATGAATATAATAAAAGTAAATATTTACATAATCCTTATTATTAATAAAATAAGATATTATTAAAACGCGTTTTAATATATATAAAATAAATGAAATATATCCTTTAATTTACCTTTTCTTTTCACACTTATTAATTTTAATAATTTATATCATAAATTTATATATATAAATATTTTTATTTTAGGTTATATTTATATATTTTCCCTTTAACTTAATATTATTTATTTATTTCTTAATCATAAATAACTTAAATAAGGTAAATTAATTTATTAACCCTTTTAATTAAACTTTAATAAGAAAACATTATATTTTATATTTGATAAAATATAATATATCCTTCGATATTATGTTAATACCCATTAATTAACTTTATTTTTACGCACGTTTTTAACGTTTAATTAATAAATTTAAAATTAACTTATATGTTATATAAAATAATTATATGTAATGTTTTTTTCTTTTTAATGGTATAACTTTAAATCTTTTATAAGATTTTAAAGGATATAAGGATAAACGAATAATTACTTTAAAAGATATTTATATTAAGAAATATTTATATTAAGAAATATTTATATACCTTTTTAAAGTTTTTAATATTTTAATATATATTAATAATTACGTTTAAAATACATTAATTCTTTTTCTAAATAACTAATCCAAATTTTATTAATTTAAATATATTAAGGAAAGCTTTACTTCCT
Organism: Hypoxylon sp. FL1857; assembly: GCA_022578955.1. NCBI lineage: Eukaryota > Fungi > Ascomycota > Sordariomycetes > Xylariales > Hypoxylaceae > Hypoxylon > Hypoxylon sp. FL1857. Next base: position 89,171 of record MU400386.1, read on the forward strand.
TAATAAAATTTTCGTTAATATTTATAATATTTACTTATTTATAAATATTTCTTTACTTATTAATTTCTATTATAAATTTATATAACTTTCGAAAATCTTAATTATATTTAAATAATTTATAACATATTCGAAAAAGTTAAACCGGTCTTAATTAAATCTCATTAAAAACATTAATTCTTAAAAATAAAAAATCGACCTCCTTAAATCGAACTAATTTAAATCTAACTTTAAACGTAACATTATCTTTCGAAAGTAAGAAATTAACTTTTTTAAACTAAACAATAAAACTTTAAACCTTATACCCAAATCAATTATTAATAATTTAAATCTTAATTAAAGTTTAATAAATTGCCTCGATTAAAATATAATTAAATAAAGTTACTTCCCGGCTCGATTCGAATTATTTATTTATAAATCTTTTCTCGGAAACGATAATGATAAATTAAATTTAATAAATAACGTAAACCTTAACCAATATTCGGTTTAAATTTTAATTAAAATGAAAAAAATATACATGAGTAACATTATTAATTCAATGATTAATAATCCGAATATATGAATATATATGTTATTATATTCTATTAATTAAAGAGGTTAATTAATAATATTTTCAGTTCGAAATTAAATAAATTATTTCTTTAAATAAATATTATTAAAATTAAATATATTAATATTAAGAAATTAAACTTATACCTTTACTTATTTTTAATTATAAAGGTAAATTTAAGTTAACCCTTTTTTAATTCAATCTTTAATAAATCTTAATCATATACGTAATAATAATTAACATTATCTTACCTTTAAAATATATTTATAAGAATTATTAATTAAATAAGAACACGTTTCAACATTATATCATTTTATTAAACTATTTAAATAATATTTATATTATATGCCATTATAATAACGAAGGTTATAAATGTTCTTATAAATTTAATATGTTAAACGTTAATCTTCATATTATTAATTAAAATATAAATAATATTTTAACTTTTATAAATGTGAAAAAATATATTAAAGTTATCATAATAATTAAAGAATAATAATAATATATATTTAACACTTTATTTAAAGTTATAAATGATATTAAAAGCCATTTATTAATATTTATAAACTAGGTTAAAAATTTAAAACGTTAAATTTATTTATAATTTTATAATATCATTTCATTATTTATTATGTTAATATGAAATGATTATTTATTAATTAAAATATTTAAGTACTTAAATGTTTATTATTACTTAAAGTTTGAAATAATAAATTAAATTAACTTATCTTTATAACCCTTTTAATGTTTCTTTCGTATTTATTAATTACCATTTTATTATATTATATAATATTTATTATGTTACCTTATTATTAATTAAAGGTTAAAAACTTAATTATCATTTATTTACAAATTTTCGATCATATTTATTTAAATAAATTAATATGATAATTATTAATAATTATTATATATATAACTTAACGCTTTTAAAATTTAAAATATCCTAATTTTTTTACCTTTTTATAAAACCATAAGAGGTTTTTTATTAATGGTTATATTAATCATTCGCGAATTTTAAGCTTTTTAATAAGTTATAAAGCTACTTTTATTTTTTAATTCAATAAATAACTGGTTAATTTTCTATTTTTAAAATATATTAAATAATAATAAACATGTAAAAAAAGGTGGTAAAAAAAATGGTTTATTTAACGTCATTAAAGCATTATTATTATTAAGCGCCGAAATAAATGTTAAAAAATTCTTAATTCTAATATATGAAAGAGAATTATTTATGTAATTTCTTCATATATTTAATGGTTTATGCGTTTATAAAGAAACGTTATTTTGCTTTATAGAAGAAATAATTATAATTTCGGATATAAACACGTTTTTACTTTTAAATTTAAATAGAATAATGGCTTATTTCTTTTACGCATTCTTTTTAATTTATTTAATTTAGCTTTAATCATTAAAAAAGGTAATAAATTTTTCTCATTATGTTATTAATTTTAAGTTATTAATTATATTTGGTTTTTTTTTAATAATTATAGCTTAATCATTTTCCTATATTAACTTTATAAAATCATGATTTTCTAATTTTTTTAACTTATAAAATAAGGAAAACTATTTCTTTTTTTTAATAATAATTATAATATTTAGAAATTTATCCGATTTAAAAGTAAGGTTAATGATTTTCCTCGGTAAAATATATATATTAAGTTTAATATTCTTTTATAAAATATTAATAATTAAGTTAATAAAATAAATCTTAATAAAATTTATTACTTTATTTTATACTTAGATATAAATTTACGCTATATTATTTAAGTTATTATTTAACTTTTTAACTTATCCTTTTATTAATTTAATTATATTAAAAGAAAATAAAATAAGTTTTATCATAAGTTAACGTTATATTATATATTTTTATTTACTTTCTTTAAGAAATGGATTATTATTTAATTCTTTTACCCGTTTATATGTTAATATAATTAGGATAAAAAAAGGGGGAGAAAAGGAAAGTTTTTTTAACTCGAACTTATTCCGGCCGCTTTTTCTCGTTATTATTTAAGAATAAGTTATTTTCTTCTTTAATTTAATCCTTATTTAATATAATAGGATAAAGTAATTAAAAACTACTTAAATGATAAACCTTTTTAAGATATTTTTACTTATTCTTATTAATAAAAAAATGTTTATTATTTTCTTCTTTATCTTATATTTTAATTAATATAATTAAGATTAAAATAAGTTTAACTTTAAATCTTTTAACTAAAGGTAAAACTTACTTTTAATATATGATTATATAAGCGGTATAAACCTTATATTTAATAATATTTTTAAAGAATTTCTAAAATATTATTTCCTTATTAAGCAAAAAACCTATCATTATATTATTATAATCTTTAAATTATATTACCTTAATTTTAAATGTTTAAGTTATTTTTAAGTAAAAAATAAATTTTATACGGAATTTAATTTATATATAAGTTAATAATTTATTAAGCTTATATTTTAAAACGATATCTTTTTTAAGCTAATTATTTAATATATAAAAGATGTGTTTTATTATATAAAAAACCGTAATATTAATAACCCTTAAAATATAAATATTAAATTAATTCTTTAATTTAATTCTTATTAAACTTATATCGCGTAAGCTTTATTATCGATATTAATGTAACCTTTTTACTTTTTCCATTTTCATAATATTAATAAAAATATATATAAATTTATAACTTAATTATTACATTATTTTAAATATAATATAAATTCTTTATTACTTATTATTTAATATTTATCCTCTTTACCTTTTTATAATTAATTAATATATTATTAATAATAATATTAATATTGGTTAATAAAACGTTATTAAATATGGGTAATAATATATATTTAATCTTATTACCTTAAGTAAAGTTAATAAAAGGTTATATATATTAAAATTTATCCCGATCTATATAATAAATGGCTTTTATGTTATAATATATAATAAGTAAAAGCTTTAAGGGAAGTTAAAAAAGCTTTTTAAAAATATTATAAAGATTTTTAAGGATGTTAAAAAGAGCTTTAAAAATGTTATAAAAAGCTTTAAAGATGTTATAAAGAGCTTTAAAGATGTGATAAATTATTTATATTATTATATTCTTTTTTCCATTTATTAATAATAATTATGTGGAAAAGTAAACGATAAAAAGAATAAATAACGTGGTTTATTTTATTATTGAATCGAATAATTCTTTTATAAAATAAATTATCTTTATCTTTATATATATTAAGTAATGCTTATTCATTATCTTCTTTATATATGTCGCGGTAAATCATCTTAAAGTAATTGAAAAAATAAATAATAAATAATAAAAACGAAGTTAATATAAATGATATTGGTTAAAAAGGAAAAGTGATGGAAAAAGAGTTTTTATAATAAAAACTTTAAGGTAAATTATATATTAAACGATTTAAGTAACTTATTTAAGAAATTAATAAGGTAAATATTAAATATTATAAGATAAAATCTCGTTATAAAATAAAATTTAAGAAAAACCTTAATTCTTTTTATTTTATTCTTAAATTAATATTATATAAGTAATGTTAAGAAAGTATTATGAAATATGTTTTTAACGGTTTTATTAAGCATAATAATTAATTGATTTATTATATTTATTTTGTTATAAAAAGCTTCATAAAGTTAATATTATTAATTATTTATATTTCGATAAAAAATGTAAATAATTATAATATAAAAGTGGATAATTAATAAGATTTAATAAAATTTGGTAACATTTTATATAAAAAGTTAATTAATATTAAAGAAAATGTTTAAAAGGTTAAACTTTATTAATTTATTTACTTAAATAAATAAATAGAATTGGTTAATAAAAATATTATATGTTATATTAAGATGATTTTAATGAAATCTTTATTATATAATTTATTTAAGAATATTATATTATATGTTTTTTCTTTATTTATTAGAGGTTTTAAATAAGGTATGTAAAAGATTGGGAATGGTAAATTAATAAAAGAATTATTTTATTTAAATTCTTTAAAAAATAAGTAATAAATAAAGTTGATTAAACTTTTTAAATAATTTAACTTAACTTTTGGTAAAGTTAAGGAATAATTATAACCACTTTTTTATGGTTAAAGAATTTATAGAAAATATTTTAATTTGATTTAAAAGAGTTTTTAACTTTTTTAAATATATGTTTAAATAAGTAAATATGTAAAATAATGGTAATAATATATCTTTAATGTTTATTATAAACATCTTTATTTTATCGTGTAAATTATAAATTATATTATTAAGTTTAATTAAATTAAGGATTAAAGTTAATAAGTTGATTAATAAGGTAATTATGGTTAATATTATATATTTGATCGGGTTTCTTCTTTTTCTTTATTTAAGATAAATTGTTTCTTTTTATCCATAAAAACGAGATCTTAAAATCTCGTTAAAGAAAGTTCTTTTAAAAAAGTTAAACGGTTTAATAAGCCATTTATATTATTAAGAGTTAAAAGCGTTAAAAATAAGTGGTTAATGTTATAAAATTTAATTATAATATTTACAAGTTTTAAATTAATTAATAATAATAATCTTAATTATATATAAAAAGATTAAGTTAAAGATAACTTAAAGTATAAAGGAATTAATTATTTATAAAATAAAAGGCTTTTTATTATAATATATATGGCTTAATTATCGATATTTAATAAGTTAATCTTAATTTAATCATATTTATATAACGGCTTTAAATATATAAAATAAAATAATTATTAAGATAAATTATTAAGTTTTATATCTTTATTTTTTAAATACTTTTCTTTATTTTTTAACGATATTATTATTTATTAATTATAAATTATTAATTAAGTTAATATGTTACTTACTTTAACCGATTTTAAGCTTTTTAAAAACCAGATTATATAATGATATTTAAATAATTAAATCTTATAAGCGGAAATCGTTTAAAAGTTTAAAAATAAATATAATTTCTATATTAATTAACGAATATTCTAACGATATTTAGTAAAATAAAAGTTATATTAAAAAGAATAAAATATTAACGTTATTAAAGTTAAAATCTTTAAACTCTTTGAAATAAAGATATTATATTCTAATATTATTATATATTTAAGAAAAGAATAATTTAAGATTAATATTTTGTAACGATTTTTTAAATATAAGTTATAATAATGGTAAATAAGTTATTATAAACCGATCGATTATTTGGTTAAACTTATGGAATATATATAATATTTTATATATCATTAAAATATTTACGATAAAGAGATTTTTAAACAATTATACGATATATAAACATTTAATATTAATATTTCCCTTATTATTTAAATTTATTTTAAGAATGATATAATAAGGAAGATTATAAGTTTAATTGAAAAAATATATATTTAAGTTAAATTATATCGCTTTTTCGGATAATATAATAAAATAATAAGCTTTTTTAAGAACTTAAGTAAAGATTAAATTTATAAATTAATTCGGAAGTATATAAAGTTGAATATTATAAGAAAAATAGCTTATAAAATATATCGTTAATGATATTTACGAATTATATAATAACGTAAAAAAAAGAAATGATTTAAATGAAACTTATGGGATATAATCTTTTTAATCCTTAATTTAAACTTCATATAATTTATAAACAAATATTAGAAATTTCATTTTACCGGTTTTAAGATTTACGTAAATATTAACATATATTCTCGTAAAATATTATAAATTAATGTTAATTAATTTAACTTTTTACTTATAAACGTATTGAATTAATATCTTTTTATTATTATTAAATTAAACTTTTGATTAATTTAAACCTAAACGGATTATAAAGTCGAAATACTTTTTATAACTTAGATATAATTTTACTTAATTAATTTTTATAAGCTAAAAATAATTATGATTAATTTAAATAAAATAATAATTAAAATATATTAAAGCAATAATATCATAAAGTCTCATAAATAAAAGATTAATAAGGAAAATAAGAAAATTAAATAATAATAAGCGTAATTGTTGAAAAGTATAATGAAACGTTAAATTATAAATTATTTAAGCTTTATATTAATTATTATGATTTAAATTTAAATTAATATCGTGATAAGGTTATTTTAAAAATTTAGTTAAATAAAGCTTTTTCGATAAAGATGAAATTATAAATTAAATAACGTTTTATATTATATATAATAATATTATTTAAGAAGAATATATCTGGTTTATAAAATAATAAAATAATTATTAAATTAAATTTCAACCGGGTAAAAACCATATTATAATAAGTTATATTTATTATATATAGTTAAATATAAATAATATTAATATTTAAAACTATGTTATAGATATTTACGATTAAATAAATATTAAATTGATATAATTAACGTATAAGCTTAAAAAACTTTTAATTAAGTATAATCTCGATAATTTTTTAAAGTTAAAAATATGTTAAATTTATAATAAATAACTTATATGATATTTATTATAACTTATTTACCATGATAATTTTATGTTATTTAAAGATAGTTTTCTTAATTTAAGAGATTATTTAAGGTAATATAAAGTTAAAGGAAGAGGATTAAGGTTATTATTAAATAAAATGCCTTATGATAATATAAAATAATATTATAAAGAATTTAATTAACTCCGATATAATTTAGATTAAATATAATGGGATATAAATAAGTTAAAAATTGTTTAAAAAGATATATAATTAAATAGAAATGAATATAAACCATGGTTTAAAATAAACGTAAATAATGTTTAAAATAAATATTTAACTTAAATAATTATAAATATTAAGGTTATTAATAAGTCTTTTTTATATATTTTTAACCATTAAAATTAATAAAGTTAAAAGAACATTATATTTCCTTAAATTTTATATAAGTTATCTTTTAAGCTTTAATCGATAATTTTTATTCATTTAAAATATTTTTTATCCCATATTATAAAGGTTAAAATATTACGATAAAAAGAAATTAACGGTTTAAAAGGTTAAAATATAAGTTATTTTATATCTTTATTATATAACTTATATAAGAAAAAACTTTATATAAACCTTAATTTATTAAATAAAAAATAAAGAACCTTATACCTATTATAATCCTTAATAACGTTTAAATTTCTTATATTATAAAAATACCTTAACCATGATATATTATATATTATTATTTTATTACCTGTTATCTTCTTTACATATTTTTATATTTAAACTCTTCGTAATGGATCATTTTTATATAATAAATAATAATAGAAATAATGAAATTATATTTATAATTACTTAACTTTTACCTTTATTATCTTCTTAATCATTTATTAATAATTACTTATATTGTTATAATAAAGAAAATAATTCATATATAATAAAGATTTTTATAATCACCTTATTTATATTTACGTTAATTTTTAAAGTTAAAAATAATATTAACGATATTAATTTTACTTTACCCACATTACTTAAATTTTATAATAAGCTTAATATTTATTATAATATATTTCCTACATTTCTTATATAACTTTTTCGGCTAAATAACTTTATTCCTTTTATAATAAAAAAACGTTAATTTTTATTAAAGCTTAAAGAAAAAAAGTTAATAAAATATATAAGATTAATTATTATTAATTTATATAAAAATGTTAAAGATTTTAATAACTTTTTTACCGAAATGATTAATTTCATTTATAAATTAAGGAATAAATTAATTATATTTAAAATATATTTAAAAACATTACTTTAAAACCATTCCGAAATATATAATCCGGAAATTTACTTAGATAAAATTATAAAACTTTTAAATATCATTAATAAGTTTTCTTAAAATTTTACCTCTTTTATTAAAATAATAAGTAACATAATCGAAATAACTAATGTTTAAGAAAAACTTTTTAATTAATTTGAATGTTTATATTTACTTAAGGAATTTTAACATAATAAAATAATTAAGTTTTATTCTATAATGTTTAAAATAAATATTTTAAAATCCTTAATTAAAATAATTAATTTAATATAATTTAGAAATAAAACATATATAAAACATTTTTATCATTTATTATTAATTACTTAAATATAATTCCTTAAGTATTTAATAGATAATTTAAAAGGAAAAGATTATGTTTTTTATAAATAATAGTTAATTTAAGAAATATATTACGTTAAAGTTTATATTAATTTCCTTAGATATAATATATGGTTATTATCCGCTTAAACGATTAAAAAGTTTATTATTTAAATATTAATTATAATTAATTTGGAGTTTAAAAATAAATTTAAAGATAAGTTTAATTTATTTATTATCATTAAGGAATAATTTATTACTTAAATTTAAGAAAGTTTTAACCTTTTTATTAATTGAAATTTTGCCATTTTAATTATGTAAAAACTTCGATCTTTAATAATAAAAGTATAGCTTTTTTAACCATGTTAACATGTTATTAAATGACTTTAATAAATATTTATTTAAGATAACTTAATATTTTATTATATATTCATATTAAGATTTTTTATAATTTTTATATTTAGTTTTTAATTAAAAATGATATTATTTATTTAACTTATTTAACTTTAATGCCTTTTTTTTTGTGATATTTGCCTTTATAATTACTTACTTACCTTTAAATTTTCTTTTTCCTTTTTTTATCTTTTTTTGTTATTTTTTCTTATATATATTTTTAAAAATAAATAAAATTTCATCGGCTTACTTTAACCTTATATATATAAGGTGAAATCTTTTATTAATATATTATATAAAAAGTAATAATTAATCGAATAAATATAATATTTAGCTTTAAAGAAAAAAGGTTGAAATATATTATAAGTTTTAAGTTAAAAATTACGATTTTTATAACTAAAACATAACATGATGAAATATATTATTTTAAGGTTTATTCTCGGTCTCAAATTTAATGCCGAAATTAAATCTTTAGTTTAAGATTTAATTTATAATTAAGATAAGAAGAAATTTTCGGATTTTTATTTATTTTAATATAAGTGGTTAATGTTTTTAATGATAAAGTTTCTTTTATAGTTTGGGAAAATTCTTAAATTTCTTTAAAATAATTAATTTATAAGCGATAACCGCTTTTTAATTATTAATTTAATAGATTATATATATTAATAATAAATAATATTTTTATTTATTTTTTAACGAAAAATTATATAACTCTTATAATAAGTTTATGATTTTTATTAAGCATGTATGTTAAAACTTTACTTTTTATAATAATATTTATTCCCGAGAATAATTTTTATTAATTATTAATTATGTAATTATGGTATATAAGTTTTAAAATATAACTTTAAATAAGGTGGTATATAATATATCCGACCTTAAATTTATATCTAATCTTTTTTATATAATCATGTCTTAAATGTTTACGTTAAAAAGTTTATTATTTAATGTTTTTTTTAATTACGTGAGAATCTTTTATTATTTTTTGTTATATTTTATATAAATAAAGATTATAAATTATGATATTTATAAGAATAATTCTTTAAATGAGTTATTATATAATTTATATGAAAATGATAATGATAATAAAAACGATGATAATAATGGTAATAATAATAATAATGAAAATAAAACGTGAATTAATTATATAAGTTATATATTATTGAATGAATATATTTATTTTAATGTTATATATTTATTATATAATTATTATATTTTATTTAATTAGTTTATAATTAAGATTTTCTGTCTTTAATTTATTATTAATTAAATAAATATAACATTAATCATAATTATAAGTTTTTTTCTTAACCTTTTTTCTTATTTAATTATTATAAAAGCTTTTTTAATATTAACTAAAAAACATATAATTTTAAAAACTTTTTAACTTAACAATTTAACCCCTTTACCCATTTTATATAATAATTTTTATGTTATAAATAACTTAAAACTTTATTATTAAAATTTTATATCTTAATTATTTATTTAAATATAAATCATTAATAATATTTCTTATTTTAAATAATGGAGGTATTTATTATGATTTTGCTTATTATATTTATTATTTCTTAATTAAAAATACTTAAACTAAGTTAAAAATTGATTAACTTTATTTCTTACTTTCGTTTAACTTTTAAAATGTGGTAAATTATATCATATATTATAATGATAACATTTTACTTTTAAATATCTATTATTTTATTAATCTTATATTTTTCGGTATTAATAATTGATATTTTTTAACTTTTTAATAATTTCTTTAACTTTAATTTTATATAAAGTTATATCCGATTACCTTAAACTTTATTTATTAAGAGTTCTTATATGGTAATATATTATTATCATGGCGTAATTTTAATATTACTTTAATTTTAAACTATAAGATTTTACCCTTATAAATTAGAAACCATAATTTAATAATGATATATAATAAATATTACCATATAACGTAGGTTATTATTAAGATCGATAAAATATATATCATCTCAAAAATTAAAACGGTTTAATTTACCAATAATAATATAAACCGATATATTTAAACGTTGGATATTCTTAAGAAAATTAATAATATTAATAACTTTCTTTTTCTTTACATTAATATATATAAGATATTTAATTATAAAGATATTATAATCTTCCTTAAATTATATAATAACTAATATATATTAATAATATATATAATCTATAAAATATTAAAAACAATATATAAAATTAAAACGTTATATTATAATTATATTTTACATTAATTATATAACGTCTTTCTTAAATTCCTTTTTACTTATTTTACGTAAAATATATTAATAAACTATATAATATAACTCCTTAAGTTTAACTTACCGATAATATTTACCATTTACATCTATAAAAATATAAAAAATAATTAATCTTTAACTTCTTAAATCGTTAACTTTAATAACGTAAAAAAGATACTTTAAACCACATCTTTTATTAAACTTTCTTCTAAAAAATATCCATTACTTAATAATAATAATCTTAATAATAATACCCTTACCGGAAATTATCTTAATAATAATAATTCTAATTCTAATTCCGATTTCGTTAATAATAATTTAAATTATAATATTTAATAAAATTCTTATATTAATAAAAAATATAACCCGGATAATAATAATAAAGATAATGTTAATTTAAAAGATAAAGTTTTCAATCATTATTTAATTAAATAAAGCCACTTTTTATCTTAAACTAAATCTTTATTATTTATTTTTATAATTAAATCATTAATAACCCTTCCATATAATTCACGAAATAATAATAATATAAAAACTAAAATTAATTTTATTATTAATTTAAAAGTCTTAAAATATAACCTTAAGATTAAAGAAATTATTCTTTTAAAACTTTTACTTTAACTTAACTTTATATATATTTTATATATATAAATTATTATATTTTAAATAAGTTAAAAAGCTTTAAATTTCTTAAATATTCTATTATATTTAATTTAATATTTAAAATATAAAAATATAAAGATATTATTATTATTATTATATTAATTTAAATATTTCGGTTTAAATAATATTAAATATCATTCTTTTAATAATATATTATTTAAAAATAAACATATTATTATTATAATATATCTTTATTAATCATATATTCATCATCTAGATAAAATATTATCTTTTTTTATTACTTTTCTTATTATATATTTAAATATCTTTAATTAATAATAACGTATATATTGTATAAAAAATTTTATTTTATAATATTTAAAAATATTAATATAATGATAATATAATTTAACTTAATATCAATTATAATTACCTTAAAACATTAACGTTATCTTAAGAATAATATATAAATATTAATATATATAATCCTTATTCTAATTTAAACGTTTTATAAAAATAATTTAATTAATCTTAACATTATAATTAAAGGTTTTTAAATTAAGGGTTATATTAACTTTAATCCTTATGATATTATTATTCTAAGTATTATTTAAGAATGTTCTTAATAAGTTAAGGATAAAATTAGATAAAAGAAATAACATAAGGTAAAATAAAAGATTAAGTAAAGTTTGAAAAATAATATAACCTCTTTTAATAAAATAATTATAATTATTAAATTCCAAATTACCGTTAATATCGTTATTATTATCTCTTCTTTTAACTTTAATAATAACTAAATCTTATTAATAATCACATTTAATATTTAAATTTTCTTTAATGATATATATGTGAAAAATTCAATTATTAAATTAAAAACGTTAATTACTAAATTAAGAACATTAATTATTAAATTAAGAACATTTTTTAAAGCCATTTAAAATAATAAACTTAATGATAAGTAATATTTAATTTATTAAGATTATATATATAACTTATAAATTTAATTATATATTATTTTATATATCTTCATAAATATAAATAATCATTGAGTTTATTTTCATAACGTTAATAAGTTAAAATGTAATATTCTTTAATATAATTTAAATAAAACATATAAATAAATATTTAATAAAAATGCCATATAATTAATATAAAAGTCGGTTATAATATAACGCCTTTAATTTATACTTAATTTAATCATTAAAATAAAACAAATATATCGTTAAAATATATCGGTTATTACATAATTTAAACAATATTATAAATGCCTTTAAATTTTATATATTATATATGTCGACATAAAGAGCCATGAAATTCTTAACCTTATTTACCTTTTTCATCATAATTAACGTTATAATATATTAAACCATATTATTTTATATAAACTAAAAATCTTCGATATAAAGAATGATATACGCTTTTTTTAAACTACTTAAAATTAAAATTAAACAATAACACTCGTCGTATATAATGATCGTTAACCAATTTTTAACTTATATAATATTAAACTTTTTAACCAAAATTAAAATAATATAAAAATTACGCTATTATAATAATAAATTACTATATGGGAATGCTTAATAAATGAAACTTAATATAATAAAATATAAAGTTATAAAATAAGTATAAATATTAAAGATATATTAATAATATAAATATATAAATCACTTATTTCCAAGATTTATATATAAAAGATCGTAAAAATAATATATATTTATAAGTAAAATATCATTTATTAAAAACATAAACCAACCATTTAACTCATAAATTAATAAGAAATAAAGTTAATTTATTTCTAACCGATTTTATATATTCTTAATTAAAAGATAATAAGCATTATATATTAAATTATAATCGATACCTCCATTATTAAAAGTTTTAAATTTAATCAATAATTTATGATTAATTCTAAATTAAGGATATTAAATAATAATTAAAGATATAATTAAATATCGAGGTAAAATACCTATTATATAAATTAAGAATAATAATTATATTACCGATATTATATATTATTTAAACTTTATAATCATTCGATATTATGAATAATATTATCTTTTAAAGTTAAGATAGAATATTAAAATAAGTAATTATATAATTAAATAAGATGATTAATTAATTAAAATATCTATAATCCGATTTAATATTTAACTTTATTCTAATTATGATTTTAATTATTTATTTTTTATATAATATCATTAACTTTTAATATATAATTTATTATTATTAAAACTTATATATTATATTTAAAAATTAATATTAAATCTTATTATTATTAAAATAAGGTTTAAAGATTTTCTTTATTATATTTAACTTCTTAATAATTTTTAAAAGAAATGGCTTTAATTATTTATTGAAATCTATCATTTTAATTATATTTTATCGGCTTTATTAATTATTTTTTGAACTTTTAACGATAATATATTTTTATATAATATAATTTATGTCATTTATTATATAATCCTTAATAATATATAAATAAATAATAAAGGTTATAATATGGATTAAGTTAAGCCATTTTTATTTACTTTACTTAAGTTAAAAAATGAATATTTTACACTTTAAAATCATATAATCCTGGTTAAAGTTTATTATTTCCATTATTTAAGTTATAAAAAAAGTTAAATTAAATCTTTACATCTTTTTTATCGAACCATTAATATTTACTTATAAAGAAGTTATATCTTATTATACTTTATTTTAATTATTAAAAATTTCCTAATACTTTATTAATATTTTAAAAGCGTTTATATTTTAATAACTTTATAACCGATATTTTTATATTTATTAATATATTTATATTAATTATTAATGGTATATTTATTAATAATATAATATATCTTTAAACTCCCTTAATATATAATTCCGAATATACCTTATATCTTTTTATAAGTTAAATTAATATCTTTAAATTTAATCATATCTTCCCTTAAATAATAAAAACTTTTATAAAAAACAATAATATATATCGATTTCTTGCCTTTAATAAAAACATATTTATACATTTTAACCTTAAGAATTTTATTTATTTTCGTAAAAATATTTATACTTTTTAAGATTTAAATATTATTATTTTCATTTTTAAACCTAACTTAAATAATAAAGATTATTTTTACTTAATTTATTATATTTTAACCCCCCCGGGGAAATCTATTAATTCCAATATAAAAATTTATTCATTATATTATAATATTCTTATCTTACCAATTTAATATCTTTTTAAATTTTTCTTTACTTAGTTCGTTTAATTTTTATTTATTAATATTATTATTATGTTATTTATAAATAATAATAATAAGTTTAAATATTTTATCTTCTTTTATGATTTAAAGAAGGATAAAATAATTAAATTAATACTCCCGGTCCAATTCTTCCTTCAATTATTTAATAAAATAATTAACGTTTAAATAAAAAATATCGCCGATAAAAAATATAACCGCTTAAATTTAAAAAACATTATTAAAAAAGCTAAAATCTCGGATATAAATAAAGAAATTAAGTTTTCAAACATAAATAACGTTACTCATAACATCGGTAACGATAATAACAACATTTTTAATATTAATAAACTTAATATTAATAATATTAATATTAATAAACTTAATATTAATAAGGATAATATTAATAACCTTATTTACTTAATCCATATAAAATAAATAAAACGTTTTAATAATAATGTCAAATCTAAAGATTATATTCTTAATTTACATTCTTTACATAATCCTTTTAATAATCTTTTAAATAACTTAAAACCTTTTTATAAAAAGTCTTAATTTTCGTTAATAAATAAAAATAACGTTAAGAAATATTATTATTTACGCTTTTAATTTAAATCTAATAAAAATGAGTTAATTTTTATTAAGAATCATTTATCTTTTAAATAAAATAATTAATTTAAATATAAGCTTAAATTTAAAGTTTATTATACCCTTATTTTAAATTAAAATAAAGATAATATTTTTTCCCTTAATTAAATATTAAGATAGAAATTTAAATAAGTTTATATTATTAACTTTATAATAAATATTAAAAAATATATAAAAGGTTTAAATTATATATTATAAATATTCTTTTATTAAATAAGAAATAAGTTATAAATTATCTTTTATTCCTTATATTTAACTTTATTAAATTCTTATTTTTATTAAACATCTTCAGATTAATTTACCTTATTTAAATGATAAAAATATACTTAAATTTTATAAAAGCTATTATATCTCCTTTAAATCTCATTTATAACATAATTATAATTTATAATCTCATTTAATAATAATAAAACATTAATTAATAAAACTTATATATATAATATATCTTTTCGAAAATAAGGAATAACACTTTCCTTCTTAAACTTTTTAAAAATAACACCATTAATAAAACCATAATTTAACATTTTAGTTTTAAAAGAAATAATATATTTAAATAAAGATAAATTATAATAATCTTTTAATTTTATAAAAAGGAATATTCATTTAACTTAAAATAAGTTATAATATTTTTTTAATTTTAAAATTTAACACTCATTTATTTAAAGATAAATCAACATATCTTTATATATTTAAAAAAAATAATATACTCATTAATATAAATTAAAAACTAAAATTAATACTTCCCATAATAACGTAAATTAACATTTCTTATAAATATGCTTATAATTCCTTTAACCAAATTAACTTAACTTACATTTCCAATTATTTAAAACCATTAAAACTTCTAAAGAAATAAGTAATAAAACTTAAAATAATAAGTTTATATTTATTAAGTTTTATATTAATTATTCTCTTATCCATTATAAACTTCTTAATGGCCCCGTTTATTTAAAATATTTCTATTAAATAAACTTAATTAATTATTTCCATTTTATTATTATTTATTTAAAAATGTTTAATATATATATATAAAACTTTAAATAATCTTTTTCTTTTTGGAAAAAGAAATTTTTAATTAAATAAATAATAAACTTATAACCATTACTAATATCGATTTATTCCCATTAATATATAAAAAATCACATTTTTAAACCATTTAAAATAATGTTAAATAAAGTGATAATTAAAAGAGATTAACCCGATTTAATTAATAAATTATTAAACTTCTTAACAATATTAAAATTAATAACATATTTTATTATATATTAATTTATAACCACTTATAAAATATCGATATAAGTAATATTAAAACTTTTAAATTTTATCATAAAGAAAAGGTAACAAAATATATTATTAATTTAAACCATTATATTCTTATTATTAAGATAACTTATTAAGAATATATATAAATACTTAAAGAATATATTTAATATTAAAGTAAGAAATCTTAACTTTATAAAGAAATGAATGGAAGGAATAATTTAATAATTAATAAAAACTTTATTAATAATTTTAAAAATTAGATTTCGGATAAATTTTAAGTTTAATAAAATTTAATCAAAGGCAATTTTTACATTATCCTTTAAATACCTGATTCCCATTTTATCTTATCTATTTTTATCCTTATTATCCTTATAATCCTTACCATTATCTTTATTATCTTTATATTTTATTATTATACTTATTTTTTTAATTAATATTATTAAATCAGCCCCTTATTATTTACTAATTTTAATAATATAATTTAACCATTTAAAACTTTATATAAATAATTTTATACGTTTAAATTCTTCCTTTATTAACTTAGGAAAATTAAATAAGGATATAATAATCTAAAAAATAACTTTAATATTTTTAAATATATTGCAAAGATTCTTATATAAGTGAATATAATTATATTTAAATCTTATAATTTGAAAAAAAGGTTATAAAACCAAATTACAATATTCTTTTATATTAAACTTATTAAATTTATTATCGTTTATATCAAAATTATTAGATAAAGATATAAAATGGAGCATAAAGTTTTTAAAATCGGGAAGAAGTTTTTCGGGTTAATTTAACGATAATTATATAAAACTTTTCAAATTTAAATCGGTTAATTAATAAATATTTATTTTATAATTTAAATCAAAAAACTTTAACTATATAAACATGAAAAAAGATAAAAATATTAACTCTTAAAATTTATCTTTCGATAAGTATAATCCATTAAATGGAAAAAAGATTAATTATTAACGATTTAATTTAAATTTCTTTATAAAAAATAAATTAAACTTTTATATTAAATTATAATGTTTTTTAAAAGGTAAAAAATCTTTTATAATTAATAAATTAAAAATATAAAACTTTAATTTAAGCTTATTCTTAATAGGTTAAATTATTATAAATAAAATCGAAATGATAAGAAGAGGTGATTACTTAATTCATATA
Organism: Hypoxylon sp. FL1857; assembly: GCA_022578955.1. Classification (NCBI taxonomy): domain Eukaryota; kingdom Fungi; phylum Ascomycota; class Sordariomycetes; order Xylariales; family Hypoxylaceae; genus Hypoxylon; species Hypoxylon sp. FL1857. Next base: position 107,275 of record MU400386.1, read on the forward strand.
ATATATTATTATTTTAATTTAAAGTTTCATTAAATATCGTAATAAATATAAAAATAAGTCGAAATAAGATTAAATGAGATGATTTAACCTTATAATTATTATTATAATTATGATAATTATAATAAAAGAAAAATAAAGAATTAAAGTTATAAAAAGGTAAACATTATTAATATTTTAATTTTATTTTAAAGTATTAACGAATTATTATATTTTTTAAACTAATATATATATATTTATTAAAGTTATATTTATAAAAGAATTATATATATTTTATATATAAAATATATATATTAATAAATACTTTAGGTTAATTATATATAGAATAAACTATTTATATAATTACATAAATAATTATCTTTCTTTATAAACTTTTTACTTTATCCCTCCCGACTTTTATCATTCTTTATAATATTATTTATTTTATCTTTTTCTTTATTTCCTTTTTTTTTTAAATATCATTCCTTTTTCTCCTTTTTATTAATAATTTCGATTTTAATTATTATTAATTTAATATATGTAACATTTTAATATATTATAATAATATTAATTTTAAATAATCTCTTAAAGGATAAAGATATTATATCTTTTATCGGCTTTTTTTTAACATATTATTTTAATAAACTCGATATTTTTCATTTAAATATCTTTAAAAGATATATTGATATTTTGTTAATTTTTTTTGTTACAAATAATAAAGATATTTTATATCTTATGGTTTATTATTCTTATTATATCATTATCAGGAATTATTAAAAAAATCATAAAGGTATATTATTTAATGGTAATTTATTTAAATATATATACTTATTTATGAGTCATAAACTTATTAATTATATTAATTATCGCTTTTTTCAACTTATAAACAACATTATTAATATTAATATAACATTTAAATTATATTTTCATATATTAAAAAACATTCTTAATAAACTTTAAATTTATAAATTATTTTATTTCGTTATTTTATTATTTTCTTAATAATATTAACGTCGATAAATAATCCCAAGTTAAGATATCTTATTACTTTATGCTTTAAATATTAAATTTTCTCATTAATAATTAAAAGAATATTAAAACCATAACAAAACCTTCTTATACCTAATTATAACTTATTTAATATAAATAATATAAATATTTATAAATTTATTAACCATTTAAATAGCTTGGAATCTACTTATATAATTTTAATAATATATAATAAATAATTTAATTAACATAATATAACTATATAAATAATAACATTAATAAATAAACTTTTAAATTTTCTAAATAACGTATTCTTATTATGTAGAAATATTCATATTTTAATTAATACTTCTATATTTATTCTAATATTAAAACCTATTTATAATAATTTTAATATATACTTATTTATATATATGACATTTTAATTAACGAATAATATAATTTAAGATATATAAGAATTAATATATGAGTTTCATAATCGTTATTTCCATTTAATCCATTAAGTTTATCATGAATATTTATTTATTTATTTTACCTAAATTATTTTCTATATTATATATATATCACTTTTTTAAAATCTTCGATTAAAGAAGAATAATTATTGGGATTTTTATTTATCCCTTATTATTAATAATAATATAATTAAAGAAAAAAAATATATAAGAAGTTTTAATTTTCCTTAATTATAAACTAAATATATTAATAAATTTAAGATATTAAAGCCCTTGGTAAACATTAAATAGTTATAGTTAAATAATAATTAAAATAATAATGATAATATAAGTTATAATTATTATTAATCTTAATCATAAATAAGGATATTAAAGAAATATTTTAGTTTAATTTTTAATAACTTTAATAAAAAATTAAATAATAAGTATAAATTATATATTAAGTTTATAAATTAATAATTCCCTTTAATTATTAATTATTCCGTTAAAGATTTAAATAATAATAAACTTAAATCTTAAATAAATTATTCAATAAAATTATAACCCTTAATTATTAATTATTTTATTAAAAGATTAAATAATGAACTTAAACTATAAGTAAAATATTTAAAAAAGTATGGAATATTAAAAAAAACTTCCGACTTAATATTTAAGGATGATAATAACGATAATGATAAAATAAATAAAAAATAATAAGGCGGTTTATTTAAATATTTTTAACATCCCGATTATTCAAATATTATTTATAAAATTAAGTAAATAAAGAATATATTACCTTTATATCCTCCTATTTTAAACAATAGGAGAAATTCCTAAGATTTAACTATATTTTTCGGCAATAACAAAAATAACAAAATAAATATAAATAATAAAATAAGTAAAAACAATATGAATATAAAAGGTAATAAAAATATAGTTAATATAAACTTTAAAATATTATTTATAATCATATTTTAAAGGTTTAAAAATAACTTAAACACCATATATTTTACCCTTATTATATAAGATAATTAATTATATAAAACTTCTTTTATAACTTATATATAAAGCTTATAAATATTTTATTAATTAAAAGGTTTTATGATTTTTTAATAATGTTATTCTTATTTTATTTTCATTAATATAAACATTATTAACTTGACGGTTAAAAGATTTAATATTTACGATTAATAATTTAATATAATTTAAATATATAATTAATCATCTTCTTCATTTCATAAAAGGAATGGTAAATTAATTAAATAATAATATTAAAAAGTTTAAACTTAATATAAATATATAATAAATAATTTAAGTTTATATAAAATTACCATATTATTAAATAATATTATTATATACTTACTTATATTAAATTAAATATAATTTAAGAGTATAGATATTTAATTTAAAATATAATTTTAATAAAGATCTTTATACCTTTCTTATATATTAATGTTTAATTTAAATAAAGTTATTCGTAACTTTATTATTACCTTTTTATAACCTTTTTTAACTTAATTATTATTATTATTACCGGCGTCATAAATAAGGGCTTTAACCCATTAATAATTTTCTTTCCTTATATAATTATTAACGGCTCCCTTAAACGCCTTTATATTTTAAAAGGTTCGTTATAAAAAAGTAACCGCTTTTCGACATTATCGCCGGCGAAAAAAAGGGTATCATTTATAATAATAATAAAAGCGATAATAAAGTTAATAATAAAAAGCTTACTTAAATATTAATAAAAATGAAAAATATAAAAGTTTTTTATTAATATAATACCTTAAATTAAATACTTATAATGTTATCTTATATTAAATTTAAACTTATAAATATATAATAATATTATTTAATCAAAAGGTTTAATATTTAAAAAGGAAATAATTAAAAGATAATGTATAAGCCTTTTCATAATAATAAAGCTTAATATAATAAGTTTAAATATTTTAATAATTAATTATTAAAGATAATTCATATTAACCTTATCATTTTAATAAAAAGATTTAGAAATGGAAAATCTTATTATAATATTATCCTTTACGTTAAATATGTTAAGTTAAATAAAATAATTAAATATAATTAAGATAACTTTAAAGGAAATTTATTATATAATATAAACGACTCTTTAAAATCTTTACCGATTTAATAAAATTAATTAACCTTAATGAAATAATTAACTTATTTATATAATTAAATAAAGTAAAAATTATAAATTTAAAGGCCAATTCCGTTAAAACATATGGAATTTTAAGAGATTAAAACGATATATTTGTTATAACTTTTCTTTAAATGTTTTAACTTTTAATAAATCAAAAGCCGATTTTAAATTAATAACCACATTTATAAAATCCTTAAATATATTATATCATCCGACTCTTTTTATTATAAATTCCTAAAGATTTATTAATATTTTTAATCGATTTATAACATAAACCATTTAATTTAAAAATTAAAAATATTCCTTAACTTTATAATAATCTTTCTTATAAATTTAACCATAAAAATTACCTTATTTATCTTTTAAAAATAATATTAAATTTAATTTTAAATCGGAAAGAATATAATATCATAACGTGAATTTTTCTTTAAAATAAAGTTAAGTATATTTAAATTTAATTATATTAATTAAATTAATTAAAACAATATTAACATATTAATTCCTTTAAAAATTATAAAAAAGGATATATTTAAACACATATACTTAATATTAATAAATATCAATATTAATAACATAATTAAAAGTATATTTAAACTTTATTAAACACAATTTTTTAATTAAATCCATTATTTTAAATAACATCTTACAATTAAAAACGTTAAATATTTTATACGCACGTTATTTAATACTTTAATACTTACTTAACTTATGCTTATAAAATCAATATATAAAATTAACGCCAACCAATTATATAAGAAATTCCTTAAACTATAATTTAAAACTCATAATAATAATTACTTATCTTTAAAATAAAAAAAGTATTTAAAAAAAAAGCTAAATAATAAAATTAATTATAAATATATATAAAAAACATTTAAAATATTACTAATTAACTAAATTAACCATTATTTTATACCTCCATATTTAATTACTTTATATTTAATTACCTTATATTTAATTATCTCATATTTAATTATCCTATACCTTATATTTTATTATCCTTATTATTTAATTACTTAATAACTTAAAAAGATAAGTTTAAATATTTCATTCATATTTAACATTAACTTAAACTAAATATTTTAAAACTTTATCGATATTATATTTCTTTTTAAAGTTTTATTATAACTTAAAACAAAAATATTCGACTTTATATTCTCTAAAAAAACATATTTAAACATAATTATTTAAATCTTTTATAATATTTATATAATGGCTTTTATCATTTTTCATACTTAATTTAAATAATAAAAATTTAATAATATAAAAATATACTTCTATTAAAGAAAATATATTTATAAAATTAATATAATATTAACCGGAAATAATTTTAAAAATAATAATATATATAAGTTTAAAATATTAATAATTATTAAAAAACTTATAATAAATTTTCCTAAAATCGGAAATTATTCCTTTAAATCTTCTTTCGGTTAAATCTTAAATAATAAATAAATTCCTCTCTAAAATATCTCGATATATAAAGCTTTTCTTATAAATATAAATTACCTTATATAAGATATTAAAAAAAAACATATTATAATTCTCGAAATTTCAATTTTATAACTTTTTAAACCAAGCTTAAAAATCGCATAAATATATTAATATAAATAAGAAATATTTATTATATCCATTATTAACCATAAAGAAACATATTAATAATTTAGATTAATAATTATATTATATTTCTTTAATTTCTAAGATAAATTTATATTTTAATAATATAAAATAAATAACTTTTTTATAAATTAACGTTATAACTTTTTTATTTTAATTTATTATCATTTTAATAATAAAACCCTTATTAATAATTACATTTATAACTGGTTTTATACGGCTAAACACACTTAATTCAAATTTTTAAAAATAAATAAAATAATCCTTTATACATTATTAATTAAAACAAAAGCTAACATTTAATCTAAAATTTAATAGTTAATAATTAACGGGTTTATTTTTTTAAAATAAGTTATTACGATATTTAACATATTTAAAATCATTCTTAATATCAAATTACAATACCAGTTTTAATAATAAAAATCTAAAATATATTTAAGTATATTTTTTATAAAGAAGCTTTTTTTCGTTAATCTTTAATTTATAATTAATAAGCTTAAATAAAATTATAATAAAAGATTTAACTAAGAACATTACTTGCTTTAATATTTTATAAAAATATAATAAGCTTAATTAATATAAAACTTTAAAATCGATTAAACTAATTAAAATATTAACGTTTATATAACCGATATTAAGCAATTTTTACTTAATTTTCCATTTCTTATTAAATTTCTTAAATTTTTAATAAAAATTAAAGAAATAAATAAAATATAATAATTAATATATTAAATCTCTCGAATTTATAATTCTTAATATATTATTAAATTTTATAAATTAATAATGATAATTTATATCTACTAAGTTTTTCTAATTTATATATTCAAATATTTACCTTAATATATATTTTATCATTACATTAATTTTATAAATCTTAAAGAATCTTAATTAAATAAAATCAATATTAATTATATCCACATCATATAAAGTAATTTACTAATAAACCATTTTAAACTATAATTAATTATTAATTATGGAAATATATAACTTAGGTTTTATAAATATATATATTATTTAAATAATTTCGAAAAGGATTATATAAAATAGAAATAAAAAGAAATATTTTCATTAGAAAAAGCGATAAATATATTAAAATAAAATCTATTTATAATTAAATTTATAACTTACATAACTATATAAATAAGTTATATATATAATTATAATAATTAAAAATATTATTATTAAACGATAATATATAAATATATTTCTAAGTAATAATATATAAATATATTACCAATTCATAACGTATAAATATATATTTATATATATATAAAAATATAAATATATAATATTTACTTATATATATATATTTAATATTAAATAATAATTACATAATATGTTAAAATTTATTAAAAATATATATAATAAAATTACTTATATTTAATATAAAAAGTATATATATATATATATCTTTATAAAGATTAATTAATATAAAAGATATAATATCTTTATAATCATTTTATTTTAACCTTAAAATAAACTTTTATTAATTATTATCTATATATTTACCTTTTATCATTATTAAAATACCTTTATTATAATATTTATCAACTCTTAATTTATATCCATATAAAATTAAGATAATATAATTATTTAAACAAGTAAATTAATAAAAAACTAAATTTAAAAAAAGGAAGAAAAAAGTATAGATTTATAAAGTTATAATTAACTTTATCTTTTATCTTTTTTATTATTATCTAAACCTTTTATTAATTTAAATAAAAGTAATAGAGTTAAATTTATAAAACCATTCCAAATTAATAATAATTATAAACTTTAATAAAACCTTAAATATAAATTAACTTATTAATTAAATATATAATATTTATTAAAATATTAATATAATATTTAACATTTATTAAATTAATATAATTTTTAATCACGTTAAGATAATATCCCGCCTTTAATATTATTACCGTCATTATTTAAATATTTTTATTATCTTTTTTTAAATTTTAATATTTTATTAAGTATATATAAGAATATAAATATAAATATACCGCTTTTTCATTATTAATGTCATCTTTAAATATAAATTTCCCTTAAATGATTAATATTTATTTAAAGAAACCACATTATTATAAGTTAAGTTATAAAAAATATATGTTAATTAACAAAATAAGGAAAAAAGAACTCGGAATTTTAAGAACTTAATTAAAATAAAAAGTTTTCTCGTTTAATATTAATTACGAATAAATAATATAATAATATTTAATCTTTTATTATATAATAAAGCTTAGAATAATGATAAATATAAATTAATAAAAATTATTAAAAAGATGAAATATAAGCCATAAAAAAATAAAAAGTTTAAATAATTTATTTGCTTAATTAAGTTAAGATTATTTCTTTTAAAATTTAAAATTTTTATTTATAATAATTATAATAATCATTTATTATTTTCTTATTTTATTTTTAATATTTTCCCTTATTTATTAAAAATATTAATTCTATTTTTAAATGGTTTAATAATTTAAATTAATAGTTTAAGCATTATTTATTAATATAAGAAATATTTTCTTATTCTTTTATATATTTTTTAATATATGATTTTCCTTTAATATAAAATAATATGCCTCTTTAATAATAACGGCTATTATTTATGAAGGTTATATTTATAATTTATTAAGAAATTAATTATTAATTCTAACTTTAAAAGTACGTTTATAAATTAAAAACCTTTATTTAAAAAGATAAAGCTTAATAATAATTAATAGAAGGAAATAAGTATAAAAGGTTTAATAATCTTTATAATAATTATTATATCAATAATCATTATAACATTATTATATTTAACGTTTCCATAATGATAATTATTATATTAACAACTATTATAACATTATTATATTTAACATTTCCATAATAATAATTATTATATCGATAATTATCATGACATTATTATATTCGACATTTTTATAATAATAATTATTATATTAATAACCATTATAACATTATTATATTCGACATTTTTATAATAATGGTTATTATATTAATAACCATTATAACATTATTATATTTAACGTTTTCATAATGATGATTATTATATTAATAATTATTATAACATTATTATATTCGATTTTATATTTAAAATCGCTTATGAAAATATCCTTAATTAACATCATAAATAAAATTACATTTTTATACCATCTTTTATATAAATTAATATCTCATATTAAATAACTTAATTTACATTTATAAAAACGTTCTTATTAATTTATATCATAATAAAGTAAACGTAAAAAAATAAGTTTTTTATTTAATAAGCCATAATAATATTAAAAATTTCGCTTTTAAATATATTATTTATCATTTCCTTATTATACTTTATATATTCTTCATTATTAATAATATTAAAGTTACATATTCGAAATAAAAAAATACTTATACCATTTTAAAAAGAAGATGAATATTTTTATTATATTAAATTAAATTAAATATTCTTATAAATAAATTAATATAACAAAAATATAAACTCTTATAAAAGTAAAATTATCGATATAACGTACTTTTTAATCTCGTTATCATATAAAAGGTTTATATTTAAAAAGGGGAAATTTATAAATATAATAATATTATTACTTATATTATTTATATAATAATAAAATATAATTACTAATATATTATTTATTATTAAGATGATATATATACTTTACGCTTTTTTTCCTATTACTTTTCATATTATAAATTCACATATACACTTAAATATCACATATATATTATTAAATATCCGATATATTTCATTTATTATATATTATATTATATAATAAATAATTAAAATCCCTTAAAATTATCATAAAACTATTATATAAAACTTAATTTAACCGGTAAAATTAACTTCTTACTTAAATAATGATTAAAACTTATATTTATAAATAATAATATTACTTTTAATTATATTAATACCTGGACTTAAAACATGGTTAATATAAATTTATCATTTTACCATAATTTAAGATAATTTAAAACGCAATTTAAAAAGGTTTAATTAATTTTATTTTAACTTTATATAAATAAATACATACTTTTAACTTTTAACTTATGTCATTATCGATTTACGTAACATTAATATTTAATCAATTTTAATCTCTTATTAAAAAATTATATATATTATTAATTAATATTATATTATTAAAAATATATAATAAAACTAAATATAATTAATAAATATTAAATTATGAAATAATTTATATTAATTTAAAATTATCTTAAGCTTTATATAATAAAATAACCACGATAAATCTTTAAATCTTTTAATCTTTTTATTAATTCTTATTTCATTACTTTTAATAAATAAATATTTATTTACGTAAATCATATTTCCTTAAATTAAATTATATAATATTACTTTATTAATATTAATTAATTATTTTTCGAAACTTATTTATTTATTTAAATATTTATAAAATAAAAAATAAGTAAATATTTACTTAAAATACATTTAATAAATAAATAAAAATTCCATAATATCTTAATTTTTATAACATTAATTATTTCTTTATTAATATTAATTCTTTTATTAATGTTATATATTTTAATTATAATCTTTTAAAGATTATTGCCCGTTATATTTTCATAACACATTTAAAGTTTCTATAATACCCGCTTTTAAAACATATTCAATAAAGTTAAACTAATATTAAATTAACCTTATATAAAAAACTTATCTTCGAAATTAAAATATTAATTCTAAATAATAATATAAACTTATAAACTTTATAAAAATTAGTTTCAAAGTTCTTAATATCGTTCATAAAAAGTTAAATTTTAATTAAAGTTAAGTAAAATTTCTTAACTAAAATTTTAATAAGAAAAGATCATTCTTATTTTCATTTACGCCATTTGTTTATAATTCTTTTATTAACGATGATAATAAATAACCAGAAATAACAAATAATAACGACTTTATAAATTATATTATTTAAATCTTAATAAGAATAAAAAAGATATTTATAAATAAAGTTATTACTTTAATAATTAAAGACTTAAATATATAGTTAACCATTACTTTAAATATATTTAATAATTATTTAATTAATAATAATTATAACTTAAAATTAAATAAACTTTTTTTTTAATAATTATATATATAATTAAAACCGTCGTAACCGAAAGCTTAAATTAATTTAATATCATTCGTTAATTATTAATTATAAAAATAAGTTTTATATTTTTCTCGATTTATTTATGTGAAAAAAACCCTTTGATTTAGTTTATATGTAAAGTGAATGTTAAAAATATATAATATGGTAATTATTAAATAAATATAAAGTAATGATATTTTAATAATGTTTAATTTTTGATCTTTTATTAAAGCGGTTATATACCTTTTATATATAAGTTTTATTATAAACATTAATATTAAATAAGTTTAATCTTAACTTATCTTTTAATAAAATTATCTTTTATTATTATGTTTTTATTTTTAAAAGTTATTAATTTATTAAATTTTTATAATAAGGTTAATATATGTTAATAATTACTTTTTACCTTTTTATTTATATTAAACATTTTTTATCATAAATATTATTATTATTGCGAATAACGTGTTTATTCCCATATATAATCTTTTTATTTCTTTAACTTATAGTTATTTATATAAAACTGTTAAATCCCCATTATATTTTTATTTTATTTCTTCTTTTTATAATAATATAAATCCTTTTTATATCGTTTATTTACCAATTTATTTCTTAATTCTTTATTATAATGTTATAGTTAATAAATAAAAATTTTATTTTAAAATATGTTAACGTTATATATATTATATGGTTAATTAATATAAAGATAAGCTTATTAATTATAATTATGTTAAGATGAAAAGTAAGGTAATCTTTTAATTTCTTTAATAAATAATTTAATTAACTTTTTTTAGATGGTTTTAATAAATATTATAAATGTTATATATATAAAAAGCTTTATAAATTTATAAATTTTTAATTTTATATTATTATTATATAATTATTAATTTGGTATAATTTAATTTCTATTAAATAATAAAGTATTAATTTATGCTTTTTATATTATTTTTAAGGTTAATGTTAATAATTATATTATAAATTTTTCCCGATTTTTTCATTATCTTATAATTAATTAACTTCGAGGAAATTATTAAGGTGATATAATTGGTTTTATGGAAAACTTTATAAATTGTTAAGAATAATTATAATATAAATGAAACGTAACGGTTAAAATATTAATATTATTTAATTTTTGAAGAGAAGGAGTGGAAGTAAATTTATAATAAATAAATGTTTAAAGTTAATGAGGTTATATAAGAGGTTTTTTAATCTTTTAAAATAGAGTTATATATATTTCATAATAGTTTTATTAGTTTTTTTAAGGATATTAATTGGTTAATTAAATATTTTATTATAATATATTCCCTTTATTTAAGTTTTCTTTATTTTATTATTATTTTATATTAACTTTATAAGCTTTTATTGGTAATATAATTATTTTTAGTTTTTTTGGTTTTATCGGCTTTATCGGTTTTATTAATTTTTTAGGTTTTATAAGTTTTCCAGGACTTTTTAAGTTTAAAAAACCTTATGGTTTCGTTAATAATTATTATATCTTTTTAATAAATAATTCGGAATGGTAAGTAGTTAATAAAATGTTGGTATATTAGCGTTATATTTTATATATTAATTTTTATACGGGTGACGTTATTTTTATTTTTGAGACGTTTTTTATAAGTTTTTTTTACGTTATTAAATACCTTTGAGGCTAGTTCTTATGAATCATTTTTATTATCAAATCTTAATCATTTAATAAAATATTATTTATTCTTACTTTTATTTTTATAATTTAAGATTATTTTTATATTATATATATCATTTTTATTAAAACTTACCCTTTATTTTATTAAAACTTTATTAAGTTTAAGTGTAAATGGTTTTAAAATATTTATATTAAATATGTTATATATTTTATATTTTGGTGGTAATTTAAATTTATATGTTATTTAATGGTCATTTATGACTTTTTTTACCTTAAAAAGGCTTAAATATTTATCTGTTAACTTTTTATTAAATTATTTTTAGTTTATATTTTTTATAGAAATTATAATTTAATTACCTTTATTAAACATTCTTTATAATTTATCTTTATTATATTACTTTATGTATGTTTTATTAGAATTATATAATAACGTCGTTACTTTTTCCTTATTTTAATAAATTTTATTTATTAATTTTATATTTTTAATTATATTTTAATTTAGGATTAATGTTATTAAATTATTAAATCCTTTTAATATAAACTTTATATATAAATATATTAATATTTATTTATATATTAAGTAAATTAAGGTATTATATATTTACTTTATTAATATAAGTTTTTTTGTTTAATTAGATTATTTATAATTATAAAAGGCTCGTAAGTAATATTTTAGGTTTTAATTTTGCTTTTTTATTTACCTGTTTATTTAAAGGTGGTAAACGGTATTTAATTATTTTTTCATTATTAAACAATAATATAATATGGATTAAAATTTATTTATAAATAAAGATTTTTTATCCGATATTATTCTTTTTAAAAGTTTTATTTATAGGAAGATTTTTGTAAAGAATATATTAACGAAGCCATTAATGGTTAGATTTTTTATAACCGTTATATATAATATATATTTCGAAAAATGGTTAATGATAATTAAGATATTATTATAATAATGGTTATTTTGCGTGATAATTTCGAGGAGTCCGGTAATAAAATTTAGGGATATTTTTTTCCCGGGCTTTTTAATATAAATAACGAATTTAATTTATTATAAGGTAAATATCATTTTACTTTTATCCTTTAATAAATAATATAATTATTTATATAATTTTTTATATTATTTCTTAACTTATTTTAATAATAATATTCCGTTAATTTTAATATCGTTTTTATCATCTTTTAATGATTTAATAAAGATATATTATGGTAATTATATAATAGTTTTTTTTTATTATTATTGGTATATATATTTGGTTTTTATATTTAAGTAAACTTTCTTTATTAATTTCTTATATAAGTAATATAAGGTTATAATTAAATTATTTTATATATTATTCTTCTTTAATAATAAAAGGATCTTTTTCTTATTCTTTTTTAATTTTCTTTAAAAAGGGTTAGTTTAATATATCCTCTTTTATTATTATTACTTTAATTATGTTATATTTATGGATATCCCGTTTTTAATTTTTAATATATTCATTATTTTCTTAGATTTTAAAAACTTCTTAACTATTTTTGAACATCTTTAAGAACCTTAATAATACCTTTTAAATCTTACTTTAATATTTCGATAATAAGGTATATATTCTTATAATTACCTTATTATTTAACGTTTTAAAGTTATTTATTATTACGTTATAATTTTCTTAACTATCTTAAAACCTTTTTTAAAATCTTAATAGAATGTTTTTATAAGCTTTAATTTTTCCTTTAACATCTTTATAATTTAATTAACGTGATATATTATCGGTTAAGTTAAAGCTTCCGAATTTATATATTATTTAAAAGTTAAAATTAATTAAGGTTTTTACTTATTTTATTTATTAATTATTTAATTTTAACTTCGATATAATATATTATAAATTTAGGTAATTTATTAATATATTTATCTTTTCTTTAAAATATATGAAATAATGCCTTTATTTTTTGAAAATGTTAATTATGGTTAACATCTTAATATTAAATATAATATAATATATTTTATTACCATATAATTTCTTAAATATAAAAACTATTAAATATTACTTTTCCTTATATAATTATGATAATATTACGTTAACGGTTTATTATAATATGTTAATTTTTACCTTAATAAATAATTAAATATCGAAGTATCTTAAGATAAACGTCTTTGAAAATAATAATTTTAATTTTATAAATATTTTTAATGCTTTTATTAATAGTTTGAAATATAATAATAATTTCCCTTTTAAAAATTCTATTAATAAGGCTATTATCTTAAAATATCTTTTAATAAACCTTTTATAAAATTTGGTAAAGCTTAAAAATATTTATATTTCATATATGTTATAAAATATCGGCCATTTTAATATCGTTAATACTTTTTCTTTATTTATTTTAATGCTTTTTAACGTTATTATAAACCTTAAAAAAGTTATTTCCTTTATATAAAACTTATATTTTATTAAGTTAATATAAAGCTTTTATTCTTTTAATTTTTCGAATATATTTTAAATATATTATAAATGCGATATTTTATCGTTAAAGTAAATTAAAATATTATTTAAATATATAATATAGATTATATTTATTAACTTTAATAAAGCTTTATTAATATAATTTTAGAATATAATTAATATATTAAAAAGGTTAAATGGCATTATTAAATATTTGAAGTAATTATATTTTATCTTAAATGTAATTTTTTATTTATCCTTTTTCTTAATTTTAAGTTAATGATATATATCCTTTAAATTAAGTTTTATAAATAAGGTAATTTTTATTAAATGATTTAATATTTTATTAATTAATGGGAAAGTTGTATAATTTTTATAAGTTATTTAGTTTAATGTTTTATAGTTAATATAAAGTTGTAGTTTCTTTTTTAACTTTAGCATAAATAAAATAAGCGAATTAACGGAGTTTTTAAAAGGTCGAATTTATTTTTTTCGTAAAGCGTTATTAATATATTCCTTTAAGGCTTTTAATTCCGTTTCGGTTAATAAGTATATAAGTTTATAAGGTAATTATTTATTAGTTTTAAGATCGATAACGTAATTTTAATTTTAATATTTAAGTAAGATAAATATTTTATTAATGTTAAATATATTTATAAAGTTATTATAAGTTAAGAATAAAGTAAGTATTATATTATTGTTATTATGTTAAAAGGTAAAATACTTTTTTTTAAGTTTCTTTTCTTTTACATTAAAGTTATTATTAAAGTTACCGTTTTGTTAAAGTTTCGTAATACTTTCGTTATTTTTTTATGTTTATTTATTAAGGAAATGTTTCTTTTTTTTATGCGGTAATATTATTAATAATTTTAATTCTTAAGTATAACATTTATGTTATTAACTTAAGGTAACCTTAAGAAAATATTATATTTAAAGTTTTAATTAATAACTTCGATTATATAAAAGGTTTATTACTTAAGCTTTTAATTATCTTAAGTTTTTATAATAGTTAGTAATTTTTTTAATATCTTTTTTTTTATATAAGCCTTTTATTTAGTTATTTATTTATAAGTTTTAAAGCGAATTTACCGTTATATATTTATTAACGATTATATTATAATCGGATCTTATGTTAATAAAGGTTTTTAAGTTAAGTTATTATCTTTTTATTTATAACTTTATTATCGTTTTAAACCGGTTATATAAAAAGTCCCCATCTTATTATAAATTTTTTATTTCTTTTATCTTAAGAAAGGTTTTATTTATGTTTAATGTATAACTGGTATTATTTTGTTATAAACACCTTAATATAAAATAATCGAATTTTTTATATTTAAAATATTAAATTTTAAAGTAATTAAATTTATAATATCCCTTTTCTTTATAATTAAAGCAGCTGCTTAACTTTTATAAGGCTTTTACGTTTTTATTATTAAATAATATTAATTTTTAACTTTAGTTAAATTCTTTTTTAATCTTAATTATATTTAAGTTAATGATTCGTTATAAAGTTATAAGATTATTTTTTTCCTTAATTATATTTCGGGGTAAGTTTTAATAATCTTTACGTTACTTTTTTAAAATGGTTTCGAATAATTACGCCTTATTTTTAAACTTATTTTAGGTTTTTAATAGAAACCTTTTTAAATATTTATTTCTTAATTCCGGATTTAATTTAATTAATAAGTTTAATATTTTATTTCTTTCCGAGTATTATTTCGGATCCTTTATTTCGATAGTTTTAAATCGCTTTAAAAATATGTTAAACCTTTCCGTTAATCTTTAACGTAATTTTTATATTATTATAAAGACGTTAAATGTTTATAAATCTTTATTTCTTATTAAATTACGTAATTAATTTTCTATCTTTAATTAAAGGATATTTTTTAACTTTTTAACCATATTTATGATATATCTTTATTACCACTTTATTATTATTCTTTTTAAGTATATAATTATATATAAAGTCTTTTTTTTATTTATCTTATAATTATTGAACGAAAACTTAACCTTAAAATTACTTAAGAAAGTCGTTAATTTAACGTTATTATCGTTTTTCTTTCTTTTATATAAAATATTAAGTAAGGATATTTTATATTTAATTAAACTTTTATTATAAAGTTATTTTATCTTAATGGTAATTCTTTTATTATTTACGGGTAATATTATCCTATTTTTTAAGGTAATTAATTATTCGATCTTTCATTTCTTTAAGTTTTTAACTTAAATTTTTATTATTTCCTTATTAAGTTTTACCTTTAATATTATTATTAAGTCGTTAAGTAATAAAGTTATTATTATTATGTTTAGAATTATACTTCCTATAACTTCATTATTAATTTAATTTTTCGAAAGTTAATGATTAATAATATTATTAAAATCTTCCTTATTTAAATCGGTTCGGAACGATATCTTTTCTTTAAAATAAGTGTTAACGATTATTTTTTAATGTTAATATATATCTGCTTTATGGTTAAACGGTTTACGTTAATAAGTGTAAAATATTATATTATAAAAAAAATTCCTTAATTTAATTCATACGTAAAATAAATGTTAGAAATATATAATGTGATAATTATTAAGTAAATATAAGGTAATGATGTTTTAATAATGTTTAATTTTCAACTTTTTATCGAAGCGGTTACGTACCTTTTATATGTGAGTTTTATTATAAACGTTAATATTAAATAAGCTTAATTTTAACTTATCTTTTAATAATTTATCTTAATATATCCCTTTATTTATAAATATTATTTTTAATGGATTTAATTATTTATATAATAATAATTAACATTATATTATTATAAAACTATATTTATATTAATTATAAAGTAAATTAAAGCCCGTTTTAATATTATATCATTTTACTTAACTATTTTAATAATATATATATTAAGTATTATTATAATAATTATGATAATAAATGTTTATATAAGCTTAATATATATTTATTTACTTTAATTATAATGAGGTTCTTATTTTAACCATAATAAACATAAGTAAATATATTAAAATAACCGGTATATTTATTATAATCTTTATTTTATCCTTAATATTTAATAAAACGAAATTATCTTAACCAATTTTAAATATTGCTTTTTAAGTAATTAAAAACTTTAAAACTTAATTATTTATTATAATAAATTAAATTAAAGAGTTCGAGTATTAAAGGTTAATTATAAAAACTTAAAATTATAACCGAAAAGTTAATTTATTATTAAAAAAGATTAAATAATCACATGTTTTATTTCCGATAAGTTAAAAAGGGGTTTTCGGAGTTAAGGTTAAAATTAATATATTATAATATTATAAATGTTTATAATAAAATGTGTTAATTTTAATTTAACGCTTTTATTAAGAAATAATTTTATTAAAGTTTAAAGACTTATTAAAGGCTTAATTTAAAAAGGTTTAAACGTTAAAAGTTTAAGTTTATTAAGAAGACGAGATTTATAATTACCTTATATTTAAAATAAAAGATAATTATTTTTTTATATTAAATTAAGATGGATAATTTAACGGGCTTATTTATAAATATTATTAATTAATTATTTTAAACCTTTTATTAAATTTTTATCAAAAGAATAAGAATAATATTAACGTATATATTTATAACCTTTTCTTAATAATATCCTTTTTAACTTTTTAATTAAATATATAATTACATAAATGTATAATTTAATATAAATATATATTAGTTATGAATATCTTTATAATAGAATATATTACATTATTTAAATATATAATTAAAATGATTTAATAATTTAGTAAATCTTTAAATATCGACCATTGTTTTATAATAAATAAAATCCCAATACCCGTTAAATTATTAAATCATTTTATTTATACTTATATATTATATATGCCACTTTTTTTAAAACGATATATATTTATGAATATTATTATATAAAAATATATGCTTATATTAAGGTATATGTTTATATATAAATATAATAACGACGATATTATTATATATTTTATCATTAATAATATAATTTATTATAAATATATAATATAATATAATATATTAACATTTATATTTTTACTTTAATAATATATATTAATAATTAAATTATATAAAGAAAAGATAAAATAATAATTAATAAAAGATTATAATTATTATTAAAATTACATAATAATATATGGATAATTAATACATATATTTAATAAAGAAACGTATATAAAGAAGCATAACCGCGTTTTCTTAAGGTTTTATTCTATTTAATTTATTTATTATCCTATTTTTTATAATAACTTTTTAAGTTTAAAATATTCTAAAACTTCATTTTATTTAATTTATTTATTATCTTCCAATGTTATTATATCGACCTGAAATGTTTTAAGGTAAAAAAAAGCTTTACCCTTAAAACATTAAGTCTTTAGATTATATTTATTATAATATTTATATTATAACATTTATTATCATATTTAAAAACATCTTTTATTTATTTCGTTATTTAATTTAACCTTTTATTATGGTTATTATTTTTATACCTTAACTTTAATCTTAACCTTAACCTTAATTACTTTAATTAAACTTTATATTAATTATGTAAAATATGAGGTAAATAACGGATGAATTTGTAAAATATATTAATTTTCCATTAGTTTAAAACGATACTTTAATTCTGCAAAAATTCGATACGATTTAATAAATAATCGAAGCAATATAAACTTAATTAACCATAATAAATAACCGCTTTATTACTTAAGAACGTTACATTAAGGTTACGTGAATTTTTTTTTTTTTTTTTTTTAGAATAAAATAAATATTAACTATTAATTATTTTTGTAACAAAATATTAATCATAAACTTATTATAATAGTTTTAATGTCATTACGTGTGTTTTTAATAATACATTTTCAGGTAATAACATTTTAAACCCCCTTAAAAACTCGGAAATTAATGAGATTATTCCAGAGTTCGAATAATTAATATTAACGTTAAAGGTTCTTATTAATAAAAGTTTATATAATAGAAATATAAATGATAAAATATTAATATTAAATTAAGCTTTAAAGTGAACCATTATTTAAGTTAATTATAATTAAATATTATTAAGACTTTCGTTAAAAAATAAAAAAAGCTTTTAATAAATTATGATTACATTATGACGTAGTTTTGATTTTGGTTCGTTTTTGGTTTATGTGTTGAAATATAGTTGTTAAATTTGTAATTTTAAACGATATGGAATATTAAGTTAATTAATTAATTAATTTTAAATTAAATAATTAAATATTTATTTTTTAATAACTTTATGAAATTATTATTAACCTTATTATTATTTTTTAATAAGGGATTATATAATTATTATATATTAAATACCTTATCACTTTTCTTTATTAAAATAAATAATATTAAATAGGTTATATAATATTTAAATTTACGTTAAGCTATAAATAAAATTCGAAAAGTAAGGCTTTATCTTTATATTAAAATAACTTTACGAATATTAATCGTGACGTTATATAATTTAAGTAAGAAAATAAATAACTTAAATATGTATATTTTAGTTTAAATTACATTTTAATATAATATTTATAACTTAAATTATTTAAGGTTAAAATTAAAAGGTTTTTATAAGTTATTATAAAATATCCTTATTAACTTTATTTTATAAAGTATATAATATCTCTTAGAATTCTTTTTTTTTAAAACTTTTAAATATTATAAAATCTTATATTATAATAATTAAATGCTTTATAAATACCTTATTAAATTCATTATTTAATATGTTTTTATAAAAGATATTATATAATTATTTAAAAATACCTCCTAACTTTCATCTTAAATATTTCCGGTTATAAATATTATATTAAAATGTAATTTAAATTAAAATATATATAATTAAAATATTTATCTTATAATTTTAATAATATGATATTATATTTAATATTCATAAAATTATTTAAATATAAAATTAAATAATATTTTAATAAAATAAGTTTTATTTTAATAATAAGATTTATATATTTATAAGGTTATGATTTATTATTATAAAATATATAAATGTTATATAAAAATCTTATAAAAATTAAAATATTTTTATATTAATAACGTATTATATTTAATAAGTGTTAAGTAATGCGTTAACATCGATACGTTAACATTAATATATATCATTAATATGGTAATTACAATGTATATTTAATAAATAAATAAGTAATTTCCGTTGATTTTAAAACATTAAGGAATCTCTTAATAATAATAACGATTTTACATTATTATATTATTTTATAATTGGTAACTTTATTTTACCCGTTAAAAGGCGTTTAATATAATACCCATTTTTAATAAATAATCATTAAGAATCGCTTTATTAATATAATTTATCGCCCGCCTCGTTTCCCTTTCGTTAAAACATAATTAAAGCAATTTAATGCTTTAAACATAATAAATAAACCCGGAACGAAACTTATTATACCTTATTCTTATTTATATCTTATTTATACTTATATTTAAACTATATATTACCTTTAATCCTTTAAGTATTTTAATATATTCTTAAATCATTTAACGTTATATACGATTCTTTATAACTTACTTAACTCCATTTTATTAAATCTTAAAATACCTTTATTTTCTGCTTGAAAAAATAAAAAATAATTACCTTATATTTTAAAGTTTAAGTTATGTTTTAAGTTTTTATAAACATGGTTAATTTAATATTATAAATATAATAACGTCTTAATAATTTTAAATTTATTAAGGATAAAAATTTTTACTATTTATCATTATTATTATCATATCTTTTTATTAATAATAATTAAACGTTAAGGTATAATTATCGGTTATTTAGTTAAGTTTTTACCATAAATTTATTATTATACCTTTACTCCCACTTATATTATTAAAGGAGGAATTAATATTAGAAATCATAAGTTTTATTAACGTAAATTCTAGAGTTAAACATTTATAAAAATATAAATAAGTTAATATTAAACGAGTTTTAACTTATGTTATTATTTTGAAATAATCGAAATCTTAATTATTATTAATGGTAAATCGGGGTAAATATATTAAGAACTTATTAAAAAGTAACTTTACTTATAATATCGTTTAAGTATTTAATGGTTAAAAATTTTTAAATTCTTTTAAATTTATTATTAAATTTTTGGATTTAATATAATTAGAAATTTCATTAATTAAAGTTAAAAATTCGCCATTAGATTTAAAAGCTTTATTAATTAAATCTAAATAAGGATAAAGTAATTAATTAATTATAAACCAAATAATTACGTAACTTATAACGATAATAAAAACATAAAACGAATTAATATCTTAAATATTGTTAAAGTTATTTATGCCGATATTTAAGTTATTATTAATAAGATCGATATTATTATCGTTAAAAGATTTTTTATTAACTTTAATAATACCTTTTAAAATAATATAAATATCATTTAAATCAATATATTAACTTTTATAAGTTAAGTAATTACGTATTAAATTATTACCGCGTTTAATAATGAAAATTAAATTCTTTTTTATTTAAGTATTAACGTTAAGGATTTCCCGCCATATAATCATTAATTTTATATCAATTATTATAGTTATTTCGATAAGAAAACTTTAATAAAGATTAATTTTAAAACTTATAATAATTTAAACTTCAACGTTTACGTTTTAAACTTTTAACTTTATAATTTTTTGATATTTATCGATTATAAAACTTTTTATTACGTTAAAAATGTTAAATCGATTAATTTCTTTTAAATTATTAATAATAAAACTTATTTTAAAATTAATTTATATAATTTTATTATCGATAAGTTTAACCGGGTTATTATTAATAATAATGGTTAATGTTAAATATAAAGCGTTTTAAGAATGTATTTATTAATTTGAGAATTAAATAATTATCTTTATTATCGCGTAAACTTATCGAGTTATTACCGGTAAAAATGGTAATAATAATAATAATGATTGTTAAAATAATCGTGGCGGCGATAATAATTATGGTAACGATAATGGATAAAGTTATAATAATGATAATAATTATAATAACGATAATAATTATGGTAATAATGGTAAATATGATAATAATGGTTATGATGAATGTAATATTAATATTAACCTTAAGGTATAATAATATATTATTGAATTAATGGCTATAATTAAATTGGTATTTAATTAGATTTATGATAAATTAATTGGTATCGTTATTAATAATGTTATTAATAAGTGATATAATAATTAATAAGCTTTTCGATAAGTGGTTAAACGTTAAATTATTTTAAATAATTGGGAATTTAATTATATTAATTTATTTAAACCGATAAAAGATAAAGATAAAATCGAAAATATACCGGAATAAGAATTTTATAATAAAGTTATAATTTAACGTAATGTATATATCTTTATTAACGTTATTTATAACGTAATAAAAATCTTTATTTACGTTAATATCATTCATAATAAATTATTATAAATATATTAAAGTAACGTCGATTTTTAATAAGCGATATAATTAATAAAGTAAAAAGATAAAATATATAAAAATTTTGATTATTATTTTATAAACTTATTCATGTAATTTAAGATATTTAAAATAAAAGTAATAAAGAATTTTAAGAAAGTTAAATGGAAATAAAACGACGTTTTGAAAAAGTCTAACTTTTAATTTTAAATTTTAAAAGTTATTTATAATTATCGTTTATTATAAATGGATTAACTAATTCAATATGTTAATTAAATTTATAACAAACTTAATTTAGTATTTTAAATTTTAGTGATGCTTTTAAATCATAATATTAAGCTTAACGAATATATTATTTACTTTAATAAATATAACTTTATTTAACGTTAATATTTTATTATAATTAGAAGTAAAGATTTATTATAATTTCTTTAATTTATTAATAATTAAAGTATTAAAAGTTTAATTAAAAGGTAAAATTTAAAGTTTTTATTAAATTATATAAAAGGATAAATTAATAAAGATAAAAATGTTAATAATATTAATAATTATTTTAATTATTATTATTAAATTATAATTAATAAATATTAATGAGGTAAAGATAATTAAGATTATCGTATATATAATTATATATATGGTTAAGGAGATAATTATTATCTTAAAAATGATAATCGTTAAAACGATTAATATTATAATAAATGTCGAAGCGATAAACCTTAATATATATATGATAAATATAAAGGTAAACCATTTAATTATGATAGAAATAAAGATTATAATTAATAATAATAATTAATTTATAAATATTATTAACGTTAATAAATTAAGGGAGGAAATAAAGGTAATGGTTATTTAAATAATGAAGTATTTATTGAGTTTAATAATGAGAATAAAGAGTAAGAAAAAATAAAATTAATTGATGATGGTTATTTTATGGCAGATAAATATAAGTTAAATTTAAAATAATTAAAGCATGATTTTAATTATTTTATACGTTTTATTATAAAATATAAAAACGTAAACCTTATTATTAATAATGATAACGAAAAGAAAAAGATTTATCGGAAATGCGATAAAGTTTTTAATATTTGTTTAAATTATTTTAAGTATATATATATTAATAAGTATTTAAAATTAAAATTATTTAGGATTAAGTTAATGGTGGAAAAGGTTATTAAGTTTAATATATTAGATAAATTATTGATAATAAGCTTAAAATATTAATACCTTTTTGTTGAAAAAGTTATTAATAAATATTTTATATAAATATAAGAAAAAAGGTTATTATAAAAAATATTTAAGAAATTATTTAACGTTAATAATAATAATAATATAAGTAAAGAAATATATTATATTGGATTTATTAATAAACCGGCAATTATTAATGTGAAAGTTAAATTTTAATTTAAAATAAATTAATTAAAAAAGCATTTATATTTATAAATTAATATTATTAATAATGATGGCGAAAAGTTAATCATTTATATTAATTTAGGAATATTAAATTATATGATAAACCATAAATGGCTTGAGAATTTTATCATTAACTTTGATGTTATTAAAATAAAGAAATTAATGATAATTAAAGGAATTATAAGAGAAATCTAAATAATAAATAAAGCGAGATTTTATTTTAATATATTAATAATAAAATATAGATTAAAAATCTTAATTTAAGTAAAAGTTAAAACATGGATATACGATAATAATTTAAAACCTTATTTATTATTTAATAATGAATTTTATGCCGATTATGGCGTTATATTAAATTATTTTAAGATTATAATGATAATGATATTATATTTAAAAGTTAAAATTTATATTAATTTCATAAAAGTTAAAGGAATGGTATAACGGAAAATATTATGCATAAGCCATATAATCATTCCTATTTATATTATATTATTAATAATGATAAAATATATAAATTTTTTAATAAGAAGGGATTTTTAGTTTTAAACCGATTTTCTTAATGTAATATATAATATTTATAACGTATTAACGTTAAAAAATATAGTTTTCCTTAATAATATAAATGATAAAATTATTATTAACTGAAAAGTAAAGCTAAGCTTTATTAATAAAATTAAAGTTTAAGGTTATTTCGTAATAATTTAAGAAAAGATAAATATAATTTAGATTATAAGATATATTAATATTAATAATAAAAAGATTTAAAGAGAATTTTTAATTATAAAGTTTAATATAAATAATATTATTAATAAAGCTTTAAGGTTAAGCGATAAAATGTTTAAAAACGTATAAAAAATCTTTTCGTAAAAAGGAGGTTTTTATAATTTATAAGCTTTATCTTTAAATATATTAAAACCCGATAATATATCGGAAGTATTATTAAAAGATAACATATATTATTATAATATTAACTTAAATTTTAATAAAGACTTTATTAAGCTTATTGAAAGATATGATATTTAAAAAGATAAAAATATTATTAAGATATTAGAGTTAAAAAAAATAATTATAAAATTAATAAATGATTGGTAAAAATATTATAAAATTGGTTAAATATATCCATTAAATATATAAGATAAGAAGTTTCTTAATAAAACCTTTAATAAATTATATAATTAAAGTAAAATAGATTAAATAAAAAAGTTAATATTATTTAATTATTTATGTTTTATCGTTTAGCATATTGTAAATAGTAAATATAAAAGTAAAGTTATTATTAATTTAAAATTGTTAAATAAATATACTTTATTAAATAATTATCTTTTATTACGATAAGAAGATATTATATTTCAAATGAAAAATAAGAGATTTTTTAATATTATTAATAGATTTATATTTTTTTATTAATTATTAATGGCTTAACGTTATTATAACTGAATGATAATTATATCATTAAAAGGTTTAAAAATTTCGAAAATATATTTAATAGGTTTTAAAAACTTGCTGATATATGGATAGAAATTTATAAATTAAAAATTAAAATATTATGAAAATTTCATTAAAGCTTATATTAATGATATAATTATGTATAATGATATAATAAAAAATCACTTAAGATATTTTAACAAAGTTTTTAAGATATGTAATAAAATCGGATTTATTTTGTTGGTAAAGAAGTTGTTTATAAAATATAATTTTATTAAGTTATTAAGTTTTATAATTAATAATAAAGGTATTTTAATTATTAAAAACCGAATCGAAATATTAAAGAAAATTAAAATATCGATAACATTAATTAACCTTGAAATATATATAAATATAATAATATTCTTAAAGAAACATATCCCTTAATATTAATAAAAAGCTTTACCATTATAAAAATATAAAATAAGGATGTTAATAAAAGGGAGAAAGAAAAAGGAAATATCATTAATAATAATAATAAAACGTAAATATACCGGTCGAAATCATTTTAAGCTAATTAAATAAAAGAAGGAATTTTTCGAAATTCTTTAAAAAAAATTAATAAATCTAATAAATCTTATTTATTAAAATTACAACGATATCATCTTTTTGAAAATTAACGTTTTTAAATAATAAGGTTTTAATATTATGATCTTCCATTTAAATGTTAAATGAAATAAAAAAAACATACTTATTAATAAAATTAAGCCGATTACCTTTTTATTAAAAATCTTAATCAAAGTTAAAAAAGGATATAAAATTATAAAACTTAAAATAACTTGTTTAATTTAAACTTATCGATAATATTATATTTAACTTTAATTTTATATAAAGAAGATTATAATTTTAATAAATCATAAAGTGATAAGAAGAATCATTAATTAAACGTCATTAAAAATAACCAATATTAATAAGATGAATAATAAATTAATGATTATATTTATATATTTATCTTAATTTAATTTTAACATTTATTATATATTAAGTAAGAAAAATCTAATGCTTAATACTTTATTATAATTACTTATAAATAATATGATAAAAAATATTATAAAGAAGAATAATATTTAAAAATCCATATTTAATAATATAATTAACGACTTTAATTATTTAACCATTAAAATGGTTATAAATGATAACTTTAAAAGGAAAATTATCGAAGAATATAATGATAATAAACGATTAAAGAAATTAAAAGAAATTTTATAAATAATAAAAAAAGAAAAGAAAGATATTACGAAATAATATAAACATAAATTAATAAAAAGCCTATTATATCATATTAAAGATATAAGGAAATATAAACTTATAATATTATCTACATATGTTAAAGAGTTTTTAAAATTTACTTATGATAAAAAACATTATTTTAAACCAAAGAAAATAACTTAAGAATTCGATAATATATTAATTTAAAATTTTTTAAGGAAAATATAATAATATGTAAAATAATGCTTAAAATATTAAAAGAATCGAATAAACTGCTCGAAATAACTAAGAGAATTAATGTTAATTAATTCAGTTCTTATGTTATATTATATAATAACTTAAGATTTCATTATTAAACTATTAATAATATCGTTAAAAAATATATCTTAAATAATAAATGGATTTATTTAATTTAATATGTTTATAATTATTATATATAAATTTAATAAAAAAGTTTTATTAATACTTAATTATATAAGATATAAAGTAATATATTAAGTAAAGTTAATGCTTAAAATCTTAATAATATATAATTAAAGTTTATTATTAAAATTTATTTTTAATAAAGATTTAAAATTTATATCGGAATTATAGTAAATAATCTTCTTATAATTAAGAATAAAATTAATAATGTTAATAAATTACTATCTTTAAACCAATAATTAATTAAAAAGAAAAAACCAAAATATTAAAATCATTATTAAATTTTATTATTCGAGATCGGAATAATTATAAATTAATATCATCTTAATATTATAACATAATATAAATAATACGAAATCTTCGGTATTAAATATATCACTTAATAAAATCATTTACGGCTTTAAACCACATATAATATTATCGATATTAAATATACTAATGAACTTAATTAACTTTAAAACATTATATAAGTTATATTAAAAAAAAGCGAAAATAATTATAAATTTTATAATTATTAACGTAAAAATTAAATATAATAATAAATATAAACCAATTTCGTTTATTGTAAAAGAATCTATATATTTTAAATTATATAAAAGTTATAATTTACTAGGAAAGTTATTATAAAAGTGATTAATTTAATGTGTTAAACTTTTATTAATTATATAATAAATTAACGATCTCGCATATAAGGTTAATATATTATTAAATTAACGTATATATAAAGTAATATCGGTAACATATTTATATAAAATCCTATAAAACATAAACTCATATAATTAATAATAACCATAAGTAAATTAAGTTATTATTAAAAGTAATAATAATGATTAAATATTATACGAAATTGAAAAGTTAATTAAATAAAGAATTAATTATATTGGAAAATTAATGCTTAAATATTTAATACAATAAAAAAATTACTTACCCATATATAATTAATGATATTTAAAAGAATTATTAACGTAAAACATTATTAAGTTAATTAATAAATATGATAAAGAAAACCTATTAAAAATAAAAGAGTTAAAGTTTAAATTAATAATGGTTAATAATAACGTAAAGTTCAAAATTATTAACAAAATCTTAAAGATTAATATTAAGGTAAAATTATTAATAAAGAATAATAAAACTTTACAAAATTCATAAATTAACGAGATTTTGGAAAATCCTAAATTTAATTAAATCTTATTAAGTTTTTATTGATAAAGTATTAACGGATTTTTATCAATAAATTAACTCCACATTAATAGTTTTAATATAAAGATAAACATTACCTTATTAACTTACGCTTATTTTATTAAATTTTAACCGCATTAAAAATTCTCAAATTTTCTTCTTAAAATATTATTTCATAAATCGCTTATTTTTTTATCCTATAATTTTAATACCATATAAGCATATATAAATTATAGAAATAACATAAATGAAATAAATATATTATATATTAATAACACCTTGATTTTCCCATTATTAAATGTTTCATATATTTTCATTTTATAAATCTTAAAATTCTCGGATTTATTTCACGCTTATTTCTATATTTTTATTATAATATAATTACGTTACGTACATTTTTTTTTCCTACGCGTTTACTTTATTTTTTTATACGTTTATTTTTTTCTTTATGTTTTATTTTAACATTAACGCATTATATTAATATAACTTTATATCATTATTATTATATAAATAATACTTTAAAAATTATTAAGTTAATTTTATTAATTTAATATTAACATTATAAAGTTAAGTTCAAGTTAATTAAGTTTAATTTATTTAACATTTAACGTTATAAAGTTATGAAATTTATTAAAGATATTTTAACATAAGAATGATATTAACGATATCATTAATAACCTTAATAATAACCCCGTTAATAATAACGATAATAACTTTACCGATGATAATAAAGATAAACTTATTAATAATCCCTTTAATAATAATTATAATATTAAACGGAATAATATTAATAACGATAAAGAATTTATTAATCGACTTATTAATTCACTTATTAATCTACTTATTAAACTTAAATAAAAACGTCGTTATTAATTAAAACGAAACGTTAAATTTTTATCGAAGAATTTAATGTCGACGAAACCGTTAAAACTAATAAAAAAACCCATTATTAACGTTAATAATGATAATTAACTATTAAAAAAGTTAAAGTAATTATTCATCATTAATAACGACAATATTATTGAAGTTGATTTAAAAAAAGCGGTTATAAAAAAAGTTAATAATGTTACCAAAAAACGTATATTAAATCTAATTTTTACCAACCATAATTATAACATTTACGAGATTAATTTAACCTTAAACCAAATTAACGACTTTTTTATTAAGGAAACATTATTAAAGGAATTAAGAAATAAATTAAATGGCATTAATATTAACGTATAAAAGATATTTATATTATTATAAAGTCGTGGGTTTATTAAAGAAAACATATTAAAGAATAATAATAAAGAAATAATTAAAAATATCATTAATATAAAATTATAATAAAAGAAAATAATCGGATTAATATTAATTTAACCTTAATTTAATATTAATATAATTATTATTATATTAATATAAATTAATTTTAACATAACATTAAATATAATACCATTATATAAAATAATAAGAAATAAGTTAAAGTTGATTTTTATTATAAATAATTTAATTAATTAAAACTTGGATTTAATAAATGATAATATATATTTCAACTTATTTAACGTTAATATATTAAAAACATTACGAATTAATGATAACGTTAAAAAAGGTTTTAATATAATGTCGAAAATGTTAAAAAATTATATTATTAATATAAGTTTTAAATGGTTATTATAATTTCTTAAATTCATCGTTAAGTTTTCTTTTTAATAATAAATATATTTAAATATCGAGCCGGTTAAAAAAGGCTTAAATATATTAAAGATTATAAACGTTATTATCGATAATATTAAGGGAATTATTATAATTAGTTTTCATAAGGTAAGAATTAATTATAAGGCATTGGTAGAAATAATCGGGAAGATCGAGAAAAATATCGATGATATTAAGAAGGAAAATCGGAAATTAATTAATAAAGAGAATAAGATTATAAAAGATATTAAAAAACTCTTTATAAATATTAAGCCGATTTTAATATTAACTTTATTAATATTAATAAAACCTTTAATTAAATCTTTAACATTAAATTAATTAACCTTTATAAAACCTTTGGTTAAAACGATAATATTAACTTTATTAATATTTATAAAACTTTTAATTAAATCGACGTTAAAGAAAATATTAACAATATTCCCAATATCATTTTAAATATTAATAATAAGCGGGATTAAACCTCGTAAATGACGATAAAAATATAATATTAATTAACTTTTTAATTAACGTTTATTAAATAATATCATTATACCCCTTTTTAATTAATTTATTAAATATTATAAACGTAAAAAGTTTAAAAAGTTTTACCTTACGTATATATTTTGATATTACAATTGTTAAAAATAATAATAAAAACGTTATCATCTTTTTCGTAAAAGGATAAATATTAAATGATGCGTTAATATCGATACGTTAACATTAATATATATCATTAATATGGTAATTACGATGTATATTTAATAAATAAATAAGTAGTTTCCGTTAATTTTAAAACATTAAAGAATTTTTTAATAATAATAATGATTTTACATTATTACATTGTTTTATAATAAAGTAAAATACTTATATATTTATATATATTAATAATCGTAAAATATAAGAATATATTATTTAATATCTTAAAATGGGTAAAATGAAATACTTTATTATATATTAAATATTCATTACCGGTATAAAGAATAATGATTTATTAACTTTATTAAATCTTTTATTTAAAAATGTTTATTTTTTATGGATAGTTTTTTAAAAAAGGTAATATAATTATTTTTAATTAAGATTTATGTAAAGTATATATAAAGATAAAAACGATAAATTAAAAGGTAGGATGTAATTTATAATAAGTGGTAATATTTTAATATAAAAATCCATTTATATAAGTATTATTATTACCTTTTTATTTTTTTTCTTTAATAATCCCTTTACTTTATTTATTCTTTTTTTAAAGAAAACCTTTTATGAATATTTTATTTAAAAGAAAACTTTTCTTAAATATTTCATTCCTTTTTTCTATTTACCATTATAAATTATATACCTTTTAAAAAATATATTTCTTCTTACATTAAATTTATCGGATTTATTAAGTTTACTCGTCATTAATATAACATATATAATATTTTCATATATTATAATTTTATTTAATAACCTTTCATACCTTTTATCGAATCTTTTAAAGTCTTTATTTAATTTAATTAAGCTTTATCCCAACTTAAATAATAATTTTATATCTTTTTTTAAAAGTTAAAAATTAAAACCTTTAACAAATTTTTTAGATAAAAATAATCTTAATTACTTATATATCCATTACTTAAACCTTAAATATAATCCAATATTAACATTTATTCATATAAATAATAAAAACATTATTTTTAATTTAATATATTATTCATATTATATTATCGTTAATAATTATTAACTTAATTTCAAACTTAAATAAATACCATATCAATATAATTTAATACCGCTTTAATTTAATTTAACACCATTTTAACCTAATTTAATATTACATAAAAACTCCTTAATTAAATAAACTTTACGTAATAAATCTTAAAATTAATGGGATTAATAAAAATGGTAAAAATAAGTCGTTTTATATTAATTTCGATTCTTAAATATTAAACGAATTTAAGAGAATATTTCCTTAAAAACCATAACATTTTCATACTTATTTTTCTTTAAATTTAAAAATGGAATAAATATTATTAAAATCTTATTATATGATAATATAATAAAAGAAATGAAATTATATTTTTATATATCTTAAAATTATAATAACATTCCTTATAAATTATTACATTTTATTACCTTACATATATTAATAATAATAATTATTAATAAATCACCTTATATTTAAATATCCTTTTATAATAAACTTTAAAAATTAAGTTTTTCCTTATAATTAAATATTTAAACTATAAATAAACCTTTTAAAACGTAAAAAACCTTTACGTTATAAAAGTATAAAATATTATTATTTAATTAAATCTTTAAAATAAATAAAAATAACCTATATAATTTTTAAAGTAATTAAAACTTAATAAAACTAAAATAATATAATTATTATTTTTATTAACCTTATAATTAATTGCGATAAAAATATATTTAAACTATATAAAAAAGTCTATAAAATTTTCGATTAAAATATAATTATCTTATTTTTATACTTTTCCTTAAATAATATGTTTATATAAGAAAGGCCTTTTAATTTAATTTATATGTAAAATGAATGTTAAAAATATATAATATGGTAATTATTAAGTAAGTATAAAATAATAATATTTTAATAATGTTTAACCTTTGATTTTTTATTAAAGCGATTATATGTTTTTTATATATAAGTTTTATTATAAGCATTAATATTAAATAAGCTTAATCTTAATTTATCCTTTAATAAAATCACCTTTTATTATTATGTTTTTATCCTTAAGAGCTATTAATTTATTAAGTTTTTACGGTAAAGTTAATGCGTGTTAATAATTATTTTTTACCTTTTTATTCACGTTAAACGTTTTTTATCGTGAATGTTATTATCATTATAAATAATATGTTTATTCTTATATATAATTTCTTTATTTCCTTAATTCATGGTTATTTATATAAAGTTGTTAAATCCCCGTTATATCTTTATTTTATTTCTTCCTTTTATAATAATATAAATCCTTTTTATATTATTTATTTACCGATTTATTTCTTAATTCTTTATTACGACGTTATGATTAATAAATAAAAACCCTGCCTTAAAATATACCAACGTTATATATATTATATGGTTAATTAATATAAGGATAAACTTATTAATTATAATTATATTAAAGTAAAAAATAAAATAATCCTTTAATTTCTTTAATACATGGCTTAATTAACTTTTCCTAAATGATTTTAATAAATATTATAAATGTTATATATATAAAAAGCTTTATAAGTTTATAAATTCCTAATTTTATATTATTATTATATGGTTATTAATTTAATGTAATTTAATTTTTATTAAGTAATAAAACATTAGCTTATACTTTCCATATTACCTTCGAAATTAATATTAATAATCATATTATAAATTTTTCCTAATTTTTCTATTATTTTATAATTAATTAATTTTGAAAAAATTATTAAAACGGCATAATTAATTTTATAAAAAATTTTATAAATTATTAAGAATAATTATAATATAAATAAAATGTAATAGTTAAAATATTAATATTACTTAACCTTTAAAGAAAAAAAACGGAAATAAACTTATAATAAATAAATGTTTAAAATTAATAAAGTTATATAGAAAACTTTTTAATCCTTTAGAACGGAATTATATATATTTTATAATAACTTTATTAATTTCTTTAAGAATATTAATTAATTGATTAAATATTTTATTACCATATATTCCCTTTACTTAAATCTCCTTTACCTTATTATTACCTTATGTTAATTTTATAAATTTTTATTAATAATGTAATTATTTTTAATCTTTTTAATTTTATTAGTTTTACCGATCTTATTAATCCCTTAAATTTTATAAATCCTTCGGGATTTCTTAAACTTAAAAAGCTTTATAATTTTATTAATGATTATTATACCTTTTCGATAAATAATTTAAAACGATAAGTAATTAATAAAATGCCGATATATCGGCATTATATCTTATATATTAATTCTTATATAAATGATGTTATTTTTATTTTTAAGGCATTTTTTATAAGCTTTTTTTACATTATTAAATACCTTCGAAATTAGTTTTTATAAATTATCCTTATTATTAAATTTTAATTACTTAATAAAATATTATCTATTTTTACCTTTATTTTTATAATTTAAAATTACTTTTATATTATATATATTATCTTTGTTAAAGTTTATCCTTTATTTTATTAAAACTTCATCAGGTTTAAATATAAATAGCTTTAAAGTATTTACATTAAACATATTATATATCTTATATTTTAACGGTAATTTAAATTTATATATTATTTAATAATAACTTATAACCTTTTTTACCTTAAAAAAGCTTAAATATTTATCCGTTAATTTTTTATTAAATCATTTTTAATTTATATTTTTTATAAAAACTATAACTTAATTATCTTTATTAAACGTTTTTTATAACTTATCTTTATTATACCACTTCGCATATACTTTATTAAAGTTACGTAATAATGTTGCCGTTTTTTCCTTATCCTGGTAAATTTTATTTATTAATTCCATATCTTTAATTATATTTTAGCTTAAAATTAATGTTACTAAATCATTAAATTTCCTTAACGTAAACCTTATATATAAATATGTTAATATTTACTTATATATTAAATAAATTAAGGTATTATATATCTATTTTATTAATATAAACTTTTTTACTTAATTAAATTATTTATAATTATAAAAAACTTATAAATAATATTCTAAGTTTTAATTTTACTTTTTCATTTATTTATCCATTTAAAAGTAATAAATAATATTTAACCATTTCTTCATTATTAAATAATAATATAATATAAACTAAAATTTACTTATGAATAAAAATCCTTTATCCGATATTATCCCTTTTAAAAATCTTATTTATAAAAAAACTTTTATAAAGAATATATTAATAAAGTTGTTAATGGTTAAATCTTTTATAACCATTATATATAATGTATATTTCGAAAAACGGTTAATAATAATTAGGATATTATCATAATAATAGTTATTTTATGTGATAATTTTAAAGAATTTAGTAATAAAATTTAAGAATATTTCCTTTCCTAAACTTTTTAATATAAGTAATAAACTTAATTTATTATAAAGTAAATGTTGTTTTATTTTTATCCTCTAATAAATAATGTAATTATTTATATAATTTTTTACATTATTTCTTAACTTATCATAATAATAATATTCTATTAATTTTAATATCATCTTTATTATTTTTTGATAATTTAATAAAGATATATCATGATAATTATATAATAATTTTCCCTTTATCATTATTAATATATATATTTAATTTTTATATTTAAGTAAGCTTTTTTTATTAATTTCTTATGTGGGTAATATAAGGTTATGGTTAAACTACTTTATACATTATTTTTTTTTAATAATAAAAGGGTTTTTTCTTTATTTTTTTTTAATTTTTTTTAAAAAGGGTTAATTTAATATATCCCCTTTTATTATTATTACCTTAATTATGTTATACTTATGGATACCTTATTCCTAATCTTTAATATATTTATTATTTTCTTAGATTTTAAAAACCTTTTAACTATTTTTAAACGTTTTTAAGAACCTCAATAATACCTTTTAAATCTTATTTTAATATTTCGATAATAAAATATATACTTTTATAATTACTTTATCATTTAATATTTTAAAATTATTTATTATCATGTTATAATTTTCCTAACTATTTTAAAACCTTTTTTAAAACTTTAGTAAAATGTTTTTATAAACTTTAATCTTTCTTTTAATATCCTTATGATTTAATTAACGCGATATATTATTAGTTAAATTAAAGCTCTTAAATTTATATATTATTTAAAAGTTAAAATTAATTAAAGTTTTTACTTATCTTATTTATTAGTTATTTAGTTTTAATTTCAATATAATATATTATAAATTTAAATAATCCATTAATATATTTACCTTTTCCTTAAAATATATAAAGTAATATTTCCATTTCTTAAAAACATTAACTATGATTAATATTTCAACATTAGATATAACATAATACACCTTGTTACCATGTAATTTCTTAAATATAAAAACCATTAAATATTATTTCTCTTTATATAATTATAATAATATCATATTAATAACCCATTATAATATGTTAATTTCTACCTTAATAAATAATTAAATATTAAAGTATTTTAAAATAAATACCTTCGAGAATAATAATCTTAATTTTATAAATGCTTTTAATACCTTCGCTAATAATTTGAAACGTAATAATAACTTCCCTTTTAAAAGCTTTATTAATAAAACCATTATCTTAAAATACCCTTTAATGAACCTTTTATAAAACCTAATAAAGTTTAGAAATACCTATATTTTATATATATTATAAAATATTAATTATTTTAATATTATTAATACCTTTTCTTTATCCATTTTAATATTTTTTAACATTATTATAAACCTTAAAAAAGTCATTTTTTTTATATAAAACTCATATTTTATTAAATTAACGTAAAACTTCTACTCCTTTAATCTTTTAAATACATTTTAAACATATTATAAATATAATATTTCATCATTGGAATAAATTAAAATATTATTTAAATATATAATATAAATTATATCCACTAACTTTAATAAAGCTTTATTAATATAATTTTAAAACATAACTAACATATTAAAAAAGCTAAATAACATTATTAAATATTTGAAATATCTGTACTTTATCTTAAATATAATTTTTTATTTATCCCTTTTCTTAATCTTAAACCGATAATATACATTTTTTAAATTAAACTTTATAAATAAAATAACCTTTATTAAACAATCTAATATTTTATTAATTAATAAAAAAGCCATATAATCTTTATAAATTATCTAATTTAACGCTTTATAATCAATATAAAATCATAATTTCTTTCTTAATTTTAACATAAATAAAACAAATAAATCAATAAAACTCTTAAAAAGTCAAATCCACCTTTTTCATAAAACATTATTAATATATTCCTTTAAAGTTTTTAACTCCGCTTCAATTAACAAATATATAAATTTATAAAATAATTATTTACCGGTTTTAAAATCAATAACATAATCTTAATTTTAATATTTAAATAAGATAAATACTTTATTAATATTAAATATATTTATAAAATCATTATAAATTAAAAATAAAGTAAATATTATATTATCATTATTACGTTAAAAGGTAAAATACCTTTTTCTTAAATCTCTTTCCTTTTATATTAAAGTTACCATTAAAATTACCGCTTTATTAAAATCTTATAATACTTTTATTATTTCTTTATATCTATTCATTAAGGAAATATTTCCTTCCTTTATACAATAATATCATTAATAATTTCAACCTTTAAATATAATATCCACATTATTAACTTAAAGTAACTTTAAAAAAACATTATATTTAAAGTTTTAATTAATAACCTTAATTATATAAAAGGTTCGTCATTTAAGCTTTTAATCATTTTAAGCTTTTATAATAATTAATAACTTCCTTAACGTTTTTCTTTTTCCATATAAACTTTTCATTTAATTACTTACTTATAAACTTTAAAATAAATTTATTATTATATATTTATTAATGATTATATCATAATTAAATCTTATATTAATAAAAACCTTTAAGTTAAACTATTATCCTCTTATTTATAACCTTATTATTATTTTAAACCAGTTACATAAAAAATCCCCATCTTATTATAAATTCTTTATTTCTTTTATCTTAAGAAAGATCTCATTTATACTTAACGTATAATTAATATTATCTTATTATAAATATTTTAATATAAAATAATCAAATTCTTTATACTTAAAATATTAAATTTTAAGATAATTAAACTTATAATATCCCTTTTCTCCATAATTAAAATAATTATTTAACTCTTA
Source organism: Hypoxylon sp. FL1857 (assembly GCA_022578955.1). Lineage (NCBI taxonomy): Eukaryota > Fungi > Ascomycota > Sordariomycetes > Xylariales > Hypoxylaceae > Hypoxylon > Hypoxylon sp. FL1857. Next base: position 145,217 of record MU400386.1, read on the forward strand.
TAAAACCTTTACATTTTTATTATTAAACAATATTAATTCCCGGCTTTAATTAAATTCTCTTTTAATTTTAATTATATCTAAACTAATAATTTATTATAAAACTATAAAATTATTCTTTTCTTTAATTATATCTTAAGGTAAGTTTTAATAATCTTTATATTACCCCTTTAAAATAATCTTAAATAATTACGTTTTACTTTCGAACTTACTTTAAATTTTTAATAAAAACCTTTTTAAATATTCATTTCTCAATTCCAAATTTAACTTAATTAATAAATTTAATATTTTACTTTTTTTTAAATATTACTTTAAATCTTTTATTTCGATAATTTCAAATCGCTTTAAAAATATATTAAACCCTTTCATTAATCTTTAACATAATTTTTATATTATTATAAAGGCATTAAATATTTACAAATCTTTATTTCTTATTAAATTATATAATTAGTTTTCCATTTTTAACCAAAAGATATTTTTTAATTCTTTAACCATATCCATAATATATCTTTACCACCGTTTTATTATCATTCCCCTTAAATATATAGTTATATATAAAATTTTTTCTTTATTTATCTTATAATTATTAAATAAAAACTTAACTTTAAAACTACCTAAAAAAGTTATTAATTTAACGTTATTATCGTCTTTCTTTCCTTTATATAAAATATTAAATAAGGATATTTTATATTTAATTAAGCTTTTATTATAAAATTATTTCATCTTAATAATAATTCTTTCATCATTTATAAATAATGTTATCTTGATCTTTAAAGCGATTAATTATTTAATCTTTCATTTCCTTAAATTTCTAACTTAGATTTTTATTATCTCCTTATTAAACTTTATTTTTAACATCGTTATTAAATCGTTAAATAATAAAATTATCATTATTATATTTAAAATTATATTTCTTATAACCTCATTATTAATTTAACCCTTTAAAAGTTAATGATTAATAATATTATTAAAATCTTCCTCATTTAAGTTAACTCGGAACAATATCTTTTTTTTAAGATAAATATTAATAACCATTTTTCGATATTAATATATATCCACTTCGTGATTAAACGATCTACGTTAATAAATATAAAGCGTTATATTATAAAAAAAACCCCTTAATTTAATTCATATATAAAATAAATATTAGAAATATATAACATGATAACTATTAAATAAATATAAAGTAATAATGTTTTAATAATGTTTAACCTTTAACTTTTTATCGAAACGGTTATATATCTTTTATATATAAATTCTATTATAAGCATTAATATTAAATAAGCTTAATCTCGACCTATCCTTTAATAATTTATATTAATTATATATATTTAAAAAATATTAATGAAAAATATTTTAAAACTTCTTTAAAAATTAATAAAAAAATATTAATATTTTTAATACCGAAACTTTAATTAAATTTATAAAGAATATATTTTTACTCAATTTATATGGTTTAAATTTTATATTATATATTATATCCTTTTTAAATTAATAAATATTAAAGTATAAAATTATCTTATTTATTTATTTATTCTTAACAAAAATGGTAATATGGAATATAAATAATAATTACTTTTTCATTTTAAATTCTTTAAATTATATTTAGGTTATAATAAAACTAGGTAAAAAGGGAATAATAATAATTAAAATGAAAATTATAAGTTTAAAAATGATTATGTCACCGAAAATATTAATAAATATTATAATAAGATTTATAAATCATCTTTACCTTTTAATGAAAAATCTAATTATTTTTAAGATGGATTATCGATATTTAATATAAAAAGAAAATCTCCTTTTATATTTAAAAATATTAATATAAAAAATGAGGAATTATATAACCGTTTATCGAAACGTATTTATCCCTTAAATGGTTTAATCGTCATTTATTAAATTAAATCTCTTTTTCTTAATAATTTAACCGTAAAAGGCAAGTTAAATTTATATACCTCGTTTAATAATTATAAAAATAATTAATTAAATAATGATAATAAGTTTAATAAAGGTAATATAACCAATAAAAGTAACATAACCAACATAAATATTAATAATGATAAAAATAATATAAGTAAAGTTACTTAAAATTATAATAAAATTATATTTATAATTATATTTAATGATTTTAAGAATATCTTAAATATTATAAATCATTTTACTTATTATAAACCTATTATATAAAATGATTTAATTAATATAAAACATCTTTTATAATTTATATATTAAAATATTAAACGTTTTATTAAAAAATATAGTTATTCATTATTATTTCTTTTATTATTCCTTTCTATTAATTTAAGATATTAAATTTAATGGTTAGAAATTTAATATTTATAATTAATATTCTAATATAATATAAATATATAATTAATTATATTATCTATCATTTATTAAAATAAAAATTAAGTAACTTTCTTTAATAATACCAAATCTCGTAATAAATTCATATAAAAGAATATTAAAAAAAAGGTTTTATTTATATATGCCATAAAATATCTTACGGCTTCATAAACACCTTAATTATTAATTAATTAATATTAACTTCACAATAAAAAGATATTTTAAATGCCGACACTTTTATAAAAGATATGATAATATAAAAAACATAATAAAAAGACGCTTAATATATTAAAGCATTTTTATAAAGGCCGGAATTAAGTAATAAATAATAAGAAAAGGTAAAATAAAAGATATTTAAAAGATTATTATTTAATAATATATTATCTTTTCGTATTTAAGAAAAAGGAAAGTAAGAAGCTTTATTTTATTTTAAAAAGTTAAGAAAGCAACACATTATAAATTAATAGTTTATAAATTCGAAACTTTTACCTTTTAACTTATAATTACCTACTTTATCAATAATATTTACCACCATATTATTCATATTCTTTTATTACTTTTATTATTTTCTTATCGATATTTTATTTATTATAAATTTCCGAAATAAAGGTTATTATATATTATATATTTTAAATAAGATAAATAATTAGCTCGATAGGAAAGATTTAATGTTTAATTTTATTAATTAATCTTATAGAAATATTATTAAGTTTAAGATAAATTCGATTTAAATAATAATTTACTTAAGATAAATAAATAATAATATGCTTATTTTAAATCTCGAAAGTTTTATTAACGCCTTAAAAAGCTTTAAACCCTTAATTATATATAATATTACTACTTATTTATTTTAGATAAATATCATCACTTAAATATAACCTTTATTTAAAATCCTAAAATATTTAAAATATATATAAATAAGTTAAAACGACGTTTATTTATAAAAAAAAGATTTAAGATAATGTTTAATATCTTAAAATAGTTATTATTAAATATTAGCTTAAAATGGTTAATGAAACCATTTAATGAAGTGGTTAAATATTAATTTCAAAGATATAATGATTAAGGTAGTTTAAGAAAGAAATAAATCATATAAAAGAAAGAAAATGATTAATGAATAGATATAATAAAAATAAATATTTATATAATCTTTATTATTAATAAAATAAGATATTATTAAAGCATGTTTTAATATATGTGAAATAAACGAAGTATATCTTTTAATTTACCTTTTCCTTTCGTATTTATTAATTTTAATAATTTATATCATAAATTCATATATATAAATATTTTCGTTTTAAATTATATTTATATATTTTTCTTTTAACTTAATATCATTTATTTATTTCTTAATTATAAATAACTTAAATAAGGTGAATTAACTTATTAACCCTTTTAATTAAGCTTTAATGAGAAAATATTATATTTTATATTTAATAAAATATGATATATTTTTTAATATTATGTTAATATTTATTAATTAACTTTACTTTTATATATATTTTTAACGTTTGATTAATAAATTTAGGATTGACTTATATATCACATAAGGTAATTATATATGGTATCTTTTTCTTTTTAATGATATAACTTTAAATCTTTTATAAAGTTTCAAAGGGTATAAAGATAAATGGGTAATTACTTTAAAAGATATTTATATTAAAAGATATTTACATTAAGAGATATTTATATACCTTTTTAAAGCTTTTAATATTTTGATATATATTAATAATTATGTTTAAAATATATTAATTCCTTTTTTAAATAACTGATTTAAATTTTATTAATTTAAATATATTAAGGAAAGTTTTATTCCTTTAATAAAATTTTCGTTAATATTTATAATATTTATTTATTTATAAATATTTCTTTACTTATTAATTTCTATTATAAATTTATATAACTTTCGAAGATTTTAATTATGTTTAAATAATTCATAACATATTCGAAAAGGTTAAACCGGTTTTAATTAAGTTTTATTAAGAACGTTAATTCTTAAAAGCGAAAAATTAACTTTTTTAAATCGAATTAATTTAAGTTTAACTTTAAGCGTAACGTTATTTCTCGAAAGTAAGAAATTAACTTTTTTAAATTAAATGATAAAACCTTAAGTTTTATATTTAAATTAGTTATTAATAGTTTAAATTTTAATTGAAGTTTAATAAATTACCTCGATTAAAATGTGATTGGATAAAGTTATTTCCCGGCTCGATTTAAACCATTTATTTATAAATTTTTTCTTAGAGATAATGATGATAAGTTAGATTTAATAAATAACGTAAACCTTAATTAATATTCGATTTAAGTTTTAATTAAGGTAAAAAAGATGTGTGTGAGTAATATTATTAATTCGATGATTAATAATTTAAATGTATGAATATATATGTTATTATATTTTATTAATTAAAAAGGTTAATTAATGATATCTTTAACTTAAAATTAAATAAACCATTTCTTTAAATAAATATTATTAAAATCAAATACGTTAATATTAAAAAATTAAGTTTATACCTTTACTTATTTTTAATTATAAAGGTAAATTTAAGTTAACCCTTTTTTAATTTAATTTTTAATAAATCTTAACTACATATATAATAATAATTAACATTATTTTACTTTTAAAATATATTTATAAGAATTATTAATTAAATAAGAACATATTTTAACATTATATCGTTTTATTAAATTATTTAAATAATGTTTACGTTATATACCATTATAATAATAAAGGTTATAAATGTTTTTATAAATTTAATATATTAAATATTAATCTTCATATTATTGATTAAAATATAAGTAATATTCTAACTTTTATAAATGTGAAAAAATATATTAAAGTTATTATAATAATTAAAGAATAATAATAATATATATTTAATATTTTATTTAAAGTTATAAATGATATTAAAGGCTATTTATTAATATTTATGAATTAAGTTAAGGATTTAAAACATTAAATTCATTTATAATTCCATAATATCATTTTATTATTCATTATATTAATATGAAATGATTATTTATTAATTGAAATATTTAAATATTTAAATATTTATTATTACTTAAAGTTCGAAATAATAAATTAAATTAACTTATTTTTATAACCTTTTTAATGTTTTTTTTATATTTATTAATCATTATTTTATTATATCATATAATATTTATTATATTACCTTATTATTAATTAAAGGTTAAGAACTTAATTATTATTCATTTATAAGTCTTTAATTATATTTATCTAAATAAGTTAATATAATAACCGTTAATAACTATTATATATATAATTTAACGTTCTTAAAATTTAAGATATTTTAGTTTTTTTACTTTTTTATAAAATTATAAGAGGTTTTTTATTAATAGTTATATCAGTTATTTATAAATTTTAAACTTTTTAACAGGTTATAAAGCCACTTTTATCTTTTAATTTAATAAATAATTAATTAACTTTCCATTTTCGGGATATATTAAATAATAATAAACATATAAAAAAAGGTGGTAAAGGAAATGATTTATTTAATATCGTTAAAGCATTATTATTATTAAGCGTTAAAGTAGGTATTAAAAAACTTTTAATTTTAATATATAAAAAAGAATTATTTATATAGTTTTTTTATATATTTAATGGCTTACATGTTTATAAAAAAACGTTACTTTACCTTATGGAAAAAATAATCATGATTTTAAATATAAGCATATTTTTACCTTTAAATTTAAATGGAATAATAATTTACTTCTTTTATATATTCTCTTTAATTTATTTAATCCGGCCTTGGTTATTAAAAGGGATGGTAAATTTTTTTTATTATGTTATTAATTTTAAGCCATTAATTATATTTAATTCTTTTTTAATAATTATAGCTTAATCGTTTTTTTATATTAATTTTATAAAATTATAATTTTCTAATTTTTTTAATTTATAGGATAAGGAAAACTACCTTTCTTTTTTAACGATAATTATAATATCTGGAAATTTATTTAATTTAAAAGTAAAGTTAATAATTTTTTTCGGCGGAATATATATATTAGGTTTAACATTTTTTTATAAAATGTTAATAACCGGGTTAATAAAATAGGTTTTAATAAAGTTTATTACTTTATTTTATATTTAAATATAAATTTACGTTATATTATTTAAATTATCGTTTAACTTTTTAATTTATCTTTTTATTAATTTAGTTATATTAAAAAAAGATAAGATAGGTTTTATTATAAATTAACGTTATATTATACGTTTTTATTCATTCTTTTTAAGAGATAAATTATTATTTAATTCTTTTACCCATTTATACGCTAATATAATTAAGATAAGAAAAAAGGAAAAAAGGAAAGTTTTTTTAACTTAAACTTATTCCGGTTACTTTTTCTTATTATCATTTAAAAATGGGTTATCCTTTTTTTCAATCTAATCTTTATTTAATATAATAGAATAAGATAGTTAAAAACCATTCGAATAATAGATTTTTCCAAGATATTTCCGCTCATTCTTATTAATAAAAAAACGTTTATCATTTTCTTCTTTATCTCATATTTTAACCGGTATAATTAAGATTAAAATAAGTTTAATTTTAGGTTTTTTAATTAAAGGTAAAACCCGTTTTTAATATATAATCATATAAATGGTATAAACCTTATATTTAATAATATTTTCAAAGAATTTTTAAAACATTATCTTTTTATTAAATAAAAAGCTTACCATTATATTATTATAATCTTTAAGTTATATTACTTTAATTTTAAATGTTTAAGTTATTTTTAAATAAAAGATAAATTCTATATAAAATTCAACTTACACATAAGTTAATAATTTATTAAGTTTATATTTTAAAACGATATCTTTTTTAAGCTAATTATTTAATATATAAAAAATATATTTTATTATATAAAGGATTATAATATTAATAACCTTTAAAATATAAATATTAAATTAATTCTTTAATTTAACTTTTATTAAATTTATATTATATAAGTTCCATTATTAATATTAATATAACCTTTTCACCTTTTTTATTTTTATAATATTAATAAAAATATGTATAAATTTGTAATTTAATTATTATATTATTTTAAGTGTAATATAAATTCTTCGTTACTTATTATTTAATATTTATCTTTTTTACCTCTTTATGATTAATTAACGTATTATTAATAATGGTATTAATATTAATTAATAAAATGTTATTAAATATAAATAATAATATATATTTAACTTTATTACTTTAAGTAAAATTAATAAAAGGTTATATATATTAAGACTTATCCTAACTTATATAATAAATGGCTTTTATATTATAATATATAATAAATAAAAACCTTAGGAAAAGTTAAAAAAGCCTTTAAAAATATTATAAAGATCTTTAAAAATATTGGAAAGAGTTTTAAGGATATTATAAAAAGCTTTAAAGATGTTATAAAAAGCTTTAGGGATATAATAGGTTATTTATATTATTATATTTTTTCTTTTATTCATTAATAATAATTACGTGAAAAAATAAATGATAAAAAGAATAAATAACGTAGTTTATTTTATTATTAAATTGAATAATTCTCTTATAAAATAAATTATCTTTATTTTTACATGCATTAAGTAATGCTTATTTATTATCTTTTTTATATACGTTACGGTAAACTATTTTAAAATAATTAAAAAGATGGATAATAAATAATAAAAATAAAATTAACATGAATAATATTAATTAAAGAAGAGAGGTAATAAAAAAAGAGCTTTTATAATAAAAGCTTTAAGATAAATTATATATTAAATGATTTAGGTAGTTTATTTAAGAAATTAATAAAATAAATATCAAATATTATAAAATAAGATTTCGTTATGAAATAAGATTTAAGAAAAGCTTTAATTCTTTCTATTTTATTCCTAGATTAATATTATATAAGTAATGTTAAAAAAGCATTATAAAATATACTTTTAATGGTTCCATTAAGCATAATTACCAATTAATTCGTTATATTTACTTTATTATAAAAAGTTTCATAAAGTTAATATTACCGATTATTTATATTTTAATAAAAAATATAAGCGATTATAATATAAGAATAAATAACCGGTAAAATTTAATAAGATTCGATAATATTTTATATAAAAGGTTAATTAATATTAAAAAAGGCATTTAAAAAGTTAAACTTTATTAACTTATTTACTTAAATAAATAAATAAAATCGGCTAATAAAAATATTATATATCATATTAAAATAATTTTAATGAAACCTTTATTATATAATTTATTTAAGAATATTATATTATATATTTTTCTTTTATTTGTTAAAGGTTTTAAATAAGGTATATAAAAGATTGGGAATAATAAGTTGGTAAAAGAATTATTTTGCTTAAGTTTCCCAAAAAATAAGTAATAAATAAAATTAATTAAATTCTTTAAATAACTCGGCTTAACTTTTGGTAAAGTTAAAAAATGATTATAACCGCTTTTTTATAATTAAGAAATTTATGGAAAGTATTTTAATTTAATTTAAAAGAGTTTTTAACCTTTTTAAATATATATTTAAATAAGTAAATATATAAAATAATAATAATAATATATTTTTAATATTCATTATGAATATTTTTATCTTATTATATAAATTATAAATTATATTATTAAGTTTAATTAAATTAAGGATTAAAGTTAATAAGTTAATTAATAAGGTAATTATAATTAATATTATATATTTAACCGGGTTTTTTCCTTTTCCTTACTTAAGATAAGTTATTTCTTCTTATTTATAAAAGTAAAATCTTAAAATCTCGTTAAAAAAAATTCCTTTAAAAAGGTTAAACGATTTAATAAACCATCCACGTTATTAAGAATTAAAGGTATTAAAGATAAATAGTTAATATTATAAGATTTAGTTATAATATTTATAAGTTTTAAATTAACTAATAATAATAATTTTAATTATATATAAAAGGATTAAGTTAAAAATGGCTTAAAATATAAAAGAATTAATTATTTATAAAATAAAAAGCTTTTTATCATAATATATATAATTTAATTATCGATATTTAATAAGTTAATCTCAATTTAACCATATTTATATAATAACTCTAAATATATAAGATAAAATAACCATTAAAATAAGTTATTAAACCTCACGTCCTCATTTCTTAAACGCTTTTTTTTACTTTTCAACAATATTATTATTTACCAATTATAAATTATTAATTAAATTAATATATTACCCGCCCCGGTTAATTTTAAGCTTTTTAAAGATTAAATCGTATAATGATATTTAAATAATTAAATCTCGTAAATAAAAATCGTTTAAAAACTCGGAAATAAATATAATTTCTACGTTAATTAATAAATACTCCAATAACATTTAATAAAATAGAAATTATACTAAAAAAAATGGAATATTAACATTATTAAGGTTAAGATTTTTAAACCCTTTAAAATAAAAATATCATACTTTAACATTATTATATATTTAAAAGAAAAATAACTTAAAATTAATATTTCGTAATAATCTTTTAAATGTAAGTCATAATAATAATAAATAAGTTATTATAAACCGGTTAATTATTCGATTAAACTTATAAAATATATATGATATTTTATATATTATTAAAATATCCACGATAAGGAGATTTTTAAACAATTATATAATATATAAACATTTAATGTTAACATTTCTTTTATTATCCGGATTTATTTTAAGAATAATATAATAAAAAGGATTATAAATTTAATTAAAAAAAACATATACTTAAGTTAAGTTATACCATTTTTTTAAATAATATAACAAAATAACAAGCCTTTTTAAAAATTTAAACAAAGATTAAATCCATAAATTAATTCAGAAATATATGAAATTAAATATTATAAGAAAAATGGTTTATAAAATATACCGTTAATAATATCCATAAGTTATATAATAACATAAAGAAAAGAAATAATTTAAACAAAACCCATAAAATATAATCTTTTTAATCCTTAATCCAAACTTCATATAATTTATAAACAAATATTAAAAGCTTTATTTTATCAATTTTAAAATCTACGTAAATATTAACGCATATTTTTACAAAATATTATAAATTAACGTTAACCAATTTAACTTTTTACCCATAAATATATTAAATTAATATCTTCTCATTATCATTAAATTAAGCTTCCAACCGGTTTAAACTCAAACAAATTATAAAGTTAAAACGCCTTTTATAACTTAAGCATAATTTTACTTAATTAATTTTTATAAACTAAGGATAATTATAACTAATTTAAATAAAATAATAATTAAGATATATTAAGATAATAATATTATAAAATCCCATAAATAAAAGATTAATAAAGAAAATAAGAAAATTAAATAATGATAAACGCAATTATTAAAAAATATAATAAAACATTAAATTATAAATTACCTAAATTTTATATTAATTATCATAATTTAAATCTAAATTAATATCGTAATAAAGTCATTTTAAGAATTTAATTAAATAAAGTTTCTTCGATAAAGATGAAATTATAAATTAAATAACGTTTTATATTATATATAATAATATTATTCGGGAAGAATATACCCGGTTCATAAAACAATAGAATAATCATTAGATTAAATTTTAATTAAATAAAAATCACGTTATAATAAGCTATATTTATTATATATAATTAAACATAAATAATACCAATATTTAAAACTACGTTATAAATATTTATAATTAAATAAATATTAAACTAATATAATTAATACATAAGCTTAAAAAACCTTTAATTAAATATAATCTCGATAACTTTTTAAAGCTAAAAACGTGCTAAATTTATAATGAATAACTTACATAACATTCATTATAACTTATTCATTATAATAACCTTATATTATATAAAGATAATTTTCTTAATTTAAAAAACTATCTAAAATAATATAAAGTTAAAAGAAAAAAACCAAAGTTATTATTAAATGAAATATCTTATAATAATATAAAGTGATATTATAAAGAACTTAATTAACTTTAATATAATCTGGATTAAATATAATAAGATATAAATAAGTTAAAAACTATTCAAAAAGATATATAATTAAATAGAAATAAATATAAGCTATAATTTAAAATAAACATAAATAATGCTTAAAACAAATATTTAACTTAAATAATTATAAATATTAAGGTCATTAATAAGTCCTTTTTATATATCCTTAATTATTAAAATTAATAAAGTTAAAAGAATATTATATCTCTTTAAATCTTATATAAATTACCTTTTAAGCTTTAATCGATGATTTTTATTTACTTAAAATACTCTTTATTCTATATTATAAAGGTTAAAATATTACAATAAAAAGAAGTCGGCAATTTAAAAAGTTAAGATATAAGTTATTTTATATTTTCATTATATAATTTATATAAGAAAAAACCTTATATAAACCTCGGTTTATTAAATAAGAAATAAAGAATTTTATATTTATTATAATCTTTAATAACATTTAAATTTCTTATATTATAAAAATACCTTAACTATAATATATTATATATTATTATTTTATTATCCGCCATCCTTTTTATATATTCTTATACCCAAATTTTTCGTAATAAATTATTTTTATATAATAAGTAACGATAAAAATAATAAGATTATATTTATAATTACTTAACTTTTACTTTCATTATCTTCTTAACCATTTATTAATAATTACTTATGTTATTATTAAGGATATTTATTACCATAAGGATAACCTTATAAAGCTAACCTTATTTCCATAAATTTATATATATTAATAAGCTCTTTTAACAAACTTATAATCACTTATTAAACAATTAAAAATATACTCCTTATTTAAATTTAAATATCCTTATAATTAAGCTAATAACCTTATTATATTACCTATAGTATAACCTTATTAATTACCTTATAATCCGTAATATTTAATGCTTATTATTATATTCAAATTAACCCTTTTATCTCCTTTATTATTAATAGATTATTATTATAATAAAGGGAGATTAAATATAAAATTATTATAAGTTAATTATATCTCTTAATATTTTATTTTAAGTAATATTAATATTTTTTATATAATTAAGAAATTAAAATTATGCATAAAAAAAGTTATAATGATTTACATTGTAAGCTAATTATATCTCTTAATACTTTACTTTAAGTAATGTTAATATCTTTTATATAATTAAAAGATTAAAAAAGACTTATAAAGATTAATATAATTAAAATCAAATATATTAACCTTTTTAATAAACTTATTAACGAATAATAATATGGTTATAAAGGAGCCTTTTTTATAACCTTAGGAATATTTATTTATAACCTTAAAAAGAACCCTTTGGGAGCTTTAGAAAAAGCCTTTTAGGAGCCTTAAAAAAAGCTTTTTAAAAGCTTTAAAAAAAGCTTTTTAGGAGCTTTGGAAAGAGTTTTTTAAAAGCCTTAGAAATTATTCCTAAAATTATTAAAACCTTTAAATATCTTTACGAAATTAAATTATAACCTCGAGAAACCCTTCTTAAGGTTACTAAAAAACCTTTAATAAGGTTATTAAAAAACCCCTTAATAAAACTTATAATAACTTAATTATAAGATATTTAAAAATAATTAAAATAACCTTATTAAGCTTCGATAATTAAAATAAAAAAGAATAATTTCTATTAAATTAAGCTTATTTTTAACTACTTACAATAATAATTATAACTTTTAAGAAAGTATAATAAAGAACTTTTATAAGATATTAAAATATTAACCAAATAATGGCTTATTGATAATTATGATTATATTATTTATCTCGAAGATTAACTTAAATAACTTATACGAAAATTTATTACTAATTAAGCTTTTAAAAAACTTTAGGAAAAAGTTCGATAAATTATTGTTAGAGTTAAGAAAAATAAGATTTTTAATCAATTTTAAAACTTAAGACTTAATGAGACTTTAAAAATTTAAAAGTTTTTTATAAACTTTATAAATCCAATTTTATAAGACCTTAATAAACCATTGGTAAGGATTGATAATTTTATAAACTTTATAAAAGACTTAAAAAGTAAAGATAATAAGGATAATAAAAATAAATCGGATATTAATAATAACATTAATAAGGATAATAAAGAAAATAACCTTATAAAAGGAAACTAAGAAACCTTACAAAAAGCTTTTAATAAAGATAAAAACTTATTTAAAAAAAGATTTCTCCTTATTAACAAAGAATTTTACCTTATAAACGAGGAAATAAATGCATAAATTAAATAAGAAATCCATTTTTAAGCTTTAAATTTTAAAAAATAAGGTTAGTAAACTTAACATTAAACTAATCATAATAACCTTAACTTGGAATAAGAAATTATAATATTATAACGACTTATTAACAATAAATAATCGCTTATTAACCTTAACCAACATATTACCATTAAAAATATAAATAATATTAATAATAATTACGATAATTTTAATGCTAAAACTATTTATAATAAAAAGATTCCCAACTTTAAAATTTCAACATTAAAAAGTATTAATATCTTTATAATAATAATAATGGCGTCGTTTAACTCTAAAAGCAAAGATATATAACTATCCGTTAAAACTTAAAAGAAGTTTAACAAGTTTAATAAAGAAAAATTATTAAAGCTTAATAATTAAAAGTTTATATTAACTTTATTAAAAAAGTTAATTATATTAAAAAACCACTTTTATAAAGCTATAATAACCCCTACTTCGTAAACCTTAACCACATTAAGCTTTGTAATAAATAATACCACAATCCAATTTAAATAAAGAATCTTTAATATAAATATTTTTTATTTTAAATTAAAGTTTAACATTAGAAAAGAAAAATGGTAACATAAAGGTAAAATTAATTATTATAATAACTTAAACATATAAATCCAACAATTTAAAAAAGTTATAAGAAACAATAATAAACGTAAAAAAGTTATATTTAATAACTTTTATTTATTCTTCAATAAAAACGCTTTAAACTAATGGTAAATTCATCTTTCGACAAAAGAAAAAATAACCTTAAAAAGTAACCTTAACAACTTTAAAAATGACATACTTAATGAATATAATATTAAATATAACAACATTGTTAAATAGTTTAAAATTGCTTAATATATTTTTAACGATATTAAAAAAAGTAATTTTTTAAGGAAGTTTATTAATAATATGTTTCGATATGTTATAATTTAGGGAGATAAATAAGATTATTAAAAGCTTATACGCTTATACCACATATTACCATTAACCTTATAAAAGTTAATTTTAATTTTTAACGAAAAATTAAAATTAATAACTTAACTTAATCTTACCATAAAGAAAAAAAAAACCTTACGACTAAAATTAAAAAACCTTGTAAAAGGTAATATAACTTTATAAATTAACCATAATATAAGGTACTTTAATAATGATTTACATAATAAAGAAAAAGTATATTAATTGAATAATTAAAATTTAAAACCTTTTCAAAATAAAAACTATTATAATAATAAATGTAATTAACAACCTTTGTAAATTAATCACATTAAATTTTAATTATTTAATCGATAATTATCTTTTAACAAAAATAATAATAAAAGCTTATTTAAATTTATATATAAAGACGTTAAATCCACTTTTTAAAATTTTAACGGAAAAGAATAAATAAAATTTAATAATTAATATAACCGTTACTTTATTAAATATTAACATTATAAGAAAAGGTTACCATTAAAAAATAATACCTTTATATATTATGCCAACAAAATTATATAAAAATATAAAAATAATGTTTAAGAGCTAATTAAATAACTTATTACCAAAGGTTATATATTAACTTTAAAAAGAAAAGCAAAGATTAAAATAAACGGAAAGATAAACTTTATTTATAAAGAAGAAAAAAGTTTTAACAATTCTTACTTTATATATTTAATAAGGATAGAAAATGAAAAGGAATATTAATTAAATTTATTAATAACTTTATCATTAGGGGTTATAACCTTTTATATAATGGTATATGAGAATTTGTTAAATTTAACTTATACATATTATAAGATTCTTTTCTTTATAAAAATAACCTTATAGAAATATAAAAGTATGAAAAGGTGTTAATAATAAATAAAATAAGTCTTAATTATTAAATTTAAAGTAAATCCTTGATATTATCCCATAAAAATATAATTAACAAAAGGATAAATGATTAAAGTTAATTTTATTTTAAGATAAAAATCCAAAAATCCTAAAAAGAAAATCTTGTATTTTAAGATTAATATTAAGTTTAACTTAAATACTCTTAATATTTATATATATATGGATACAAGGAGTTTTAACGTTATGATTGATTACGAATGGGTTAAGAATTAAGTAAAAAACCTTGTTTTCATAAAAATCAACTTAATACCATTAAAAGGGATATAATTTTAAACGTTAATTAATATTTAAGTTAAATTTAATTTTTATATCAAAGGCTTAACTAATGATATAAAAATTTATGGCTACTTTTAAATTATTACTTTCATCCTTAATAACTTAAAGCTTAAGATATTAATAGGGATAAATTTCATGGCCGAATATAACATAAAGCTTAACTTTACATAAGGTAGTTATTTATTTAAATTAATCTTTAATATAAAAATTAAAGGAGAATTAAATAATTTACTTAAAACATTTATCGCTTTTAAGAAAGTTATAATAACTAAAACGGTAATTATATTTACGATAAGGGAAACTTTAATATAAGTTAATTATGTAAACTTATTAAAACCTTTAAATTAAACTAATAAATCAATATAATCATACCATTTTAACATAAAATATAAAGTTATTCTTAACGTTATAATGGATAAGTTTATGGTTAAAAAAATCTTAATTAATAATAATAAACTTTAGTTTATAATAATATAAAAAAATTAAAGATTAAAGTATATATAACTTTATCCGGATAATGTATAAACTTAATTAGTTAATTAAGAAAACCTCAAAAGTTATTAATATGAAAATATAAATCAAAAGGAATAGAATAACTTTATAAATATCCGGGGAGATAAAGATTAATAAGAATACCATAAATATTATAATGAGATACCATTTATAATAAAGCTTATAAAGGATGAAAATAATTTATCTTTTATTAAAAAAGATGAAGATAAAAAGTTAAAACATTTTAAACCTAACTTTTATACTCCTTTTTATAAAATTAATAAGCTTAAAAATATCCTTATCATTAAATTAAAAATAAAGGTATTTATTAATACCTTTAAGTTTAATATAATTAAGAAGGTTAAAACATTTATTAATAAATATAACATTTTTTATAATAAAGGTATAATACTTATACTTAAAGATAAGAAGATATATATTAACTTTATTAATAATTAATAATAATAACTTAAATTAATTAAGAATTACCTTTTAAGAATAAAAAACCGCCTTTTTTTTAATAAGGTTAATAATAACTTATATATATAAGGAAAGATGTTATATAAAATTTAATTAACGCTTATAACTTACTTTATATTTATCATATAAAAATAAGTTAAGAATAAAAAAAAAAAGCATATTATTATAAATTTAAGACTTTTAAACTAAATTATTATCCTTAATATATATCCCTTATTTAATTAAGAAGATATTATAGGAGATATAATTAAACATTATTATTTTACGTTAATAAATACATTTAATTTCTTTTTTTAATTACTTGTTAAAAAAGAATATAATAATTGGATAATTATTATAAATTATAAAGGTTTGGAACGTTTATATATAACCTTAATAAGATTTAAAAATTCGCCGGCATTTATATAATGTTTTATAAATAAGCTTTTTAAAAATTTTAATTTTATTAAGGTATATATCAACAATATTATCATTTTCAATAAAATTGTCGAAGAGTATTTAAATTATCTAAAATAAATGTTAAAGATATTTAATAAAGCTTATATTTATATTAACCCTTAAAAATCTTTTACCACATACCTTATAATATAACTTTTAAGATATATTATCAACAATAATAAAATCTTAAAAACCAATAATAAAATTAAAACTTTTAAAAAACTAAGCTTCCTTAATATCTTAAATACCTTAAAGATTTATTTAAGTATGGTAAAATAATTAAAAGAAAGGGATAATTTAATATAAAATTAAAGCCACACCATTATAAGCACGTAAAATAACACTATTAACAAAAATAAAAGAAACGAAATAATTACTTATAAAAATATCAAAATAAATTAAACAATTATATATGTTTAAAATTAAGTTTAAGTTAATTAAAAAAGAATTAAAAACTTTCACAAAGCTATAAAAACACTTATATACGCAATATACCACATATTATAATAATCGTAATAAGCCTATTTTCATTAAAATAAACACTTATTTTAAAGCTTAGGAAATTATAATCTTTTAACTTAATATTAAATGGGATAAAGAATTAATATTTAGGAAGGATATATTTATTAATTTAATTAAACCGATCCTTTTCATATTAAAAATCACCATAAGAATAAAGAAAAGGTATGGATCGATTAAATTAAAGGTTATAACTTTAATATAAATTTACCGAAAAAACTAGAAGTTTTTAATGTTAACACCTTTCCCGGTAATCATATTTATAAATTATACCATTATTAAAAAGATAATTAATTATATATCTATAAAAACGTTCGATTTAAATAAGGCAAATTTATAATTTATAAACATTATATCTTTCTTATCATAATTTAACCTTAATATCATATATATCCCTAACTTTTTAAACGTTATGTTAAATATATTATTAAGGTTATTATAAGTGATATAAAAAGAAAAAATAATTTTAATAATTTAAACAAAAGTTAACAAACTTAACAATATTTAGGAAAACGTTAATATGATATATTTAACTACCGAAAATAACTTTAATTAAGGGATTATAATATTTATAATTAACGATTAATTTAAAGAATAAATTATAAAAAGATATACTTTAAACCTTAAATATAATAAGGTTTATTAAATCTTAAAAAATAAGGCGTTGTAGGAATTAGAGATAATTAAAATATATATTGAAAAGTAGGATAATAATCTTAAGGAAAATCTTAATAAAAGATTTAATCATATCAAAAAGGAACTTATAAAGTTTACTTGCCGGATTAAATACCCGACATTATTCGTCATTTAAAACGGCTTTTTATATCATGTCGATTTAAAAAATAATAAAGGTTTTTATATCTTTAAAACTTATATTAAATTTATTCTCGAATTAATATATGATAAAAAATACCATTTCGACAAGAATAAAATGATAAATAATTTATAAGGCATTCACTTTTTTCGAAAATATTAGCACGTTAAATAATTCTATTAATATTATCCGGTTTATCATAAAAATTAATAAGATTAATAGGTTTTTTTAAATTATTTAATGCTTATTTATATACTTAATATACTATATTATATAATTACCATCAATATAATCACCAATATGTTTAATATTAACATTGATAAATATTATTAAAGGATAAAAAGTTATAATAATTTTAACGTATTACTTATAATTATTTATAAATATAATAAAAAGACCTTTTTAATACTTAATAATAAGAGGTATAATATTAAGGATTAAGTATAAGTTATATTAATAGCTTTATAAATAACCAATTAAGGATTATTTATGGCAATTATATATAATAAAAATCCCAAGTAAATGTTAAACTTATAAAAAGAAATATTCATTCTCTTAAAAATAAATATGTTATTTTCGACGGTTTATTATCTATAAATTAATAACGTTTCTGAAAAAAAAAACCATATTATCGAGATAATTATTCATTTCCACATAATAACTAACCTTAATATACTTTAAATAATTATTATAGTAAAGTTATAATATAATCTAAATAACTTAATGGTAAATTTAATAAGGAAAAACCTTAATAAACTAATATTAAGCTTTTAATCATAATTAATATTAAATATATTAAATAATTAAAAAGGGAAACTAATTATTAATAATATTAAAGATATAATAAGAATTAAAAAGTTTAAAGAAGTTATATACTTATTAAATATCGTTGTAATCCTTGTTAAAGAAAGATATAACAATAAATATATTTTAATAAAGTTAGAAATTAGTAATAAGGTATATTTATAATTGTATAAAGGTTATCATTTACCAAAGAAACTTAAAAAAAAGTAATCGTTAACTTAAACAAACCCATTCAAAATCATACATAAAATATTACCCTTAGTTTATAAACTTAACTTCCTTATAACTTAAAGTATTCATCTTATTATATTAATTTTACACCTTTATAAATTAACTTAAAGATTAAACCCTTTTAAAAAAGTAATCCTTAAATTAAAACTTATCATTATTAATATTTATAATGATTAAGAATGGGAGGTTAAATATTTAATTAATAAACATATTAAATAATATTATTATAAGCTTAAAATTTAATATCTTTACTATTATATAAGTTTTATAATTAAAAATGATTAATAGAAACTTAAGTAAAAACTTAAAGAAATGGTTTTAAAATTCGTAAAAACTTATAATCAAAAATATCCTTTAAACTAACTTTAAATCTATAAACAAAAAAGGTTACTAATCTTAAAAACCATCCTATAATAAACCTATTTAAATAATTAAGGATTAAATCCAAAATCATATTTAAATAATCTTTAACAAGTTGATTAAATCTTACTAAAAAAAAAGATTTATTAGCCTTAATTACAAAAAATGTTATTAAATAATTAAGCCTTAATATTAATATATGTAAATAACCTGTTAATATTATTATATTTTTACTTAACTTAGGGGGGAAATCATAAATAACCTTTTCTTAAATAAATCGTTTATTACTTTATGAAAGATTATATAATTTACCTTTTATATTTTTATTAAATTATTATTATTTAATATATATATTTAAACAATTAGCAATTTAGCTTAATATATTTTTTTCGTTAAATATTGGTAACTAAAAATTTATCCCGATTAATTTGGTAATAAACCTTAATAAGAAATTCGATAATAACTTTGTTAAAGAATAGTTGATTATTGATAAAATTAAACCGTCGTAAAAATAATTACATGGATTTAATGTTATATAGAAAGAAAAGGAAATTATAGAATAGGTTTTATAATGTTTAGAATAATAATTCTTATTATTTCCGATAATATTTATAATATTTACCGTAATTAACCCGGTAAGAATTTTTATACCGATATTTATATTATTTATAACGATATTATTAATAAAACTTGTTATTTATAATCCATTATTAATACTTTTCGATAAACTTAACGAAGATAATCCTTTATCCGATTAAGATTTTTTTATAGATTTTAAGGAATGGTTAAGGAATATAAAAGTAAAGGATAAAGTATATAATAATGATAATAAGAATATAATTACTTAATTTATTTAAAACATCATAAATAATCATAAGTTTAATTAATAAATGCTTTTATTCAAATATAAAGATTTATACCTTTATAAAATAAGTTTATAAAATAAAGGGAAAAGTTTATAATTATATAAAATACCCACTTTAGCTTATAAGAAGTTTACTAATATTTATCGGAACTTAATCATAATCAAAACATATATATAACAAGAATTATAATTAAGAAAACCGGTATAACTGATTAAGAAAAATTTATTGGTAATTAAGAAAAAACCGATTAAAATAATTCTTAAACCAGATTTATTTTTGAATAATTATAATAATAATTATAAAGATTTAAATAAACTTAAAGAAATTACCTTTAATATTTATAAAGTTATTAAAAATGTAAATATCCTATATATAATTTTCGATAATTTTACCGAAAATAAAAATAATAAAACTTTAATCTTAAAAGAGATTATAATTAAAAAGGTTATTATTAAGTTAAGCGACCATTCCGGAAATTTATTAATTTAAGTTTTTAAAGATATTAATTACTTTATTAAATAATTTATGTCCGGGAATTTTACGTTATATATTATTATTCATAAAATATTTACTATATTAGTTAAGGTTATATAGGTTTATCATAAAAATAATAACGATTTAACGGGTATTAAATTGTTAATAAAATCGATAATATTAACTTTTCGTTATTACGAAAGTTAAAACATTTTAAATATCATAATCACGAAAAGATTAACTTACTTAAATCGCTTTAACTTAACATAACTTAATAACTTTATTCCCGAAACCTTTAATATATTTTTAATATCTTTAATAAATTCTATATTACATTTATAAAATAAGATTAAGGTTATTAAAAATCATATCACCATTAATTATAATTTTATAACCTTTAATAAATATTACGATAAAAACTTAATCACTTATTAAAACGTAAAAGATAAGATTTAATATTAACTAATTAATTACTAAAAAATAATTAAACATATAACTTAGTAAACGTTCGATAAATCTGTAATCAACATTTATAAAGAGGTTAATTATCATATCATTAACAATATTAAAAATTTAAAATTTTCGTAACGGCTCGAAAAATCTACAAAATAATTAGGAAAATAAGCCTTTCTAATTATACCCGTTACTTCGACCTTTAAAGTTATAACAACGTTAAAAAAGCTTAATCGCCCTTGTAAAAAACATCTAACAAACCTTAAAATCGGCCTTATTTTTAAAAAGTCACGCTTTACGTTATAAATAAATCACGGATTAATAAGGATTAAAAAAGACTTATTACCGGCTAAATTAATAATAAAGCTTTTATTTCTAATCGAAAAAGAAATATTAAGGATATTCGTTATTATAAAAATAACTTTATAAAGTTAACCTTATTTCCATAAATCTATATATATTAATAAATTCTTTTAATAAACTTATAACCATTCATTAAATAATTAAAAATATACTCCTTATTTAAATTTAAATACCCTTATGATTGGGTTAATAACCCTATTATATTACCCATAATATAACCTTATTAATTACCTTATAATTTATAACAATTATTATAATAAGGAAAATAATTTATATATAATAAAGACTTTTATAACTATTTTATCCATATTTATATTAATTTTTAAGGCTGAAAATAACATTAACAACATTAATTTTACCTTACTTATATCACTTAAATCTTATAATAAACCTAATATTTATTATAATATATTTCCCATATTTTTTACATAACTTTTCCGGTTAAATAATCTTATTCTTTTTATAATAAAGAAACGCTAATTTTTATTAAAGCTTAAGGAAAAAAGGTTAGTAAAATATATAAGATTAATCATTATCGATTTATATAAAAATATTAAAAACTTCAATAACTTCTTTACCGAAATAATTAATTTCATTTATAAATTAAAGAGTAAATTAACTATACTTAAAATATATTTAAAAACGTTACTTTAAAACCATTCCGAAATATATAATCCGGAAATTTATTTAAATAAAATTATAAAATTTTTAAATATTATTAATAAGCTTTCTTAAAATTTCGTTTCTTTTATCGAAATAATAAATAAAATAATCGAAATAACCAATATTTAAGAAGAACTTTTCGATTAATTTAAACGCTTATATTTACTTAAGGAATTTTAACATAATAAAATAATTAAGTTTTATTCCATAATACTTAAAATAAACATTTTAAAATCTTTAATTAAAATAACCGATTTAATATAGCTCGGAAATAAGGCATATATAAAATATTTTTACCGCTTATTATTAACTACTTAAATATAATTTCTTAAACATTTAATAAATAACTTAAAAAAAGAAAATTATATTTTTTACAAATAATAATTAATTCAAAAAATATATTACGTTAAAGCTTATATTAATCTCCTTAAATATAATACACGGCTATTATCCGCTTAAATAATTAAAGAGTTTACTATTTAAATGCTAATTATAATTAATTTAAAATCTGGAAATAAACTTAAAAATAAGCTTAATTCGCTTATTATTGTTGGAAAATAATCCGTCACTTAAATTCGAAAAGGTTTTAACCTTTTTATTAATTAAAATTTTACCATTTTAATTATATAAAGATTTTAATCTTTAATAATAAAAATAAGACTTTTTTAACCATATTAACACGTTATTAAATAACTTTAATAAACATTCATTTAAAATAACTTAATATTTTATCATATATTTATATTAAGATTTTTCATAACTTTCATATTTAATTCTTAATTAAAAATAATATTATTCATTTAACTTATTTAACTTTAATACCTTTTCCTTTATAATATTTACCTTTATAATTACTTACTTACTTCCGAATTTTCTCCCCCCTTTTTTTATCCTTTTTTACTATTTCTTTTTATATATATTTCTAAAAATAAACAAAATTTTATCGGCTTACCTTAACTTTATATACATAAAGTGAAATCTCTTACCAATATATCACATAAAAAGTAATAATTAATCGAATAAATATGATATTTAACCTTAAAGAAAAAAGGTCGAAATATGTTATAAATCTTAAGCTAAAAATTACAATTCTTATAATTAAAACATAACATAATGAAACATATTATTTTAAAGCTTATTCTTAATCTTAAATCTAATGTTAAAATTAAATCTTTAACTTAAAATTTAACTTATAATTAAAATAAAAAGAAATTTTCAAATTTTTATCTATCTTAATATAAATAATCAATATTTCTAATAACAAAACTTCCTTTATAATTTAGGAAAATTCTTAAATCTCCTTAAAATAATTAATTTATAAATAATAACCGCCTCTTAATTATTAATTTAATAAATTATATATATTAATAATAAGTAATATTTTCATTTATTTTTTAATAAAGAATTACGTAACTTTCATAATAAACTTATAATTCCCGTTAAATATATACGTTAAAATTTCACTCTTTATAATAATATTTACTTTCGAAAGTAATTTTTATTAATTATTAACTACGTAATTATAATATATAAGTTTTAAAATATAACCTTAAATAAAGTGATATATGACATATGTAACCCCGAATTTACATCCGGTTTTTCTTATATAGTTATATCTTAAATATTTACACTAAGAAACTTATTATTTAATGCTTTTTTTAATCGCGCGAGAATTTTTTATTATCTTTTATTACGTTTTATATAAATAAAGATTATAAACTATAATATTTATAAGAATAATTTTTTAAATAAGCCGTTATATAATTTATATAAAGATAATAATAATAATAAAAATGATAATAATAATGATAATAATAATAACGATAAAAATAAGGTATAAATTAATTATATAAATTATGTATTATTAAATAAATATATTTATTTTAATGTTATATATTCATTACATAATTATTATATTCTATTTAATTAATTTATAATTAAGATTCTTTATCTTTAATTTATTATTAATTAGGTAAATATAATATTAATCATAATCATAAATTTCCTTCTTAACTTTTTTTCTTATTTAATCATTATAAAAGCTTTTTCAATATTAATTAAAAAATATATAATTCTAAGAACCTTTTAACTTAACGGTTTAACCCTTTTATTTATTCCATATAATAATTCTTATATTATAAATAATTTAAAACTTTATTATTAAAATCTTATATCCCAATTATTCGTTTAAATATAAGTTATTAATAACATTTTTTATTTTAAATAATAAAGGTATTTATTATGATTTTACTTATTATATTTATTACCTTTTAATTAAAAATGTTTAAATTAGGTTAAAAATTAATCGGCTTTATTTCTTACTTTTATTTAACCTTTAAAACGTAATAAATTATATTATATATCACGATGATAATATTTTACTTTTAAATATTTATTATTTTATTAATCCCACATTTCTCGATATTAATAATTAATATTTTTTAACTTTTTAATGATTTTTTTAACCTTAATTTTATATAAAATTATATCTAATTACCTTAAACTTTATTCATTAAAAATTCTCGTATGGTAATATACCATTATTATAACATGATTTTAACATCACCCCAATTTTAAATTATAAAATCTTATCCTTATAAATTAAAAACCATAATTCGATAATAACATGTAATAAATATTATCATATAATATAAGTTATTATTAAGATTAATAAAACGTATATTATCTTAAAAATTAAAACGGTTTAATTTACCGATAATAATATAAACCGGTATATTTAAACGTTAAATATTTTTAAGAAAATTAATAATATTAATAACCTTCTCTTTTTTCACGTTAATATATATAAAACATTTAATTATAAAGATATTATAATCTGCCCTAAATTATATAATAACTAACATATATTAATAATATATATAATTTATAAAATACCAAAAATAATATATAAAGTTAAAATATTATATCATAACCACATTTTACATTAATTATATAACGTTTTTCTTAAGTTCTTTTTTACCCATTTTATATAAAACATATTAATAAACTATATAATATAATTCCTCAAATTTAACTTATTAATAACGTTTATCATTTACATTTATAAAAATATAAAAAATAATTAATCTTTAATTTCTTAAATCGTTAACTTTAATAATATAAAAAAAATATCTTAAACCATATCTCTTATTAAACCCTCTTTTAAAAAGCATCCATTACCCGATAATAACGATTTTAATAATAATACCTTTATTAAAAATTACCTTAATAATAACGATTCTAATTCTAATTCCAATTTTATTAATAATAATTCAAACTATAATATTTAATAAAATTCTTATATCGGTAAGAAACATAACTTAAATAATAATAATAAAGATAATATTAATTCGGAAAATAAAGTCTTTAATCATCGCTTAATTAAACGAAGTTACCTTTTATTTTAAACCGAATCTCCATTACTTACTTTTATAATTAAATCATTAATAACCTTTTTATATAATTTACAAAGTAATAATAACGCAAAAATTAAAGCTAATTTTATTATTAACCCGAAAGTTTTAAAATATAACCTTAAGATTAAAGAAATTATTCCTTTAAAACCTTTACTTTAACTTAACTTCATATATATTTTATATATATAAATCATTATATTTTAAATAAATTAAAAAGCTTTAAATTTCTCAAATATTCTATTATATTTAATTTAATATTTAAAATATAAAAATATAAAAATATTATTATTATTATTATATTAACTTAAATATTTCGGCTTAAATAATATTAAATATCATTCTTTTAATAATATACCATTTAAAGATAAACATATTATTATTATAATATATCCTTATTAATTATATATTTATTATCCGGATAAAATATTGCCTTTTTTTATTACTTTTCTCATTATATATTTAAATGTTTTTAATTAATAATAACATATATATCGCATAAAAAATTTTATTTTATAATATCCGAAAATACCAACATAATAACAATATAATTTAACTTAATATCAATTATAACTACCCTGAAATATTAACGTTATCTTAAGAATAATACGTAAATATTAATATACATAATCTTTATTTTAATTTAAACGCTTTATAAGAATAATTCAATTAATTTTAACGTTATAACTAAAGGTTTTTAAATTAAAGGTTATATTAACTTTAATCTTTATAATATTATTATTCTAAATATTATTCGGGAACATTCTTAATAAATTAAAGATAAAATTAAGCAAAAAAGATAACGTAAAATAAAATAAAAGATTAAGTAAAACTTAAAAAATAATATAACTTCTTTTAATAAAACGATTATAATTATCAAATTTTAAATCACCGTTAATATTGTTATTATTATCCCTTTTTTTAATTTTAATAATAATTAAATCTTATCGATAATTATATTTAACATTTAAATTTTCCTTAACAATATATATACGAAAAACTTAATTATTAAATTAAAAATGTTAATTATTAAATTAAAAACGTTAATTACCAAATCAAAAATACTTCTTAAAACCACTTAAAATAATAAGCTTAATAATAAACGACATTTAATCCGTTAAAATTACATATATAACCCGTAAATTTAATTACGCATTATTTTACGCATCTTTATAAATATAAATAACCACCAAGTTTATTTTCATAACGTTAATAAACTAAAACATAATATTCTTTAATATAATTTAAATAAAATGCATAAATAAATATTTAACAAAAACATTATATAATTAATATAAATATTAATTATAATATAACGCCTTTAATTTATACTTAATTTAATCATTAAAATAAAGTAAATATATTATTAAAATATATTAACCATTACGTAACTTAAGCGATATTATAAATGCCTTCAAATCTTATATATTATATACATTAACATGGAAAGTTATAAAATTCTTAACTTTATCCATTTTTTTCATTATAATTAACGTTATAATATATTAAGTTATATCATTTTATATAAATTAAAAATCTTTAACACGAAGAATAATATATACTTTTTTTAAGTTATTTAGAATTAAAGTTAAGCGATAACATTTATCGCATATAATGATTATTAATTAACCTTTAATTTATATAACATTAAATTTCTCGGCCGGGATTAAAGCGATATAAAGATTATGTCATTACGATAATAAATTACCATATAAGAATATTTAATAAATAAAGTTTAATATAATGAAATATAAGGTTATAAAATAAGTATAAATATTAAAAATATATCAATAATATAAATATATAAATCATTCACTTTTAAAATTTATATATAAAAGATTATAAAAATAATATACATTTATAAATAAAATATTATTTACCGAAAGTATGAACCGACCGTTTAACTTACAAATTAATGAAAAATAAAGTTAATCCACTTTTAACCGATTTTATATATTTTTAACCAAAAGATAATAAACATTATATATTAAATTATAATTAATACCTCCATTATTAAAGGCTTTAAATTCAACCAATAATTTATAATTAATTCTAAATTAAAGATACCGGATAATAATTAAAAATATAGTTAAATATTGAAATAAAATACTTATTATATAAATTAAGAATAATAATTATATTACCGATATTATATATTACTTAAACTTTATAATTACTCGATATTATGAATAATATTATCTTTTAAAATTAAGATAAAATGTTAAGGTAAATAATTACATAATTAAATAAAATGATTAATTAATTAAAATATTTATAATCCAACTTAATATTTGACCTCATTCCAATTATAATTTTAATCACTTATTTCTTACATAATATTATTAACTTTCAACATATAATTTACTATTATTAAAACTTATATATTATATTTAAAAACTAATATTAAGTCTTATTATTATTAAAATAAAGCTTAAAAATTCTCCTCATTATACTTAACTTCTTAATAATTTTTAAAAGAAATAACTTTAATCATTTATTAAAATTTACCACCTTAATTATACCTTACCGGCTTTATTAATTATTTTTCGAGCTTTTAATAATAATATACTTTTATATAATATGGTTTACATCATTTATTATATAATCTTTAATAATATATAAATAAATGATAAAAGTTATAATATAAATTAAGTTAAATTATTCTTATTTATTTTACTTAAATTAAAAGATAAACGCTTTACATTTTAAGATTATATAATCTCGGTTAAAGTTTATTATCTCTATTATTTAAACTATAAGAAAAGTTAAACCAAATTTCTATATTTTTCTTATTAAATTATTGACATTTATTTATAAAGAAACCATATCTTATTATACTTTACTAATATCTTAAAAGCATTTATATCTTAATAACTCTATAACCGATATTTTTATATTTATTAATACGTTTATATCGGTTATTAATGATGTATTTATTAATAATATAATACGTTTTTAAACTTTTTCGGCATATAATTTTAAATATACCTTATATCCTCTTATAAGTTAAATTAATGTCCTTAAATCTAATTATATCCTCCTTTAAATAACGAAAACTTTCATAAAAAACAATAATATATATTAGTTTCTTACCTTTAATAAAAACATATTTACGTATTTTAACCTTAAGAATCTTATTTATTTTCATAAAGACGTTTATACTTTTTAAGATTTAAATATTATTATTTTTATTCTTAAACTTAACTTAAATAATAAAGACCGCCTTTACTTAATTTATCACATTTTAACCCCCTTAAAGAAGTTTATTAATTCCGATATAAAAATTTATTCGTTATATTATAATATTTTTATCTTATCGATTTAATACCTTTTTAAGTTTCTCTTTACTTAATTTACTTAATTTTTATTTATTAATATTATTATTATATTATTTGTAAATAATAATAATAAGTCTAAATATTTTATCCTTTTTTATAATTTAAAAAAGGATAAAATGATTAAATTAATGTTCCCGGTTTAATTTTTCCCTTAATTATTTAATAAAACAATTAACATTTAAATAAAAGATATTATCGATAAGAAATATAGCCGCTTAAATTTAAAAGGCATTATTAAAAAAGTTAAAATCTTAAACGTAAATAAGGAAATCAAGTTTTTAAACATAAATAACATTATTTATAACATCGGTGATAATGATAATAACATTTTTAATATTAATAAGTTTAATATTAATGATATTAATATTAATAAGTTTAATGTTAATAAAGGTAATATTAATAACCTTATTTATTTAATCTATATAAAGCAAATAAAATGCTTTAATAATAATGCTAAATTTAAGGATTATATTCTTAATTTATATTCTTTATATAACCTTTTTAATAATCTTTTAAATGATTTAAAACCTCTTCGTAAGAAATTTCAATTTTCGTCGATAAGTAAAAATAACATTAAAGAGCATCATTATTCATGCTCCCGGTTTAAATTTAATAAAAACGAATCAATTTTTATTAAGAATCATTTATCCTTTAAATAAAATAATTGGTTTAAATATAAACCTAAATCTAAGGTTTATTATACCCTTGTTTTAAATCAGAATAAAGATAATATTTCTTCCCTTAATTAAATATTAAAATAAAAATCTAAATAAGTTTATATTATTAACTTTATAATAAATATTAAAAAATATATAAAGGATTCAAATTATATATTATGAATATTCCTTTATTAAATAAGAAATAAGTTATAAATCATCTTTTATCCCTTATATTTAACCTTATTAAATTCTTGTCTTTATTAAACGTCTTTAAATTAATTCACCTTATTTAAGTGATAAAAATATATTTAAATTTTACGAAAGTTATTATATCTCCCTTAAATCTTATTTATGATATAATTATAATTCGTAATCTTATTTAATAATAATAAAGCATTAATTAATAAAACTTATATATATGATATATCTTTTCGAAAATAAAGAATAACACTTCCTTTTTTAAACTTTTTAAAAATGATATTATTAATAAAATTATAACTTAACATTTTAGTTTTAAAAGAAGTAATATATTCAAATAAAAATGAACTATAATAATCTTTTAATTTTATGAAAAAGAATATTTATTTAATTTAAAATAAACTATAATATTTTTTTAATTTTAAAATTTAATACTTATTCATTTAAAGATAAATTAACATACCTTTATATATTTAGAAAAAATAATATATTCATTAATATAAACTAAGAATTAAGATTAATACTTCCTATAATAATATGAATTAACATTTTTTATGAATATACTTATAATTCTTTTAACTAAATTAACTTAATTTACGCTTTTAACCATTTAAAGTTATTAAAACTTCTAAAGAAATAAATAATAAAACTTAAAATAATAAACTTATATCTATTAAATTTTACGCCAATTATTTTCTTATTTATTATAAATTTCTTAATAATTTCATTTATTTAAAATATTTCTATTAAATGGATTTAACCAACTATTTTTATCTTATTATTACCCATTTAAAAATGTTTAATATATATATATAAAACTTTAAATAATCCTTTTCCTTTTAAAGAAAGAAATCCTTAACTAAGTAAATAATAAACTTATAACCATTATTAATATTAATTTATTCTTATTAATATATAAAAAATCACGCCTTTAAATCATTTAAAGTAATGTTAAACAAAGTGATAATTAAAGGAAATTAACTTAATTTAATTAATAAATCGTTAAGCCTTTTAACAATATTAAAATTAATAATATATCCCATTATATATTAATTTATAACCATTTATAAAATATTAATATAAGTAATGTTAAAACCTTTAAATTCCATCACGAAAAAAAGGTAATAAAATATATTATTAACTTAAACCATTATATTCTCATTATTAAAATAACTTATTAAGAATATATATAAATACTTAAAGAATATATTTAATATTAAGGCAAGAAATCTTAACTTTATAAAGAAATGAATAAAAAAGATAACTTAACGATTAATAGAAACTTTATTAATAACTTTAAAAATCGGATTTTAAATAAATTTTAAGCTTAATAAAATCTAATTAAAAACAATTTTCACGTTATCTTTTAAATACTTAACTTTTATTTCATCTTATTTATCTTTATTTTTATCATCTTTATAATTTTTACCATTATTTTCATTATCCTTATATTTCATTATCATATTTATTTCCTTAATTAATATTATTAAATTAACCCTTTATTATTTATTAATTTCAATAATATAATTCGACCATTTAAAACTTTATATAAATGATTTTATATACTTAAATTCTTTTTTCATTAACTTAAAGAAGTTAAATAAAAATGTGATAATTTAGAAAATAATTTTAACATCTTTAAATATATCGTAAAGATTCTTACATAAGTAAATATAATTACGTTTAAATTTTATAACTCGAAAAAAAAGTTATAAAATTAAGTTATAATATTCTTTTATATTAAACTTATTAAATTTATTATCGTTTATATTAGAATTATCGGATGAAAATATAAAACGAAACGTGAGGTTTTTAAAGTTAAGAAAAGGTTTTTCAGGTCGATCCGGCGGTAATTATATAAAACTTTTCAGGTTTAAATTAATTAATTAATAAATATCTACTTTATAATTTAAATTAAAAAATTTTAACTATATAAATATGGAAAAAAGTAAGAATATTAACTCTTAAAACTTATCTCCTAATAAATATAATCCATTAAATAGAAAAAAGGTTAATTATTAACGATTCGATTTAAATTTCTTCGTAAAAAACGAGTTAAGCTTTTATATTAAGCCATAACGCTTTTTAAAAGGCAAAAAATCTTTTATAACTAATAAATTAAAAGTATAAAGCTTTAGTTTAAGTTTATTCTTAATGGGTTAAATCATTATAAATAAAATCGAAATGGCAAAAAAAAGTAACTACTTAATTTATATAATATATTATTATTTTAACTTAAAGTTTCGTTAAACATTATAATAAATATAAAAATAAATCGAAATGGGATTAAATAAAATGATTTAACTTTATAATTACTATTATAATTATAATAATTATAATAAAAGAAAAATAAGGAATTAAAATTATAAAAAGGTAAACATTATTAACATTTTAACTTTATTTTAAAGTATTAACAAGTTATTATATTTCTTAAACTAATATATATATATTTATTAAAGTTATATTTATAAAAGAATTATATACATTTCATATATAAAATATATATATTAATAAATACTTTAAGTTAATTATATATAAAATAAATTATTCACATAATTACATAAATAATTATCTTTTTTTATAAACTCTTTACTTTATCCCTCTTAATTTTTATTATTCTTTATAATATCATTTATTTTATCCTTTTTTCCATTTCTTTTTTTTTTAAATATCGCTCTTTTCTCCCCCCTTTATTAACAATTTCGATTTTAACCATTATTAATCTAATATATATAACATTTTAATATATTATGATAATATTAATTTTAAATAACCTCTTAAAAAATAAAAACGTTATATTTTTTATTAACCTTTTTTTAATATACCATCTTAATAAACTCAATATTTTTCATTTAAATATCCTTAAAAAATATATTAATATTTTATTAACCTTTCTTATTATAAATAATAAGGATATTTTATATCTTATAATTTATTATTCTTATTATATCATTATTAAGAATTATTAAAAAAATTATAAAAATATATTACTTAATGATGATTTATTCAAATATATATACTTATTTATAAGTTATAAACTTATTAATCATATTAATCATCACTTTTTTTAACTTATAAATGACATTATTAACATTAATGTAACATTTAAACTATATTTTTATATATTAAAAAACGTTTTTAATAAGTTTTAAACTTATAAATTACTTTATTTTATCATTTTATTATTTTCTTAATAATATTGATGTTAATAAATGACCTCGAGTTAAGATATTTTATTACTTCATGTTTCGAATATTAGGTTTTCTTATCAATAATTAAAAAAATGTCGAAGTTATAATAAAACCTTTCCGCACTTAATTATAACTTATTTAACGTAAATAACATAAATATTTATAAACTTATTAACCATTTAAATAACTTAAAATTTACCCATATAATTTTAATAATATATAATAAATAATTTAATTAATATAATATAACCACATAAATAATAACGTTAATAAATAAACTTTTAAATTCTTTAAATAATATATTTTTATTACGCAAAAATATTTATATTTTAATTAATACTTTTATACTTATTCTAATATTAAAACTTATTTATGACAATTTTAATATATACTTATTTATATATATGACATTTTAACTAATGAATAATATAACTTAAAATATATAAAAATTAATATATAAGTTTTATAATTATTATTTCCGCTTAATCCATTAAGTTTATCGTAAATATTTATTTACTTATTTTACTTAAATTATTTTCTACATTATATATATGCCGCTTTTTTAAGATTTTTAATTAAAGAAGAATAACCATTAAGATTTTTATTTATCCTTTATTACTAATAATGATATAATTAAAGAAAAAGAATATATAAGAAGTTTTAACTTTCCTTAACCACGAACCGGATATATTAATAAATTTAAGATATTAAAGCCCCTGATAAACATTAAATAATCACGGTTAAATAATAATTAAAATAATAATGATAATATAAATCATAATCATTATTAATTTTAATTATAAATAAAAATATTAAAGAAATATTCCGGTTTAATTTCCGATAATTCTAACAAAGAATTAAATAACAAACATAAATCATATATTAAATTTATAAACCAATAATTCCTTCTAATTATTAATCACTTTATTAAGGATTTAAATAATAATAAACTTAAATTTTAAACAAATTACTTAATAAAATTATAACCCCTAATCATTAATTATTCTATTAAAGGATTAAATAACAAACTTAAACCATAAATAAAATATTTAAAAAGGTATAAAATATTAAAAAAAACTTCCGACTTAATATCTAAAGATAATAATAACGGTAATAATAAAATAAATAAAAAATAATAAAACAACTTACTTAAATATCTTTAACACCCCGATCATTTAAACATTACCCATAAGATTAAGTAAATAAAAAATATACCGCCTTTATATCTTCCTATTTTAAACAATAAAGAAAATTCCTAAGATTTAATTACATTTTTCAGTAATAATAAAAGTAATAAAATAAACATAAATAATAAGATAA
Source organism: Hypoxylon sp. FL1857 (assembly GCA_022578955.1). Taxonomy (NCBI): domain Eukaryota; kingdom Fungi; phylum Ascomycota; class Sordariomycetes; order Xylariales; family Hypoxylaceae; genus Hypoxylon; species Hypoxylon sp. FL1857. The sequence continues at coordinate 179,979 of MU400386.1, forward strand.
ATAAAAATAACATAAATATAAAAGATAATAAAAATATAATTAATATAAGCTTTAAAATATTATTTATAATCATATTTTAAAGGTTTAAAAATAATTTAAATATCATATATTTTACCTTTATTATGTAAGATAATTAATTATATAAAACTTTTTTTATAACTTATATATAAAGTTTATAAACATCTTATTAACTAAAAGGTTTTACGGTTTTTTAATAATATTATTCTTACTTTATTTTCATTAATATAAACATTATTAACTTAACGGTTAAAAGATTTAATACTTACGATTAACGATTTAATATAATTTAAATATATAATTAATCATTTTCTTCATTTCGTAAAAAAAATAACAAATTAATCAAATAATAACATTAAAAAGTTTAAACCTAATATAAATATATAATAAATAATTTAAGTTTATATAAAGTTATTATATTATTAAATAATATTATTATATACTCATTTATATTAAATTAAATATAATTTAAAAATATAAATACTTAATTTAAAATATAATTTTAATAAAAATCTTTATACCTTTCTTATATATTAATATTTAATCTAAATAAAATTATTCGCAACTTTATTATTACCTTTTATAACCTTTCTTAACTTAATTATTATTATTATCGTTAACGTTATAAATAAAAGCCTTAACTTATTAATAATCCTCTTTTCTTATATAATTATTAACGGCTCTTTTAAATGCTTTTATGTTTTAAAAAGCTTATTATAAAAAAGTAACTACTTTTTAATATTATCATTAACGAAAAGGGAGGTGTCATTTATAATAACGATAAAAACGATAATAAAATCGATAATAAGAAACTTATTTAAACATTAATAAAAATGAAAAATACAAAAATTTTCTACTAATATAATACCTTAAATTAAATACCCATAATATTATCCTATATTAAACTTAAACCTATAAATATATAATAATATTATTTAATCAAAAAGTTTAATATTCGAAAAAAAAAATAATTAAAAAATAACGCATAAACCTTTTCGTAATAATAAGGTTTAATATAATAAGTTTAAATATTTTAATAGTTAATTATTAAAAATAATCTATATTAACCTTATCATCTTAATAAAAAGATTTAAAAATAGAAAATCCCATTATAATATTATCCTTTATATTAAATATATTAAATTAAATAAAATAACTAAATATAATTAAAACAATTTTAAAAGAGATTTATTACATAACATAAATAACTCTTTAAAATTTCTACCAATTTAATAAAATTAATTAACCTTAACGAAATAATCAACTTATTTATATAATTAAATAAAATAAAAGTTATAAATTTAAAGGTTAATTTTATCAAAACATATGAAATCCTAAAAAATTAAAATAATATACTCATTATAACTCTTCCTTAAATATTTTAACTTTTAATAAATTAAAGGCTAATTTTAAATTAATAACCATATTCATAAAATCCTCAAATATATTACATTATTTAACTCTTCTCATTATAAGTTCCCGAAGGTTTATTAATACTTTTAATCAATTTATAACATAAACCATTTAATTTAAAAATTAAAAATACTCCTTAACTTTATAGTAATCTTTCTTATAAATTTAATCACGAAAATTACCCTATTTATCTTTTAAAAATAATACTAAACTTAATTTTAAATTGGAAAGAATATAATATTATAATATGAATTCTTTTTCAAAATAAGATTAAATATATTTAAATTTAATTATATTAACTAAATTAATTAAAATAACATTAACATATTAATTCCTTTAAAAATTATAAAAAAAAATATATTTAAACACGTACACTTAATATTAACAAATATTAATATCGATAATATAATTAAAAATATATTTAAGCTTCATTAAACATAATTCTCTAATTAAATCTGTTATTTTAAATAATATTTTATAATTAAAAACGTTAAGTATTTTATATGTATGTTATTTAATGTTTTAATATTTATTTAACTTATACTTATAAAATCGATATATAAAGTTAATGCCGGTTAATTATATAAGAAATTCCTTAAACTATAATTTAAAACTTATAATAATAATTACTTATCTTTAAGGTAAAAAAGATATTTAAAAAAAAAACTAAATGATAAAATTAATTATAAATATATATAAAAAATATTTAAAATATTATTAACTAATTAAATTAACCATTATTTTATACCTTTATATTTAATTACCCTATATTTAATTACCTTATACTTTATATTTTATTACCTTTATTATTTAATTACTTAATAATTTAAAGGGATAAATTTAAATATTTTATTCATATTTAATATTAACTTAAACTAAATATCTTAAAGCTTTATCGGTATTATATTTCTTTTTAAAGTTTTATTATAACTTAAAATAAAGATATTTAATTTTACATTCTTTAAAAAAACATATTTAAGCATAATTATTTAAATCTTTTATAATATTTATATAATGGCTTTTATTATTTTTCATACTTAATTTAAATAACAAAAACTTAATAATATAAAAATATATCTTTATTAAAGAAAATATATCTATGAAGTTAATATAATACTAACCAGAAATAACTTTAAAAACGATAATATATATAAGTTTAAAATATTAATAATTATTGGAAAATTTATAATAAACTTTCTTAAAATCGGAAATTATTCCTTTAAATCTTCCTTCGATTAAATCTTAAATAATAAATAAGTTCTTCTCCGAAATATCTCAATATATAAAGCCTTTTTTATAAATATAAATTAACTTATGTAAAATATTAAAAAAGAATATATTATAATTCTCAAAGTTTCGATTTTATAACTTTTTAAATTAGGTTTAGAAATCATATAAACATATTAACATAAATAAAAAATATTTATCATATTTATCATTAATTATAAAAAAACATATTAACGATTTAAATTAATAATTATATTATATTTCCTTAACTTCCAAAATAAATTCATATTTTAATAACATAAAATAAATAACCTTTTCGCAAATTAATATTATAACCTTTTTATTCCAATTTACTATCATTTTAATAATAAAAACCTTACCAATAATCACATTTATAACCAGCTTTATATAATTAAACACGCTTAATTTAAATTCTTAAAAATAAATAAAATAATCCCCCATATATTATTAATTAAAACAAAGGTTAATATTTAATTTAAAATTTAATAATTAATAATTAATAAATTTATTCTTTTAAAATAAATTATTATAATATTTAACATATTTAAAATCATTCTTAATATCAAATTATAATATTAACTTTAATGATAAGAATCTAAAACATATCCGGATATATTTTTCATAAAGAAACTTTTCTTTATTAATCTTTAATTTATAATTAACAAACTTAAATAAAATTATAATAAGAGATTTAACCGAAAACATTACTTACTTTAATACCTTATAAAAATATAATAAACTTAACTAATATAAAACCTTAAAATTAATCGGACCGATTAAAATATCAACGTTTATATAACCGATATTAAATAATCTTTACTTAATTTTCCATTTTTTATTAAATTTCCTAAATTTTTAATAAAAGTTAAAGAAATAAATAAAATATGATAATTAATATATTAAATTTTTCAAATCTATAATTCCTAATACATTACTAAATTCCATAAATTAATAATAATAACTTATATTTATTAAATCTTTCTAGTTTATATATTCAAATGTTTACCTTAATATATATTTTATCATCGTATTAATTTTATAAATCTTAAAGAATTTTAATTAAGTAAAATTAATATTAATTATATTTACATTATATGAAATAATTTATTAGTAAGCCATTTTAAGCTATAATTAATTATTAATTATAAAAATATATAACTTAAGTTTTATAAATATATATATTATTTAAGTAATTTCGAAAAAGATTATATAGAATAGAAATAAAAAAGGATATTTTCATTAGAAAAAGCGGTAAATATATTAAAATAAAATTTATTTATAATTAAATTTATAACTTATATAATTATATAAATAAATTACGTATATAATTATGATAATTAAAAATATTATTACCAAATAATGATATATAAATATATTTCCGGGTAATAATATATAAATATATTATTAATTAATAATATATAAATATATATTTATATATATATAAAAATATAAATATATAATATTTATTTATATATATATATTTAATATTAAATAATAATTATATAATATATTAAAATTTATTAAAAACATATATAATAAAACCACTTATATTTAATATAAAATATATATATATATATATATCTTTATAAAAATTAATTAATATAAAAGATATAATACCTTTATAATTACTTTATTTTAACTTTAAGATAAACTTTTATTAATTATTATTTATATATTTATTTTTTATCATTATTAAAATACCTTTATTATAATATTTATTAACTTTTAATTTATATTTATATAAAATTAAAATGATATAATTATTTAAATAAATGAATTAATAAAGAGTTAAATTTAAAAGAGGGAAGAAAAAGGCATAGATTTATAAAGTTATAATTAATTTCATCCTTTACCTTTTTTATCATCATTTAAACCTTTTACTGATTTAAATAAAAACGATAAAATTAAACTTATAAAACCATTTTAAATTAATAATGATTATAAACCTTAATAAAACTTTAAATATAGATTAATTTATTAATTAGATGTATAATATTTATTAAAATATTAACATAATATTTAACATTTATTAAATTAATATAATTTTTAATTATGTCGGGATAATACCTTACCTTTAATATTATTATCGTTATTATTTAAATACCTTTATTATTTTTTCCCGGATTTTAATATTTTATTAAACATGTATAAAAATATAAACGTAGATATATTGTTTTTTTATCATTAACGTTATTTTTAAGTATAAACTTCCCTTAAATAATTAATATTTATTTGAATAAATTATGTTATTATAAGTTAAGTTATAAAGAATATGTATTAATTAATAAAATAAGGAAAGGAAAATTTAGAATTTTAAAAATTTAATTAAAATAAAAAGTTTTTTTGTTTAATATTAACCATAAATAAGTAATATAATAATGTTTAATTTTTTATTATATAATAAAGCTTGGAATAATAATAAGTGTGAATTAATAAAAGTTATTAAAGGGATAAAATATAAGCCATGAAAAAATAAGAAGTTTAGGTAATTTATTTATTTAATTAAGTTAAGGTTATCTTTTTTAAAGTTTAAAGTTTTTATTTATAATATCTATAATAATTGTTTATTATTTTCTTATTTTATTTTTAATATTTTCTTTTATTTATTAAAAATATTAATTCTATTCTTAAATAACTTAAATATTATTTATCGATATAAGAAATGTTTTCTTATTTTTTTATATATTTTTTAATATATGATTTTCCTTTAATATAAAATAATATATTTCCTTTATAATAATAGTTATTACTTATAAAAGTCATACTTATAATTCATTAAGAAATTAATTATTAATTCTAATTTTAAAGATATATTTATAAATTAAGAATTTTTACTTAAAAAAATAAGGTTTAATAATAATTAATAAAAAGAAATAAATATAAAAGGTTTAATAATCTTTATGATAATTATTATATTGATAATTATTATGGTATTATTATATTTAACGTTTCCATAATAATGATTATTATATCGATAATTATTATAACATTATTATATTTAACGTTTCCATGATAATGGTTATTATATTAATAATTATTATGATATTATCATATTTAATATCTTTATAATAATGGTTATTATATTAATAACCATTATAACATTATTATATTCGACGTTTTTATAATGATGGTTATTATATTAATAATTATTATAACATTATTATATTTAACGTTTTTATAATGATGGTTATTATATTAATAATTATTATGACATTATTATATTTAATCTTATATTTAGAATTGCTTATAAAAACATCCTTAATTAATATCATAAATAAAATTATATTTTTATATTATCTTTTATATAAATTAATATTTTATATTAAATAATTTAATTTATATTTATAAAAACATTTTTATTAATTTATATTATAATAAAATAAACGTAAAGAAATAAATTTCTTATTTAATAAACCATAATAATATTAAAAGTTTTACCTTCGGATATATTATTTATTATTTTTTTATCATGCTTTATATATTTTTTATTATTAATGATATTAAAGTTATATATTTAGGATAAAGAAATATTTATATTATTCTAAGAAAAAAGTGAACATTTTTATTATATTAAATTAAATTAAATATTCTTATAAATAAATTAATATAATGAAAATATAAGTTTTTATAAAGATAAAATCATCGATATAATATATTTCTTAATCTCATTATTATATAAAAAGTTTATATTCGGAAAGGAAAAATTTATAAACATAATAATATTATCGCTTATATTATTTATATAATAATAAAATATAATTACCGATATATTATTTATCATTAAAATAATATATATACTTTATACCTTTTTTCCTATCACTTTTTATATTATAAATTTATATATATATTTAAATATTATATATATATTATTAAATACCTAATATGTTTTATTTATTATATATTATATTATATAATAAATAATTAAAATCCTTTAAAATCATTATAAAATTATTATATAAAACTTGATTTAACTAATAAAACTAACCTTTTACTTAAATAATAATTAAAATTTATACTTATAAATAATAATATTATTTTCGATTATATTAATATTTAAACTTAAAGTATAATTAATATAAACTTACCATTTTATCATAACTTAAAATAATTTAAAACATAATTTAAAAAAGTTTAATTAATCTTATTTTAACTTTATATAAATAAACATATACTTTTAATTTTTAACTTACATTATTATCGATTCGCATAACATTAATATTTAATCGGCCTTAATTTCTTATTAAAAAATTATATATATTATTAATTAATATTATATTATTAGAAATATATAATAAAACTAAACATAATTAATAAATATTAAATTATAAAATAATTTATATTAATTTAAAACCATCTTAAACTTTACATAATAAAATAATCATAATAAATCCTTAAATCCTTTAATCTTTTTATTAATTCTTATTTCATTATTCTTAATAAATAAATATTTATTTACATAAATCATATTTCCTCAAATTAAATTATATAATATTATTTTATTAATATTAATTAATTACCTTTCGAAACTTATTTATTTACTTAAATATTTATAAAATAAAAAATAAATAAATATTTACTTAAAATATATTTAATAAATAAATAAAAATTTTATAATACTTTAATTTTTATAATATTAATTACTTTTTTATTAATATTAATTCTTTTATTAATATTATATATTTTAATTATAATTTTTTAAAGATTATTATTTATTACGTTTTCATAATATATTTAAAGTTTTTATAATATTTACCTTTAAAACATATTTAATAAAGTTAAATTAATGTTAAATTAACTTTATATAAAAGATTTATCCTTAAAATTAAAATATTAATTTTAAATAATAATATAAACTTATAAACTTTATAAAAACTAATTTTAAGGTTTTTAATATCGTTTATAAAAGGTTAAGTTTTAATTAAAGTTAAGTGAAATCTTTTAACCAAAATCTTAATAAAAAAAAATCATTCTTACTTTTATTTATACCGTTTACCCATAATTTTTTTATTAACGATAATAATAAATAACCAGAAATAACAAATAATAATAACTTTATAAATTATATTATTTAAGTTTTAATAAAAATAAAAAAAATATTTATAAATAAAATTATTACTTTAATAATTAAAAGTTTAAATATATAATTAACCATTACTTTAAATATATTTAATAATTATTTAATTAATAATAATTATAACTTAAAATTAAATAAACTCTTTTTTTTAATAATTATATATATAATTAAAACCGCCATAATTAAAAACTTAAATTAATCTAATATTATTTATTAATTATTAATTATGAAGGTAAATTTTATATTCTTCCTGATTTATTTATCTTAATATATCCTTTTATTTATAAATATTATTTTTAATAAATTTAATTACTTATATAATAATAATTAATATTATATTATCATAAAATTATGTTTATATTAATTATAAAGCGAATTAAAACTTATTTTAATATTATATTGTTTTATTTAATTATCTTAATAATGTATATATTAAGTGTTATTATAATGGTTATAATAATAAATGTTTATATAAGTTTAATATATATTTATTTATTTTAATTATAATAAAATTCTTATTTTAACTATAATAAATATAAATAAATATATTAAAATAATCGATATATTTATTATAATCTTTATTTTATCTTTAATATTTAATAAAGTAAAATTATCTTAATTAACTTTAAATATTATTTCTTAAATAATTAAAAACTTTAAAACTTAATTATTTATTATAATAAATTAAATTAAAAAGCTTAAACGTTAAAAGTTAATTATAAAAACTTAAAACTATAATTAAAAAATTAATTTATTATTAAAAAAAATTAAATAATCATATATTTTATTTCGGATAAATTAAAAAAAAGTTTTTAAAATCGAAATTAAAATTAACATATTATAATATTATAAATATTTACGATAAAACGTATTAATTTTAACTTAACGCTTTTATTAAGAAATAATTTCATTAAAGTTTAAAAATTTATTAAAAGCTCGATTTAAAAAAGTTTAAATATTAAAAATTTAAATTTATTAAAAAAACGAAATTTATAATTACCTTATATTTAAAATAAAAGATAATTAATTTCTTATATTAAATTAAAGTAAATAATTTAATAAGCTTATTTATAAATATTATTAATTAATTATTTTAAGCTTTTTATTAAGTTTTTATCGAAAAAATGAAAATAATATTAACGTATATATTTATAACTTTTTTTTAATAATACCTTTTTTAACCTTTTAATTAAATATATAATTATATAAATATATAATTTAATATAAATGTATATTAATTATAAATATCTTTATAATAAAATATATTATATTATTTAAATATATAATTAAAATGATTTAACAGTTTGGCGGATCTTTAAATATCGACCATCGTTTTATCCTTTGACATATATATACTTATTAATATTATAAGTACCAATAATGGTCGATATCTAAAGATCCGCCAAATTGTTAAATCATTTTAATTATATATTTAAACGATATAATATATTTTATTATAAAGATATTTATAATTAATATGTATTTATACTAAATTATATATTTATATAGTTATATATTTAATTAAAAGGTTAAAAAAAGTATTATTAAGAAAAGGTTATAAGTATATATGTTGATATTATTCTTATTCCTTTGATAAGAATTTAATAAAAGGCTTAAAATAATTAATTAATGGTATTTATAAGTAAGCCCATTAAATTATTTATTTTAATTTAATATAAAAGATTAATTATCTTTTATTTTAAATATAAAGTAATTATAAATTTTATCTTCTTAATAAACTCAAACTTTTAACGTTTAAACTTCTTTAAATCGAGCCTTTAATAAATCTTTAAGCCTTAATAAGATTATTTCTTAATAGGGGCGTTAGGTTAAAATTAATACGTTTTACCGTAAATATCTATAATATTATGATATATTAGTTTTAACTTTAACTCCGAGAACCCCTTTTTAACTTATCCGAAGTAAAGCATGTAATTATTTAATCTTTCTTAATGATAAATTAACTCTTTAATCATAATTTTAAATCTTTATAATTAGCCTTTAACGCTTAAGTTCTTTAATTTAATCCATCATAATAAATAATTAAGTTTTAAAGTTTTTAATTATTTAAAAAGCAATATTTAAAGTTGGTTAAAATAATTTCGTTTTATTAAGTATTAAAGATAAAATAAGGATTATAATAAATATGCCGGTTATTTTAATATGTTTACTTATATTTATTATGGTTAAAATAAGAACTTTATTATAATTAAGGTAAATAAATATATATCAAACTTATGTAAGTATTTATTACCATAACCATTATAATAACACCTAATATACGCATTATTAAAATAATTAGGTAAAATGATATAATGTTAAAATAGACTTTAATTCGTTTTATAATTAATATAAACATGGTTTTATGATAATACGATATTAACTATTATTACATAAATAATTAAATCCATTAAAAATAATATTTATAAATAAAGGGATATATTAAAATGAATAAATCGGGAGGAATATAAGATTTACCTTTGTAATTGATAATTAACGAGTGATATTAAATTAATTTAAGTTTTCGGTTATAACGATTTCGATTATATATATAATTATTAAAAGAGAGAATTTACTTAATTTTAAGCTATAATTATTATTAGTTAAATAATTATTAAATATATTTAAAGTGGTGGTTAATTATACATTTAAGTTTTTAACCATTGAAGTAATAACTTTACTCACAAATATCTTTTTTACTTTTATTAAAACTTAAGTAATATAACCTGTAAAATTATTATTATTTATTACTTCCGGTTATTCATTATTATCGTTAGTAAAAGAATTATAAGTAGGCGGCGTAAATAAAAGCGGGAATAATCTTTTCTTATTAAGATTTTAGTTAAGAAATTTTACTTAACCTTAATTAAAACTTAACCTTTTATAAATAATATTAAAAGTTTTGAAATTAATTTTTATAAAGTTTATAAGTTTATATTATTACTTAAAATTAATATTTCGGTTTCGGGGACGAATCTTTTATATAAAGTTAATTTAGCGTTAATTTAACTTTATTAAATATATTTTAAAAGTAAATATTACAAAAACTTTAAATATATCATGAAAGTATAACGGGTAATAATCCTTAAAAGATTATAATTAAAATATATAACATTAATAAAAGAATTAATATTAATAAGGAAATAATTAACGTTATAAAAATTAAGGTATTATAAAACTTTTATTTATTTATTAAATATATTTTAAGTAAATATTTACTTACTTTTTATTTTGTAAATACTTAAGTAAATAAATAAATTTCGAAAGGTAATTAATTAATATCGATAAAATAATATTATATAACTTAATTTAAGGAGATATAATTTACATAAATAGGTATTTATTCATTAAAAATAATGAAATAAAAATTAATAAAAGGATTAAAAGATTTAAGGATTTATCATAATTATTCTATTATGTAAAGCTTAAGATAACTTTAAATTAATATAAATTGTTTCATAATTTAATATCCATTAATTATGCTTAATTTTACCATATATTTCTAATAATATAATATTAATTAATAATATATATAACTCTCTAATAAAAGATCAAGGTTAATTAAATATTAATATTACGCGAATCGATAATAACGCGAGTTAAGGGTTAAAAGTGCGTATTTATTTACATAAAATTAAAATAAAATTAATTAAACCTTTTCGAATTATGCCTCGAATTATTTTAAATCATGGTAAAATGGTAAACTTACATTAACCACGCTTTAAATCCGGGTATTAATATAATTGAAAGTAATATTATTATTTATAAGTATAAGTTTTAACCATTATTCAAGTAGGAAGTTAGTTTTACCGGTTGAACCAAACTTTATATAATAATTTCGCGATGATTTTAAAGGATTTTAATTATTTATTATATAATATAATATGTAATAAATAAAACGTATTAAGTATTTAATAATATATATATGATACTTAAATATATATACGAACCCGTAATGTGAAAAATAATAAAAAAAAGGGCGTAAAACATATATATCATTTTAATAATAAATAATATATTAATAATTATATTCCATTATTATATAAATAATATGAGCGATAATATTATTACGTTTATAAATTTCTCTTTTCCGAATATAAACTTTCTATATAATAATAAAATTAAAAAATATGTTATATCGATAATTTTACCCTTATAAAAGTTTATACCTCCATTATACTAATTTATTTATAAAAGTATTTAATTTAACCCGATATAATAAAAATACTTACCTTTTTCTTAAAACGGCGTAAATATTTCCTTATCTTAAATATATAACCTTAATATCATTAATAATGAAGAATATATAAAACATGACAAAGAAATAATAAATAATATATCCGAAGGTAAAACTTTTAATATCATTATAGTTTATTAAGTAAGAAATTTATTTCTTTACGTTTACTTTATTACGATATAAACTAATAAAAACGTTTTCGCAAATGTAAATCAAGTCGTTTAATATGAAATATTAATTCACATGAAAAATAATATAAAAATATAATTCCATTTATAATACTAATTAAAAACGTTCTTATAAGTAATTTTAAATATGAAATCGAATATAATAATATTATAATGATTATCGATATAATAATAACCATTATATTTAACGTTGAATATAATAATATTATAATAATTATCGATATAATAACCATTATTATAAAGATATCGAATATAATGATACCACGATAATTATTAATATAATAACCATTATCATAAAAACGTTAAATATAATGATATTATAATAGTTATCAATGTAACAACCATTATCATAAAAATGTTAAATATAATAATACCATAATAATTATCGATATAATAACCATCATTATAAAAACGTTAAATATAATAATATTACGGTAATTATTAATATAATAATCATTATCATAAAAACGTCAAATATAATAATACCACGGTAATTATTAATGTAATAATTATTATCATAAAGACGTTAAATATAATAATGTTATAATAGTTATTAATATAATAATTATCATAAAGATTATTAAACCTTTTATATTTATTTCTTTTTATTAATTATTATTAAACTTTATCCCTTTAAATAAAAGTTCTTAACTTATAAACGTACTTTTAAAGTTAAAATTAATAATTAACTTCTTAATAAATTATAAATATAACCTTTATAAGTAATAACCATTATTATAAAAGAAGTATATTATTTTATATTAAAGAAAAACCATATATTAAAAGGTATATAAAAGAATAAGAAAATATTTCTTATACCAATAAATAATGCTTAAATTATTAACTTAAACTACCAGGTTATTTAAAAATAAAATTAATACCTTTAATAAATAAAGGAAAATATTAAAAATAAAATAAGAAAATAATAAATAATTATTATAACCATTATAAATAAAAACTTTAAACCTTAAAAAAAATAACCTTAATTTAATTAAGCGAACAAATTATTTAAACTTCTTATTCTTTTATAGCTTATATTTTATCCCCTTAATAACCTTTATTAATTCACACTTATTATCATTCCAAACCTTATTATACGATAAAAAATTAAATATCGCTATATTACTCATTTATAATTAATATTAAATAAAAAAGCTTTCCATTTTAATCAAATTTTTAAAATTCCGAATTTTCCTTTCCTCATTTTACCAATCGATATATATTCTTTATAACTTAACTTATAATAACGTAATTTATTCGAATAAATATTAATCATTTAAAAGAAACTTATGCTTAAAAATGACATTAATAATGAAAAGATGGTATATTTACATTTATACTTTTATATATATTTAATAAAATATTAAAATTTAGGAAAAAATAATAAAGATATTTAAATAATAATAATAATAATATCGAAAATAAAGTATCATCCCGACATAATTAAAAACCATACTAATCTAACAAATGTTAAATATTATACTAATATTTTAATAAACATTATACATTTAACTAATAAGCCAACTTATATTTAAAGTTTTACCAAGGCTTACAATTATTATTAATTTAAAATGGTTTTATAAATTTAACTCCATCGTTCTTATTTAAATCGGTAAAAGGTTTAAATAATAATAAAAAAGGTAAAGGATAAAGTTAATTATAACCTTATAAATCCACGCCTTTTTCTTCCCTTTTTTAAACCTGGCTTTTTATTAATTCACCTATTTAAATAATTATATTATCCTAACTTTATATAAACATAAATTAAAAGTTAATAAATATTATAATAAAGATATTTTAATAATAATAAAAGGTAAATATATAAATAATAATTAATAAAAGTTTACCTTAAGGTTAAAATAAAATAATTATAAAAATATTACATCTTTTATACATATTAATTATTCCTTATAAAAATATACATATATATATACTTTTCATATTAAATATAAGTAATTTTATTATATATATTTTTAATAAATTTTAACATATTATATAATTATTATTCAATATTAAATATATATATGTAAATAAACATTATATATTTATATTTTTATATATATATAAATATATATTTACACGTTATTAATTAATAATATATTTATATATTATCACCTAGAAATATATTTACATACCACCGCTTAATAATAATATTTCCAACCATTATAATTATATACATAACTTATTTATATAATCACGTAAATTATGAATTTAATTATAAATAAATTTTATCTTAATATATTTACCGCTTTTTCCAATGAAAATATCCTTTTCTATCTTTATTTTATATAATCCTTTTCGAAATTATTTAAATAATATATATATTTATAAAACTTAAGTTATATACTTTTATAATTAATAATTAACTATAACTTAAAATAACCCACCAATAAATCACCCCGCATGATATAAATATAATCAATATCGATTTTATTTAATTAAAATTCTTTAAAATCTATAGAATTAATATAATAATGGAGCATATGTTAAGGCAAATATTTAAATATATAAACCAAAAAAACCTAATGAATATAAATTATCACCGTTAATTTATAAAATTTAATAATATACTAAGAATTGTAAATTTAAAAGATTTAACGCATTAACCACTACACTTTATTTATTTCCTTAACTTTTATTAAAAATTTAAGAAACTTAATAAGAAATAGAAAATTAGGTAAAAATCGCCTAATATCGGTTATATAAACGTTAACATCTTAATCAATCCAACCAATCTTAAGATTTTATATCGGTTAAACTTATTATATTTTTATAAAACATTAAAGTAAATAATATTCTTAACTAAATCTTTTATTATAATCTTATTTAAGCTTATCGATTATAAATTAAAGATTAACGAAGAAAAGTTTCTTTATAAGAAATATACTTAGATACGTTTCAAATTCCCATCATTAAAACTAATATTATAATTTAATATTAAAAATAATCTTAAATATATTAAATATCGTAATAACTTACTTTAAAAGAATAAACCCGTTAACTACTAACTATTAAATTTTAGATTAAATGTTAACCTTTACCTTAATTAATAATATATAGGAAATTATTTTATTCATTTTTAGGAATTTAAATTAAGCATATTTAACCATGTAAAGCCGGTTATAAACGTAATCACCGATAAGATTCTTACTATTAAAATAATAATAAATTAAAATAAAAAAGTCATAACGTTAATTCGTAAAAAAGTTATTTATTCTATATTATTAAAATATAAATTTATCTTAAAAATTAAAGAAATATAATATAACCATCAATTTAAACCATCGGCATATTTCTCTATAATTAATGATAAATATGACAAATATTTCTTATTTATGCTAATATATTTATATAATTTCCAAACTTAATTTAGAAAATTATAAAACCGAAACTTCGAGAATTATAATATGCTTTTTTTTAACATCTTATATAAGTTAACTTACATCCATAAAAAAGGCTTCATATATTAAGATATTTTGGAAAGGAACTTACTTATCATATAAAACTTAACCAAAGGAAGATTTAAAAGAGTAATTTCCGATTTTAGGAAAGTTTACCATAAGTTTTTCGACAATTATTAACATTTTAAACCTATACATACCATCGCCCTTAAAGTTATTTCTAGTTAATATTATATTAACTCTATAAACATATTTTCTTTAATAAAGGTATATTTTTATATCATTAAGTTTTTACCATTTAAATTAAATATAAAAAATAATAAAAGTTATTATATAAATATTATAAAAAATTTAAATAATTATGCTTAAATATATTTTCTTAAAAAATATAAAGTTAAATATTTTCGTTCTAAGTTATAATAAAACTTTAAAAAGAGATATAACGTTAATAAAACCTTAAAACATTCGGTTTAAATTAATATTAAATATAAATAAAATATTTAAACTCATCCCTTTAAGTTATTAAATAATTAAATAATAAAGGTAATAAAATATAAGGTATAAAATAATTAAATATAAAATAATTAAATATAAAGTAATTAAATATAAGATAATTAAATATGGAAATATAAAATAATAATTAACTTAATTAATTAATAATATTTTAAATACCTTTTATATATATTTATAATTAACTTTATCATTTAACCTCCTTTTTAAATATCTTTTTTACTTTAATAAATGATTATTATTATGAATTTTAAATCATAACTTAAGGAATTTCTTATATAATTAACTAACGTTAACCCTATATATTAACTTTATAAATATAAGTTAAGTAAATATCAAAGTATTAAATAACATACGTATAAAATATTTAACATCCTTAATTATAAAATATTACTTAAAATAATAAATCCAATTAAAGAATCATGTTTAATAAAGCTTAAATATATTCTTAATTATATTATTAACATTAATATTTATTAATATTAAATATATATATTCAAATATATCCTTTTTTACGATTTTTAAAAGAATTAATATATTAATATTATTTTAATTAATTTAATCAACATAATTAAATTTAAATATATTTAACTTTACCTTAAAGAAAAATTCACGTTATAATATTATATTCCTTCCGATTTAAAACTAAGCTTAATATTATCATTAAAAAATAAATGAGGTAATTTTCATAATTAGATTTATAAAAAGGATTATTATAAAGTCGAGGAATATTTCTAACCTCTAAATCAAATAATTTATATTATAGATCGATTAAAAGTATTAATAAACCCTTGGGAATTTATAACAAAAAAAATTGGATAATATAACATATTTAAAGACTTTATAAACATAATTATTAATTTAAAATTAACCCTTAATTTGCCAAAAGCTAAGGCATTTAAAGAAAAGTTATAACGAATATACCATCCTAATCTCCTAAGATTTTATACGCCTTAATAAAATCGGCCTTTAAATTTATAACTTTTACTTTATTTAATTATATAAATAAGTTGATCGTTTTATTAAGGTTGATTAATTTTATTAAATCGGTAAAAACTTTAAAAAGTCATTTACATTATATAATAAATCTCCTTTAAAACTACTTTAATTATATTTAATTATTTTATTTGATTTAATATATTTAACGTAAAGGATAATATCATAATGAGACTTTCCATTTTTAAATTTTTTTATTAAAATGATAAGGTTAATATAAATTATCTTTAATAATTAGTTGTTAAAATATTCAAACTTATTATGTTAAGCTTTATTATTATGAAAAGGTTTATGCGTTATTTTTTAATTACCCTTTTTTCGAATATTAAACTTCTTAATTAGATAATATCATTATATATTTATAAGTTTAAATTTAATATAAAATAATATTATGGATATTTAATTTAAGGTATTATATTAATAAAAAACTTTTATACTTTTTATTTTTATTGATGTTTAAATAAATTTCTTATTATCGACTTTATTATCGTTCTTATTATTACCATGGATAATATCTTCTTTTTTATTAGCGATGATGTTGAAAAGTGGTTACCTTCCCATGATAAACTTTTTAAGATATAAAGGCGTTTAGGGGAGTTATTAATGATTATATAAGGAAGGAAGATTATTAATAAATTAAAGCCCTTATTTATGACGTTAGTAATAATAATAATAATTAGGTTAAAAAGGGTTATAAAGGGACGATAATAAGGTTATAAATAACTTTATTTAAATTAAATATTAATATATAAAAAAGATATAAAAATCTTTATTAAAATTATACTTTAAATTAAGTATCTATATTTTTAAACTATATTTAACTTAATATAAATAAGTATATAATAATATTATTTAATAATATAATAACTTTATATAAATTTAAATTATTCGTTATATATTTATATTAAGTTTAAATTTTTCAATATTATTATTTAATTAATTTATCATTCCTTTTACGAAATGAAGAAAATAATTAATTATATACTTAAATTATATCAAATCATTAATTATGAATATCAAATCTTTTAACCGCCAAATTAATAATGTTTATATTAATAAAAATAAAATAAGAATAATATCATTAAAAAACCATAAAACCTTTTAATTAATAAAATATTTATAAACCTTATATATAAATTATAAAAGAAACTTTATATAATTAACCATTTTATATAATAAAGATAAAATACATAATGTTTAAACTATTTTTAAACCTTTAAAACATAATTATAAATAATATTTTAAGGCTTATATTAACCATATTTTTATTACTTTTTATATTTATATTACTCTTATTCATTTTATTACTTATATTTATTTTATTATTTCCATTATTATTAAAAAACGTAATTAAATCTTGGGAATTTCCTTTATTATTTAAAATAAGAAAATGTAAAGGTGGCATATTTTTTATTTACTTAATTTTATAAGTAATGTTTAAATAATTAAGGTGTTGAAAATATTTAAGTAAACCGCTTTATTATTTTTTACCTACTTTATCATTACCGTTATTATCATCTTTAAATATTAAGTCGGAAACTTTTTTTAACATTTCATACCTTTTTAAATATTCCATTTATAATTTAAGTTTATTATTTAATCCTTTAATAAAATAATTAATAATTAAAGGCCATAATTTTATTAAATAATCCGTTTAAGATTTAAGTTTATTATTATTCAAATCCTTAACGAAATAATTAATAATTAAAGGGAATTATTAATTTATAAATTTAATATATGATTTATATTCATTATTTAACTTTCCATCGGAATTATCGGAAATTAAACCGGAATATTTCTTTAACATCCCTATCCGTAATTAAGATTAATAATAATTATAATTTATATTATCATTATTATCTTAATTATCATTCAACCATGGCTATTTAATACCCGCTGAGGGTTTTAATATTTTAAATTTATTAATATATCCGGTTCATAATTAAGGAAAATTAAAACTCTTTATATACCTTTTTTCTTTAATTATATCATTATCGGTAATAAGGGATAAATAAAAATCCTAATAACCATTTTTCTTTAATCAAAAACCTTAAAAAAACGACATATATATAATATAAAAGATAATTTAAGTGAAACGAATAAATAAATATTCGTAATAAACTTAATAAATTAAACGAAAATAATAATTATGAAATTTATATATTAACTTTTATATACCCTAAGTTATATTATTTATTAATTGAAATGTTATATATATAAATAAATATATATTAAAATTACCATAAATGGGTTTTAATATTAAAATGAGTATAGAAATATTAACCAAAATATAAATATTTTTACATAATAAGAATATATTATTCGGAAAATTTAAAAATTTATCCATTAACGCTATTATCTATATAACCATATTATATTAATTAAACTATTCATTATATACCGCTAGAATTATATAAGTAAATTTTAAGCCGTTTAAATAATTAATAAACTTATAAATGTTTATATTATTTACGTTAAATAAGTTATAATTAAGTGTAAAAAAGTTTCGTTATAATTTTAATATTCCTTTAATTATTAATAAGAAAACCTAATATTTGAAATATAAAATAATGAGATATCCTAATTTAAGGTTACTTATTAACGTTAACATTATTAAGAAAATAATAAAACGATAAAATAAGGTAATTTATAAGTTTAAAGCTTATTAAGAATGTTTTTTAATATATAAAAATATAGTTTAAATGTTACATTAACATTAATAATGCCATTCATAAGTTAAAAAAGGTAATAATTAATATAATTAATAAGTTTACAGTTTATAGATAAATACGCATATTTAGATAAATTACCATTAAGCAATATACCTTCGTAATTTTCTTAATAATTCCCGGTAATAATATAATAAAAATAATAAATTATAAGATATAAGATATCTTTATTATTCATAATGAAAAAGGTTAACAAAATATCAATATATTTTTTAAAGATATTTAAATAAAAAATATCAAGTTTATTAAAACGGTACGTTAAAAAAAAGCCGATAAAGGATATAACATTTTTATTTTTTAAAAGGTTATTCGAAATTAATATTGCCATAATATATTGAAATGTTATATACGCCAAATTAATGATGATTAAGATTAAAATTATTAATAAAAGGGGGAAAAAAGAGTAATATTTAAGAAGAAAAGAAATGGAAAAAAGGATAAAATAAATGATATCATAAAGAATAATAAAAACCGGAAAAGATAAAGTAAAAAGCTTATAAAGAAAAGTAATTATTTATATAATTATGTAAATAATTTATCTTATACATAATTAACCTAAAGTATTTATTAATATATATATTTTATATATAAAATATATATAATTTTTTTATAAATATAACTTTAATAAACATATATATATTAGTTTAAAAAATATAATAACCCATTAATATTTTAAAATAAAATTAAAATATTAATAATATTTACCTTTTTATAACTCTAATTCCTTATTTTTCTTTTATTATAATCATCATAATTATAATAGTAATTATAAAATTAAATCATTTCATCTAATCCCATTTCAACTTATCTTTATATTTATTACAATATTTAACGAAACCTTAAGTTAAAACAATAATATATTACATAAATTAAATAATCACCCCTTCTTACCGTTTCGATTTTACTCATAATAATTTAACCTATTAAGAATAAACCTAAACCAAAGCTTTACGCTTTTAATTCATTAATTATAAAAGATTTTTCGTTTTTTAAAAAGCATTATAACTTAATATAAAAGTTTAACTCGTTTCCTACAAAAAAATTTAAATCGAATCGTTAATAATTAACCCTTTTTCCATTTAACAAATTATATTCATTAAGAAATAAGTTTTAAAAGCTAATATCTCCACCTTTTTCCATATTTACGTGGTTAAAATTTTTCAATTTAGATTATAAAATAAATACTTATTAATTAACCGATTTAAACCTGAAAAGTCTCGTATAACCGCTGCTAAATTAACCTAAAAAACCTCTTCCCGACTTTAAAAACTTTACGCTCCATTCTATATTTTTATCCAACGATTCTAATATAAATAATAATAAATTTAATAAATTTAACATAAAAGAATATCATAACTTAATTTTATAACCTTTTTTTTAAATTATAAAACTTAAACGTAATTATATTTACTTATATAAGAGTTTTCACGACGTATTTAAAAACGTTAAAACTATCCTTTAAATTATCATATCCTCATTTAATTTCCCCAAATTAATAAAAGAGGAACTTAAGTATATAAAATCACTTATATAAGGTTCCGAATGGTCGAATCGCATTATTAAAATTAATAAATAATAGGAAGCCGACTTAATAATATTAATTAAGGAAATAGATATAATAATAAAACATAAGGATAATAAAAACAACGGTAAGAATTATAAGGATAATAAAAACAAAAATAAATAAGATAAAATGGGAGTTAAATATTTAAAAGATAACGTAAAAACCGCCTTTAACTAAACTTTATTAAACTTAAAACTTATCCGAAATCTAATTTTTAAAGTTATTAATAAAGTTTTTATTAATCGTTAAATTATCCTTTCCATTTATTTTTCCATAAAATTAAGACTTCTTACCTTAGCATTAAATACACTTTTTAAATACTTATATATATTCTTAATAAATTATCTTAATAATAAGAACATGACGGCTTAAATTAATAATATATTTTACTACCCCTTTTTCGTAATAAAATTTAAAGGTTTCAACATTACTTATATTAATACTTTATAAATAATTACAAACTAATATATAATGAAATATATTACCAATTTTAATATTATTAAAAAGTTTAATAATTTATTAATTAAATCGGGTTAATCTCTTTTAACTACCACCTCGTTTAACGTTATTTTAAACAATTTAGAAATGCGATTTTTCATATATTAATAAAAGTAAATTAATGCTAATAATAATTATAAATTCATCATTTACTTAATTAAAGATTTCCTTCTCCGGAAAGAAAAGGATTATTTAAAATTTTATATATATATATTAAACATTTTTAAATAAATAATAACGAAATAAAAATAACTAATTAAATTTATTTAATAAAAATATTTTAAGTAAATAAAGCCATTAAGAAATTTATAATAAACGGGAAAATAATTAACATAAAACTTAACAAATACGAGCCTATTATCTTAAACCTTACCACCTATTTTTCTAAAAGCTTTAACGGTTTTAAATAATTAAAAATATAAATCAAGTTAATCTAATTAAAAGAATTATAAATATATTTATAAGAAACATTAATTTACGTCATTATAAGAAATATTAATCTTAATTCTCAGTTTATATTAATAAGTATATTATTTTTTTTAAATATATAAAGGCATATTAATTTATCCTTAAATGAATAAATATTAGATTTTAAAATTAAAAAAAACATTATAACTTATCTTAAGTTAAATAAATATTCCTTCTCATAAAACCAAAAGATTATTATAATTTATCTTTACTTAAATATGTTATTTCTCTTAAAACTAAAATGTTAAATTATAATCTTATTAACGATACCATTTCTAAAAAATTTAAAAAAGGAAGTATTATTCCTCATTTTTAAGAAAATATATCACATATATAAGTTTTATTAATTAATGCTTTATTATTATTAAATAAAATTACGAACTATAATTATGTTATGAATAAAATCTAAGGGAGATATAATAGTTTTCATAAAATTTAAGTATATCTTTATTACTTAAATAAGGCAAATCAATCTAAAGATACTTAATAAAAACGAGAATTTAATAAGGTTAAATATAAGGGATAAAAGATAATTTATAACTTATTTCTTATTTAATAAAGGAATATTTATAATATATAATTTAAACCCTTTATATATTCTTTAATGTTTATTATAGAATTAATAATATAAACTTATTTAAATTTCCATCTTAATATCCGATTAAGGAAAGAAATATTACCTTTATTTTAATCTGAAATAAAGGTATGATGAATTTTAAACTTAAGCTTATGTTTAAATTAACTATTCCATTTAAAGGATAAATAATTCCCGGCAAAAATTAATTCGTTTTTATCAAATTTAAATTAAAAGCGTAAATAATAATATTTTTTAACGTTATCTTTACTTACCGATAAAAATTAAGATTTTTTACGAAAGGGTTTTAAATCATCCAAAAGATCATTAAAAGGGTTATATAAAGAATGCGAATTAAGAATATAATTTTTAAATTTAATGTTATCATTAAAACATTTTATTTATTTCATATAAACCAAATAAATAAGGTTACTAATATTACTTTCGTCGATATTAAACTTATTAACATTAATATTACTAATATTAAGTTTATTAATATTAGGAATATTATTATTATCATCGTTAATATTATGAATAACGTTATTTACGTCTGAAAATTTAACTTCTTTATCCATGTTTAAAACCTTAACTTTCTTAATAATACTTTCCGAATTTAAGCGGTTATATTTCTTACCAGCGATATTTTTCATTTAAATGTTAATCGTTTTATTAAATAATTGAGGGAAGAATTGGATCGGGAACATTAATTTAATCATCTTATCTTTTTTTAAATCATAAAAGAAAATAAAATATTTAAACTTACCATCATTATTTATAAATAACATAATAATAATATTAATAAATAAAGATTAAACGAACTGAACGAAAAGAAACTTAAAGAAATATCGAATCAATAAAATGGGAATATTATAATATAATAAATAAATTTTTATATCGGAATTAATAAACTTTCCTGGGGGGGTTAAAACGTGATAAATTAAGTAAAAACAGTCTTTATTACTTAAGTTAAATTTAAGAATGAAAATAATAACATTTAAATCTTAAAAAGTATAAATATCTTTACGAAAATAAATAAGATTTTTAAAGTTAAAATGTGTAAGCATATTTTTATTAAAAACGAGAAATCGATATATATTATTGTTTTTTATAAAAGTTTTTATTGTTTAAAGGAAGATATGATTAAATTTAAGGATATTAATTTAACCCATAAAAAAATATAAAGTATATTCGAAATTATATACTAAGGGAATTCGAAGACGTATTATATTATTAATAAATATATTATTAACAATTAATATAAATATATTAATAAATATAAAAACATCGGTTATAAAATTATTAAAACATAAACGTTTCTAAAATATCGGTAAGGTATTAAGAAATTTCTAATAATTAAAATAAAATATAATAAGATATAATTTCTTTATAAATAAATGTTAATAATCCAATAAAAAAAACGTGGAAATTTAATCTAACTTTTCTTATAACTTAAATAATAAAGATAATAAACCCTAATTAAAACCATGTAATCCTAAAGTATAAAATATCCATCTTTTAATTTAAGTAAAATAAATAAGAATGATTTAATTTAATCTATATTATAATTTTCATCGTTTATTTATACATTACCGAAAATTATATAATAAATAACATAAACTATATTATATAAAAGTATATTATTGTTAAAAGTTCGAAGAATAATTAATAAAGCCGGTAAAATATAACCAAGGTAGTAAATTTCAATAAATAATTAAAGTTATTTCTTTTAAGAATTATTAAGAAGTTAAATATAATAAGGAAAATCTTTAAGCTTTATCTTAATAATAATAAAACTTAATATTAATTTTTAAATATAATATATGAATTTTAATAATAATAAATTATATGTTAAAAATTAATAATATTATATAAAAAATAAGTAATTAAAATTATAATTAAAATAAGGTTAAGCATTAAGTTAAATTATAAATATTCTAGTTAATTAATTATCTTATTTAATTATATAATTATTTACCTTAATATTCCATTTTAACTTTAAAAAATAACGCTATTCATAATATTAAGCAATTATAAAACTTAAATAATATATAATACCGGTAATACAACCATTATTCCCGGTTTATATAATAAATATTTTACTTTAATATTTAATTATATCTTTAATTATTATTTAATATCCTTAATTTAAAATTAATTATAAACCATTAATTAAATTTAAAGCTTTTAATAATAGAAGTATTAATTATAATTTAATATATAACGTTTATTATCTTTTAATTAAAAATACATAGAATTAACCAGAAATGAATCAACTTTATTTCTCATTAATTCATAAGCCGAATGGTCGGTTCATGTTTTTAATAAATAATGTTTTACCTATAAATATATATTATTTCCATAATCTTTTATATATAAATCTTAAAAGTAAATGATTTATATGTTTATATTATTAATATACCTTTAATATTTATACCTATTTTATAACTTTATATTTCATTACGTTAAGCTTTACCTATTAAACATTCTCACATAATAATTTACCATTATAATAACATAATCTTTATATCGTTTTAATCTTAACCGAAAAGTCCAATATTATACAAGTCGAAAATTAGTTAACAATTATCGCATGTAACAAATATTACCGCTTAATTTTAACTTTAAACAGCTTAAAGAAAGTATATATCATTCCTCACGCCGAAAATCTTTAATTTATATAAAATAATATAATTTAATACGTTACGACGTTAATTATAACGAAGAAAATAAATAAAGTTAAAAATCTTATAACTTTCCATACCAACATATATAATATATAAAATTTAAAGGCATTTATAATATTACTTAAATTATACGACGGTTAATATATTTTAATAACGCATTTACTTTATTTTAATAATTAAATTAAACATAAATTAAAAACGTTATATCATAATTAATCTTTATATTAATTATATAATATTTTTATTAAATATTTATTTATATATTTCGCTTAAATTATATTAAAAAATATTACGCTTTAACTTATTAACATTATAAAGATAAACTTAATAATTATCCATATTTGTGAAAATACGTAAAATAACGCATAATTAAATTCATAAATTATATATATAACTTCGATAAATTAAATATCGTTTATCATTAAGTTTATTATTTTAAATAATTCCAAGAAATATTCTCGGTTTAATAATTAACATTTTCAATTTAATAATCAAACTTCTTATATATATATCGTTAAGGAAAATTTAAATATCGAATATAATTATTAATAAGATTTAATTATTATTAAAGTTAAAAAAAGGGACGATAATAACAATGTTAACAATGATTCAAAATTCGATAATTATAATCATTTTATTAAAAAAAGTCATACCATTTTTTAGATTTTACTTAATCCTTCGTTTCGTTTTACGATATCTCCCTTATTTAATTTTATCCTTAATTCTTTAAAAATATTCCCGGATAATATTTAAAGCGATAATATTATAAAGATTAAAGTTAACATAACTTTCGATCCAAAAACTTTTAATTATAACGCCGAAACCAATTAAATTATTCCCATAAAACATTTAAATTAAAATAAAAATTATATATATTAATATTTATATATTATTCTTAAGATAACGTTAATATTTTAAAGCAGTCATAATTAATACCAAGTTAAATTATATTATTATTATATTAACATTTTTAGATATCATAAAATAAAATTTTTTATACGATATATACATTATTATTAATTAAAAACATTTAAATATATAATAAAAAAAACAGTAAAAAAAGATAATATCTCGTTTAAATAATAAATATATAATTAATAAAGATATATTATAATAATAACATGTTTATTTTTAAATGGTATATTATTAAAAAAATAATATTTAACATTACTTAAACCGAAATACTTAAATTAATATAATAATAATAATAATATCTTTATATTCTTATATCTTAAACATTAAATTAAACATAATAAAATACTTAAGAAATTTAAAATTTCTTAACTTATTTAAAATATAATAACTTATATATATAAAATATATACGAAATTAAATTAAGGTAAAAACTTTAAAGGAATAATCTCTTTAATCTTAAGGTTATATTTTAAAACTTTCGGATTAATAATAGAATTAACTTTAATTTCCACGTTATTATTACTTTATAAATTATATAAAAAGGTCGTTAATAATTTAATCATAAAAATAAATAATAAAGATTTAACTCGAAACGAAAAACGACTTTATTTAATTAAACGATAATTAAAAACTTCATTTTTTAAATTAATATTATCCTTATTATTATTATTTAGGTTACGTCTTTTATTAATATAAAAATCTTATCGAATATTATAATCCGAATCATTATTAATAAAATCGGAATTAGAATCGGAATTATCATTATTAAGGTAATTTCCGGTAAAAATATCATTATTAAAACCATTATTATTAAGTAATAAATGTTTCTTAAAAGAAAGTTTAATAAGAAATATAATTTAAAATATCTTCTTCATATTATTAAAATTAACAATCCAAGAAGTTAAAGATTAATTATCTTTTATATTTTCGCGGATATAAATAATAAACATTATTAATAAGTTAAATTTAAAGAATTATATTATATAACTTATTAATATATTCCATATAAAATAGGTAAAAAGGAACTTAAGAAAAACGTTATATAATTAATATAAAATGCGGTTATAATATAACGTTTTAATTTTATATATTATTTTTAATATTTTATAAATTATATATATTATTAATATATGCCGGTTATTATATAACTTAAGGAAAATTATAATATCCTTATAATTAAATATTTTATATATATTAATATAAAAAAAGAAAAGGTTATTAACGTTATTAATCTTTTTAAGAATATTTAATACTTAAATATATTAGTTTATATTATTATCGATAAATTAAACCATTTTAACTTTTAGGATAATATATACTTTATTAATCCTAATAATAACTTATATTACGTAATAATATTTATTATATATCATTATCGAATTATAATTTTTAATTTATAAGGATAAAATCTTATAATTTAAAATTAAAGCAATATTAAAATTACGTCATGGCAATAATATATTATCATATAGGAACTCTTAATGAATAAAGTTTAAAATAATCGGATATAATTTTATATAAAATTAAGGTTAAAAAAATTATTAAAAAATTAAAAAATATTAATTATTAATATCGAGAAATATGAGATTAATAAAATAATAAATATTTAAAGGTAAAATATTATCATCGCAACATATAATATAATTTATTATATTTTAAAGATTAAATAAAAATAAGAAATAAAGCCGATTAATTTTTAACTTAATTTAAATATTTTTAATTAAAAAATAATAAACGTAATAAATAAAATTATAGTAAATATCTTTATTATTTAAAATAAGAAATATTATTAATGATTTATATTTAAATAAATAACCGGGATATAAGATTTTAATAATAAGGTTTTAAATTATTTATAACGTAAGAATTATTATATAGAATAAATAAAAAGGTTAAACCATCAGGTTAAAAAGTTCTTAAAATTATATATTTTTTAATTAATATTAAAAAAGCTTTTATAATAATTAAATAAAAAGAAGGGAAATTTATGATTATAATTAACGTTATATTTATTTAATTAATAATAAGTTAGAGATAGAGAATCTTAATTATAAATTAATTAAGTAAAATATAATAATTATATAATAAATATATAACATTAAAATAAATATATTTATTTAATAATATGTAATTTATATAATTAACTTATGCCTTATTTTCATTATTATTATCATTACCATTATTATTATCATCTTTATTATTATTATTATCATCTTTATATAAATTATATAACGATTTATTTAAAGAATTATTTTTACGGGTATTATAATTTATAATTTTTATTTATATAAAATATAATAAAAGATAATAAAAAATTCTTATATAATTAAAAAGAGCATTAAATAATAAACTTCTTAACGTAAATATTTAAGATATAACCACATAAGAAAAACCGGATATAAATTTAGGGTTGGATATATCATATATTACCTTATTTAAGGTTATGTTTTAAAACTTATATATTATAATTATATAATTAATGATTAATAAGAATTACTTTTGGGAGTAAATATTATTATAAAGAGTAAAGTTTTAATATATATATTTAATAAAAATTATAAACTTATTATAGAAGTTATATAATTCCTCGTTAAAAAATAAATGAAAATATTATTTATTATTAATATATATAATTTATTAAATTAATAATTAAAGGGCGGTTATCGTTTATAAATTAATTATTTTAAGGAAATTTAAGAATTTTCTTAAATTATAAAAGAAGCTTCTATTTATAATTATAATAAATTATTAAAAATATTAACCATTTATATTAAAATAAATAAAAATCTGAAAATTTCTTTTTATCTTAACTATAAGTTAAATCTTAAATTAAAGATTTAATTTTAGCATTAAATTTAAGATTAAGAATAAACCTTAAGATAATATATTTTATTATATTATGTTTTAATTATAAAAATTATAATTTTTAGTTTAAGATTTATAATATATTTTAACCCTTTTTTTTTAAAACCGAATATTATACTTATTTAATTAATTATTACTTTTTATATAATATATTAATAAGAGATTTTACCTTATATATATAAGGTTAAAATAAGCCGATAAAATTTTATTTATTTTTAAAAATATATATAAAAAAAGATAATAAAAAAGGATAGAAAAAAGGGGAAGAAAATTTAAAAGTAAGTAGGTAATTATAAAGGTAAATATTACGAAGGAAAAGATATTAAAGTTAAATAAATTAAATGAATAATATTATTTTTAATTAAGAATTAAATATAAAAGTTATAAAAAATCTTAATATAAATATATAATAAAATATTAAGTTATTTTAAATAAATATTTATTAAAATTATTTAATAACGTATCGATATAATTAAAAAGGTTACACTTTTATTATTAAAGATCGAAATCTTTATATAATTAAAATGGCAAAATTTTAATTAATAAAAAGGTTAAAACCTTCTCAAATTTAAATAATAAATTACTCTTTAATAATAATAAACAAATTAAACTTATCTTTAAATTCATCTTTAAATTCCAAATTAATTATAATTAACATTTAAATAATAAACTCTTTAATTATTTAAGCAAATAATAATCATATATTATATCCAAGAAGATTAATATAAACCTTAACGCAATATACTTTTTAAATTAATTATTATTTATAAAAAACATAATCTTCTCTTTTTAAATTATCCATTAAATATTTAAAGAATTATATTTAAATAATTAATAATAAACGGTAAAAATATTTTATATATATTTTACTTCCGAACTATATTAAATTAGTTACTTTAATTAAAAACTTTAAGATATTTATTTTAAATATCACGGAATAAAATTTAATTATTTTATTACGTTAAAATTCCTTAAGTAAATATAAATATTTAAATTAATCGAAAAACTCTTTTTAAACGTTAATTATCTTAATTATTTTACTTATTATTTCGATAAAAAAGATAAAATCTTAAGAAAGTTTATTAACAATATTTAAAAATTTCACAATTTTATCTAAGTAAATTTCCAGATTATATATCTCGGAACGGTTTTAAAATAACGCTTTTAAACACACCTTAAATATAATCAATTTATTCTTTAATTTACAAATAAAATTAACCATTTTAGTAAAAAAGTTATCAAAATCTTTAACATTTTTATATAAGTTAATAATGATTAATTTCATATATTTCATTAACCTTTCTTCTTTAAGCTTCAATAAAAATTAATACTTCTTTATTATAAAAAGAATAAAGTTATTTAACCGGAAAGATTATATAAGAAACGTAAGAAATATATTATAATAAATATTAAATTCGCCACGAGATTTAAATAACGTAAACAAGATAAAATTAACGTCATCAATATTATTTTTAACCTTAAAAATTAATATAAATATAAATAAAATAGTTACGAAAATCTTTATTATATATAAATTATTTTCCCCATTACGATAACATAAATAATCGTTAATAAATAATTAAAAAAATAATAAGGGTAAAAATTAAACAATTATAAATATAATTTTACCATTTCCATTACTACTTATTATACGAAAATAATCCATTACGAAAAGCTTAAATATAAAAATATATAAAAAAGATAGCAAATAATAAAACGACAATACATAATATATTATAATTAAAGTATTTCTATAATATAAGAAATTCAAACATTATTAAAGATTATAATAAATATAAAATTCCTTACCTTTTACTTAATAAACTAAGGTTTATATAAGATCTTTTCTTATATAAATTATATAATAAAAATATAAAATAACTTATATTTTAACCTCTTAAACCGCCAACTTTTCTTTATCATAATATTTTAACCTTTATAATATAAGATAAAAAATATTCTAAATAAATAAAAATTACCGATTAAAACTTAAAAGGTAATTTATATAAAATTTAAGGAAACGTAACATTCCCTTAATTTTATTAATTTTAATGGTTAAAAATACATAAAAAGGATTCATTAATAACCTTAATATTTATAACTATTTAAATTAAATACTTACTCTAAATATTATCTACGTTTATTTTAAACTATAACTTATATTCATTTTTATTTAATCACATATCCCTTTAAACGGTTTTTAACTCATCCATATCCCATTATATTTAATCTAAACCATACTAAAACCAATTAAATTCCTTATAATACCATTTTATATCACCGCAAGGCATTTCATTTAATAACAATTTTAATCCTCTTTTTTTAACCTTATATTACTTTAAATAATTTCTTAAATTAAGAAAATTATTTCTATATAATATAAGGTTATTATAATAAATAAATTATAATAAATATCATATAAACCATTCATTACAAATTTAACACATTTCTAACTTTAAAAAACTATCGAAATTATACTTAATTAAAGGTTCTTTAAACTTATACATTAATTATATTAATTTAACGTCCATTTAATCACAAATATCCATAATATAATTTTAAATATCGATATTATTTATATTTAACCATATATAATAAATATAACCCATTATAACATAATTCTTACCCGGTTAAAATTTAATCCGGTAATTATTCCATTATTCTATAAATTAAACATACTCTTCCCGAATAATATCATTATATATAATATAAAACGTTACTTAATCCATAATTTTATCTTTATCGAAAAGGCCTTATTTAATTAAATTCTTAAAATAACCTTACCATAATATTAATTTAGATTCGAATTATAATAATTAATATAAAGCTTAAATAACTTACAATCCAACGCCTTATTACGCTTTTTAATAATTATATTTACCATTACTCAATCTTTTTATTCTCTTTATTAATCTCCTATTTATAGGACTTTATAATATCATTATTTTAATATATTTTAATTATTATTCCATCTAAATTAACCACGATTATCTTCGGTTTATAAAAATTAATTAAATAAAATTATACTTAAGTTATAAAAGGCATTTTAACCTTATAATCCATTCGGGTTTAAACTAATCGAAAGTTTAACTTAATAATAATGAGAAAATATTAATTTAATATATTTACGAGTAAAAAGTTAAATTAGTTAACGTTAATTTATAATATTTTATAAGAATATATATCGATACTTACGTAAATCTTAAAACCGGTAAAATAAAGTTTCTAATACTTATCCATAAATTATATAAAGTTTAAACCAAAGATTAAAAAAATCATATCCCATAAGTCTCATTTAAATCATTTCCTTTTTTTACACTATCATATAGTTTATAAGTACCATTAATGATATACTTTATAAACTATCTTTTTTATAACATTTAACTTTATATACTTCCAAACTAATCCGTAAATTTAATTTCTACTTAAGTTCCCGAAAAAGCTTACTACTTTATTATATTATCTAAAGAAATGATATAACTTAACTTAAGTATATACTTTTTTAATTAAATTTATAATTTTCCTTATCATATTATTCTTAAAATAAATTTAAATAATAAAGGAAATATTAATATTAAACGCTTATATATCGCATAATTACTTAAAGATTTCCTTATCGCGGATATTTTAATAATATACGAAATATCGTATATATTCCATAAATTTAACCAAATAATTAACCAGTTTATAGTAATTTATCTATCATTATTATAACCTACGTTTAAAAGATCGTTACGAGATATTAATTTCAAATCATTCCTTTTTTAAATATATAATAATATTGGAATATAACATCCTTATTTTAAAAAATTCAAAGATTTCGGCCTTAATAATGTTAATATTCCACTCTTTTTAATATAACTTTTACTTTATTAAATATTATTAAAATATTTATTAATTAACGTGGAAATTATATTCATCTCTAAGTTTCTAAACGATTTCTGCTTATAAGATTTAACTATTTAAATATTATTATGTAATTTAATCTTTAAAAAGCTTAAAATTAACCAGGGTAAGTAACATATTAATTTAATTAATAATTTATAATTAATAAGTAATAATATTATTAAAAAGTAAAGAAAAACGTTTAAGAAATGAGGACGTGAAGTTTAATAACTTATCTTAATGGTTATTTTATCTTATATATCCGAAGTTACCATATAAATATGGTTAAACCGGGATTAATTTATCAAATATCGATAATTAAACCATATATATTATGATAAAAGGCCTTTCATTCTATAAATAACTAATTCTTTTATACTTTAAGCTATTTTCAACTTAATCTTTTTACATATAATTAAAACTATTATTATTAGTTAATTTAAAACCTATAAATATTATGATTAAATTTTATAACATTAATTACTCGTTTTTAACGCCTTTAATTTTTAATAACACGGATAATTTACCAAGCCGCTTAACCTTTTTAAGGAAATTTTCTTCAACGAGATTTTAAAATTTTACTTTTATAAATAAGAAGAAACGGCTTATTTTAAGCGAAAAAAAGGAAGAAACCTAGTTAAATGCATAATATTAATTATAATTACCCTATTAATTAACTTGTCGATTTTAATCCTTAACTTAATTAAACTTAGTAATATAATTTATAATTTATACAATAAGATAAAAATGTTCATAATAAGCATTAAAGATATATTATCACCATCATTTTATATATTTACTTATTTAAGTATATATTTAGAAAGGTTAAAAGTTCCTTTAAATTAAATTAAAATGCTTTCCACGAATTCCTTAATTATAAAAAGGTAATTATAATCATTCTTTAACTTTATTAAGAATTAAACCGAATTATTTAAAAAATTTAATTAACTTTATTTATTACTTACTTTTTAAGGAATTTAAGTAAAATAACTCCTTTACCGATTTATTATTCTTAATCTTTTATATACTTTATTTAAAACCTTTAATGGATAAAGGAAAAATATATAATATAATGTTTTTAAGTAAATTATATAATGAAGATTTCATTAAAATTATCTTAATATAATATATAACATTTTCATTAACCGATTTTATTTACTTATTTAAGTAGGTAAGTTAGTAAAGTTTAACCTTTTAAACATTTTCTTTAATATTAACTAACCTTTTATATAAGGCATTATTAAATCTTATTAAATCTTACCGGTTATTTATTTTTATATCGTAATTATTTACATTCTTTATCGGAATATAAATAACCGGTAATATTAACTTTATAAAACTTTTCGTGATAAGGTAAATATAATAAATTAATTAGTAACTATATTTAATAAAATCGTTAAAAACGTATTTTATAATGCTTTCTTAACATTATTTATATAATATTGGTCCGGGAATAAAATAAAAAGAATTAAAACTCTTCTTAAATTTTATCTTATAATGAAATTTTATCTTATAATATTTAATACTTACCTTATTAATTTCTTAAATAAATTACCTAAATCATTTAATATATAATTTATTTTAAAACTTTTATTATAAAAGCTCCTTTTTTATTATTTCTCTTTTTTAACCAATATCATTTATATTAACTCCGTTTCTATTATTTATTATCCATCTTTTTAATTACTTTAAGATAATTTATTATAACATATATAAAGAAAATAACGAATAGGTATTACTTAATATATGTAAAGATAAAAATAATTTATCTTATAAAAAAATCATTTAATTTAATAATAAAATAAATCACGTTATTTATTCTTTTTATCATTTACCTTTCCATATAATTATTATCAATAAATAGAAAAAGGAATATAATAATATAAATAATTTATCATATCTTTAAAACTTTCTATTATATCCTTAAAACTTTTTATAACATCTTTAAAACTCTTTCTAACATCCTTAAAAATTTTTATAACATCTTTAAAAGCCTTTTTAACCTCCCTTAAGGCTTTTATTTATTATATATTATAACGTAAAAGCCATTTATTATATAAATTAAGATAAGTTTTAATATATATAACTTCTTATTAACTTTACTTAAAGCAATAAAGTTAAATACATATTATTACCTATATTTAATAACGTTTTATTAATTAATATTAATACCATTATTAATAATATATTAATTAATTATAAAAAAATAAAAAGGACAAATATTAAATAATAAATGGCAAAGAATTTATATTACATTTAAGATAATATGATAATTAAGTTACGAATTTATATATATTTTTATCAATATTACGAAAATAAAGAAAGCGAGAAAGTTATATTAATATTAATAATGGAACTTACGCGATATAAATTTAAAAAGAATTAAATTAAAGAATTAATTTAATATTTATATTTTAAAGGTTATTAATATTATAATCCCTTATATAATAAAGTATATTTCTTATATGTTAAATAATTAACTTAAAAAAAATATCGTTTTAAAATATAAACTTAGCAAATTATTAACTTATATATAAGTTAAATTCCGTATAAAATTTATCTCTTACTTAAAAATAACTTAAACATTTAAAATTAAAATGGTATAACTTAAAAATTATAATAATATAATAGTAAACTCTTTATTTAATAAAGAAATAATACCTTAAAAGTTCCTTAAAAATATCATTAAACATAAGGTTTATACCGCTTATATAATTATATATTAAAAACGGGTTTTACCCCCGGTTAAAAGATTTAAGGTTAAACTTATTTTAATCTTAATTATATTAGTTAAAGCATAAAATAAAGAAGAAAATAATAAACGTCTTTCCATTAATGAAAATAAGCGAAAATATCCCGGAAGGGTTTATTATTTAAGCGGTTTTTAATTATTTTATCCCATTACATTAAATAAAGATTAAATTAAAAAAAAAGATAACTTATTCTTAAATAATAATAAGAAAAAACGGCCGGAATAAATTTAAGCTAAGAAAGTTTTCCTTTTCTCCCTTTTTTTTATCCTAATTATATTAACATATAAACGGGTAAAGGAATTAAATAACGATTTATTTCTTAAAGAAAGTAAATAAGAATATATAATATAACGTTAACTTATAACGAAACCTATTTTATCTTTTTCTAATATAATTAAATTAATAAAGGGATAAGTTAAAAAGTTAAATGGTAATTTAAATGGTATAGCATAAATTTATATTTAGGTATAAAATAAAATAATAAACTTTATTAAGACTTATTTTGTTAACCCGGTTATTAACGCTTTATAGAAAAATGCCAAATTTAACGTGTATATTCCGCCGAAAAAAATCATCAACTTTACTTTTAAATTAAATAAATTTCCGGATATTATAATTATTATTAAAAAAAAGAAGTAATTTTCCTTATCCCATAAGTTAAAAAAATCGGAGAATTACGATTTTATAGAATTAATATGGGAAAATAATTAAGCTATAATTATTAAGAAAGAATTAAATATAATTAATGGCTCGAAGTTAATAATATAGCGAAAAGGATTTACCACTTTTCTTAACGGTTAAGGCCGGATTAAATAAATTAAAGAAAATGCGTAAGAAAAATAAGCCGTTATTTTGTTTAAACTTAAAGATAAAAACGTGTTTATATTTAAAATTATAATTATTCTTTTTATAAGGTAAAATAACATTTCCTTATAAATATATAAGTCGTTAAGTATATAAAGAAGTTACGTAAATAATTCTTTTTCGTATATTAAAATTAAGAATTTTTTAACACTTATTTCGGTACTTAATAATAATAATGTTTTAATAATATTAAATAAATCATCTCTTTTATTACCTCCTTTTACATATTTATTATCGTTTAATATATCCCGAAAATGGAAAGTTAACCAATTATTTATTGAATTAAAAGATAAAAGTAACTTTATAACTTATTAAAAAGCTTAAGATTCGTAAATAATTAATATGATTATTAATGAGGAACTTTTTATGGTTTTATAAGAAGGTAAAAAGATTAAGGTATTTTAAACTTTAAGAATGTTAAGTTATATATATAATAACTATTAATAATTATTATATTAACTTATTTAAATAAATATGATCGAAGATTTATAAATAAATGATAATTAAGTTTTTAACTTTTAATTAATGATAAAGTAATATAATAAATATTATGTAATATAATAAAATGGTGATTAATAAATATGAAAGAAACATTAAAGAAGTTATAAGGATGGGTTAATTTAATTTATTATTTCGAGTTTTAAATAATAATAAATACTTAAATATTTAAGTATTTTAATTAATAAATAATCATTTTATATTAATATGATAAATAATAAAATAATATTATAAAATTATAAACAAATTTAATGCTTTAAATCTTTAACTTAATTTATAAATATTAATAAATGGCTTTTAATATTATTTATAATTTTAAATAAAATATTAAATATATATTATTATTATTCTTTAATTATTATGATAACTTTAATATATTTTTTCATATTTATAAAAGTTAAAATATTATTTATATTTCGATTAATAATATGAAAATTAACGTTTAACATATTAAATCTATAAGAACATTTATAACCTTTGTTATTATAATGGTATGTAATGTAAGCACCATTTAAATAATTTAGTAAAATGATATAATATCGAAACATATTCTTATTTAATTAATAATTCTTATAAATATATTCTGGAAATAAAATAATATTAACCATTATTATATATACGGTTAAGATTTATTAAAAATTAAATTAAAAAGGGATTAACTTAAATTTACCTTCATAATTAAAAATAAATAAAGATATAAGCTTAATTTTTTAATATTAATATACTTAATTCTGATAATATTTATTTAAAGAAATAATCCATTTAATTTTAAATTAAAGATATCATTAATTAACCTCTTTAATTAATAAAATATAATAATATATATATTCATATATTTAAATTATTAATCATCGAATTAATAACGTTATTCACGCATATCTTTTTTACTTTAATTAAAACCTAAACTAAATATTAATTAAGGTTTATATTATCCGTTAAATTTAATTTATCATTATTATTTCCGAGAAAAGATTTATAAATAAATGATTCGAATCGAGCCGGGAAATGATTTTATCCAATCGCATTTTAATTAAAACAATTTATTAAACTTTAATTAAAATTTAAATTATTAATAGTTAATTCGGATATAAGGTTTAAAGTTTCATTATTTAACTTGAAAAAGTTAACTTCTTACCTTTAAAAAATAACATTATGTTTAAAATTAAATTTAGATTAATTCGACTTAAAGAAGTTAATTTTTTACTTCTAAAAACTAATATTTTTAATGGGATTTAACCGGGACCGGTTCAACTTTTTCGAATATATTATAAACTATTTAAATATAATTAAAATCTTCGAAAATTATATAAATCTATAATAGAAATTAATAAATAAAAAAATACTTATAAATAAATAAATATCACAAATATTAACGAAAATCTTATTAAAGGAATAA
This sequence comes from Hypoxylon sp. FL1857, assembly GCA_022578955.1. Taxonomy (NCBI): domain Eukaryota; kingdom Fungi; phylum Ascomycota; class Sordariomycetes; order Xylariales; family Hypoxylaceae; genus Hypoxylon; species Hypoxylon sp. FL1857. The sequence goes on from MU400386.1 coordinate 218,757, forward strand.
AGCTTTCTTTAATACATCTAAATCAATAAAATTTAAACCAGCCATTTAAAAAAAAAATTAATATATTTTAAACGTAATTATTAATATATATTAAAATATTAAAAGCTTTAAAAAAATGTACGGGTATTTCTTAATATAAATATCTCTTAATGTGGGTATTTTTTAGTATAAATATTTCTTAATATAAATATTTCTTAAAGTAACTATTTATCTATCTTTATACCTTTTGAAACTTTACAAAAGATTTAAAATTACACCATTAAAAAAAAAAAAATACCACATGTAATTACCCCATATAACATATAAGTTAATCCTAAATTTATTAATTAAATGTTAAAAACGCATATAAAAGTAAAATTAATCAATAAATATCAATATAATATTAAAGAATATATCATATTTTATTAAATATAAAACATGATATTTTCTTACCAAAACTTAATTAAAAAGGTTAATAAATTAATTCACTTTATTTAAATTATTTACGATTAAAAAATAAATAAATAACATTAAATTAAAAGGAAAATATGTAAATATAACTTAAAACGAAAATACTTATATATATAAATTTATAATATGGATTATTAAAATCAATAAATGTAAAAGGAAAAAATAAACTAAAAAACATACTTCATTTACTTCGTATATATTAAAACGCGTTTTAATGATATCCCACTCTATTAATAATAAAGGTTATATAAATATTTATTTTTATTATATCTATTTATTAATTATTTTCCCTCTTTCATATGATTTATTTCTTTCTTAAACCGCTTTAACCGTTATACCCTTAAAATTAATATTTAACCATTTCACTAAATGATTTTATTAACCATCTTAAACCAATATTTAATAATAATTACTTTAAAATATTAAACATTATCTTAAATCTTTTCTTTATAAATAAACGTCGCTTCAACTCATTTATATATATTTTAAACACTTTAAAACCTTAAATAAAGGTCATATTTAAATAATAATGCTTATTTAAAATAAATAAATAATAATATTATATATAACCAGAAGCTTAAAATTTTTCAAAACGTTAACAAAACCTTTAAAATTTAAAATAAATATATCATTACTTATTTATCTTAAATAAACCATCATTTAAATCAAATCTACCTTAAACCTAACAATATTTCCATAAAACTAACTAATAAAATTAAATATCAAATCCTTCCTATCGAACCAACCATTTATCTTATTTAAAATATATAATATACGATAACCCCTATTTCGGAAACTTATAACGAATAAAATATCGATAAAAAAATAATAAAAATAATAAAAAAATATGAATAATATAATAATAAATATTACCGATAAAGTAAATAATTATAAATTAAAGGTAAAAATTTCGAACTTATAAATCATTAATTTATAACGCACCACCTTCTTAACTTTTTAAAATAAAATAAAGTTTCCCACCTTTTTTCTCCTTAAATATAAAAAAATAACATATTACCAAATAATAATCCTTTAAACACTTTTTATCTTACCCTTTCCCATTATTTATTACTTAATTCCGACCTTTACAAAAATACTTTAACACATTAAACGTCCCTTTATTATATTTCTCACATTATCATATCCTTTATAAAAATGTTAATATTTAAAATATCCTTTTATTATAAAACTAACACTAACTAATTAATAACCAAAGCATTTATAAAGCTATAAAATACTTTATAATATATATAAATGAAACCCCCTTTTCGATATTTTCTTATATAAATTTATTATAAAACTTAATATCGTTAAAGAAAATTATTTAATTTTTATCCTAATAAATAATAAATAATATAATTAATTATATACTTATATTATATCAAAATATTAATTATAAATATTAAATTTTTAACTATTAAACTTAATATCCTAAATTAATAAAAAAGAATAATAAAAAAGATAATAATAAATAATTATACCTTTTAATAAAATGTTTAATACCTTAATATATAAACCATAAAAAACATTTTATACTAATTAAATCATCTTATATAATAAATTTATAATAAGTAAAATAATTTATAATACCTAAAATATTCTTAAAATCATTAAATATAACCATAAATATAATTTTACCATAGCTTTAAATAATTTTACTCATACCATTTTTACCATTATTAATATTTATATTAATCACGTTACCCCCATTAATTATATTACCTTTATTAAATTTATTACCATTATTTAATTAATTACCTTTATAATTATTAAATAAAGTATATAAATTTAACTTACCTCTTATAATTAAGCCATTAAGAAAAAAAAATTTAACTTAATAAATAATAACCAAACCATTTAAAGGATAAACGCGTTTTAATAAGCGATTACATAATTCTTTATTTTCTATATTAATATCCTTAAATATAAAAGGAAATTTTCTCTTTATATTAAATATCGATAATCCGCTTTAAGAATAATTAAATTTTTCATTAAAAAATAAAGATAACTTATAAATCTTATTATAATATTTATTAATATCTTCGGTAATATAATCATTTTTAAATTTATAATCTTTATCTTAATTATTACCATTCCCCCCTCACTTAATTTTATTATAACTTAAGCATGGTTTAAAAAGTTTAAAGTAAAAAAGTAATTATTATTTATATTTTACATTACCATTTTCGCCAAAAATAAATAAATAAATAAAATAATTTTATACCTTAATATTTATTAATTCGAAAAAGGTATAATATATAGTATAAAATTTAAACTATATGAATTAAATAAAAATATATTCTTTACAAATTTAATTAAAGTTTTAATATTAAAAATGTTAATACTTTTTTATTAATTCTTAAAGAAATTTTAAAACATTTTTCGTTAATATCTTTTAAATGTACGTAATTAATATAAATATATCATCTAAGGAAAGATATAAAAACGAGATAATTATACTTTAATTAAAGATTTTATAAACCTTTTTATATAACTTAAATATATTCTTATCGTAATTAATTATAGGGTTAACGGAGATAATAATTATATCATTTTAATCCCATCAAGTTTTAACTACTTTAAAAATCATATAAGTTATTTTTATTTATTCCGAAAATCTAATTAAATAATAATATCCTATACTTTTATAACGTGAAAACTTTTTACGCTTTAAAAAGTTTATTTATAATTTAAACATTTAATCATAAGGAAAAACTTAATCCTTAAAGTTTATTATAAGAAGATATTTAAATATAAAATAATTTACCAATAATTATCATTATTAATATATATAAAACGATAAAATATAATAATTTATAAAGAATGTTATTATAATTTTAAGATATATGGAAATATAACTTTATTTCTTTTATTATATTATTATATAATAAAATCTTAATAATATTCATTCCATTTTTAAATTTAAAGAAAAATAGGTATAAAAGCGTTATGATTTTTAAAGGAATACTTTCTTAAACCTATTTAATATTTAAGGATTAAGATTAATATAAGATAATTTATTTTTACCATCTTTACCGATCCTATTAATTTCGAAATTTATTATATAAAGTTTATTTAATTAAAAAGTTTTTATATAATATTAGATTAGGTTAAAGTGATATTAAATTGGATTAAAGCGGTATTAGATCATATCGATGTGATATTTATTTAAGTTTAAAGTTAAATTAATAATTATTAATAATAATATAATATAAATAATATATTAAGTTAAAAATAATACCTTCATTATTTGCATAAACAAATATTAATATTGGATTATATTCGAAATTTAGGTGATGGATATATAGGTAATTAGGATTATCTTTATCTGAAAAATCTATTAAAAGTTTTAATTTTCGGCTTTCGAGGAAAAATATAAAATTATTATTTAAGTCGAGATAAAGTTTAATTAGATTAAATAAAAACCTTAAAAGGTTCGATAAAAGATATGAAAGATTATTAAATAAAATCATAATATATAAAAATATTATATACGTTATATTAATAACGAGTAAACTTAATAAATTTGATAAATTTGATATAAAAAGAAATATATTTTTTAAAGGGTATATAATTTATAATGGTAAATGGAAAAAAGGGATGAAATACTTAAAGAAAACTTTCTTTTAAATAAAATGTTTATAAAAGGTTTTCTTTAAGGGAAGAATAAATGAAGTAAAAGAATTATTAAAAAAAGGGGATAAAAAGGTGATAATAATATCTATATAAATAAACCTTTATATTAAAGTATTATTACTTATTATAAGTTATATTTTACCTTTTAATTTGTTACTTTTACCTTTATATATATTTTATATAAATCTTGGTTAAAAATAATTATATTACCCCTTTTAAAAAATTATTTATAAAAGATAAATATTTTTAAATAAAAGATCTAATAAAGTTAATAAATTATTATTTTCTATGTCAATAATAAATATTTAATATATAATAAGGCATTTTGTTTTATTTATTTTAAAATATTAAGCAATATATTTTTATATTTCGTAATTATTAATATATATAAATATATAAATATTTTACCTTATCGAATATAATATATTATTAATATAAAAATATTTTAATTTTTATAAAATTTTTATATAATATTTATATATTTTATAATAATAAATTATAACCTTATAAATGAACAGCGTTACATATATTATATAATACTTATATTTTACCCGTGCTATATGGGTATTACCGGTAAAATTTAAAAAGTGGGGCTTTACCTTTAAACATGAATAACTTTGCGAGTATTTAGATGCACCTTATATAATTAATATCATTTAAAAAATATCTTAATTATATATATTTTAATCTAAGTTACACTTTGGTATGATATATATAACCCAAATTATTAAAGGTTAAAGTAAAAAGGTATCTTATATAATAACCTTCTAGTTTTAAAGCTCTTTCTAAGGCTTTTTCCAGGGCTCGAAATCGTTATAAAAATTAATTTTATAGGGATTAAAACCGTTATAAAAGAGATCTTATAAGGTATGTAATCGTAAGCCTTAAAAAAGCCTTAGAAAAGCCTTAAAGTTAAAAAGTTACCATATAAGATATCTTTTTATTTTAACTTTTAATAATTTAAGTTATATATATCGTATTAAAGTATAACCTAAATCAAAATGTGCGTAATTAAGATACCTTTTAAATAATATTAATTATATAAAGTGTATTTAAATATTCGCAAAATTATTATTGATTAAATTAAGATGGTTTGTTTTAATGGGGGAAGGCGGTAAAGCGGTGATTATATAACACGGCGGACTTTTGAGTATTATATAGTATATGTAACGCTGCTCTTATTAAAATATTATTTAACTTTATATTTAAATAATTTTATGAATATTAAACATAATATTATATTATTAAAATTATAAGATAAATATTTTAATTATATACATTTTAATTTAAATTATATTTTAATATAATATTTATAACCGGAAATATTTAAAATGAAAACCGGGAAATATTTTTAAATAATTATATAATATCTTTTATAAAAATATATTAAATAATAAATTTAATAAGACATTTATAAAACATTTAATCGTTATAATATAAAATCTTACAACATTTAAAAACCTTAGAAAAAAAAGAGTTTTAAAAGATATTATATACCTTATAAAATAAAGTTAATAAAAATATCCCATAATAATTTATAAAAACTTCTTAATTTCAACCTTAAATAATTTAAGCTATAAATATTATATTAAAATATAATTTAAACCAAAATATACATATTTGAGTTATTTATCTTCTTACTTAAATTACATAATGTCACGATTAATATTCATAAAGTTATTTTAATATAAAGATAAAGCCTTGCTTTTCGAATTTTACTTATAACCTAACGTAAATTCAAATACCATATAACCCGTTTAATATTACTCATTTTAATAAAGAAAAATAATGAAATATTTAATATATAATAATTATATAATCCCTCATTAAAAAGTAATAATAAGGTTAATAATAACTTTATAAAATTACCAAAAAATAAATACTCAATTATTTAATTTAAAATTAATTAATTAACTAACTTAATATTTTATATCGTTTAAAATTACAAATTTAATAATTATATTTTAATATATAAACCAAAAACGAACCAAAATTAAAACTACGCCATAATGTAATTATAACTTATTAAAAACCTTTTTTATCTTTTAATAAAAATCTTAATAATATTTAATTATAATTAATTTAAACAATGATTTACCTTAAAACTTAATTTAATATTAATACCTTATCATTTATATTTTTATTATATAAACTTTTATTAATAAAAACCTTTAACGTTAATATTAATTATTTAAACTTCGGAATAATCTCATTAATTTCCAAATTTTTAAAAAGGTTTAAAATATTATTACCTAAAAATATATTATTAAAAACATATATAATGATATTAAAACTATTATAATAAATTTATAATTAATATTTTATTATAAAAATGATTAATAATTAATGTTTATTTTATTTAAAAAAAAAAAAAAAAAACTCACGTAACTTTAATATAACGCTCTTAAATAACGAAATAATTATTCATTATGATTAATTAAACTTACATCGTTTTAATTACTTATTAAATTATATTAAATCTTTATAAAATTAAAACGTCGTTTTAAATTAATAAAAGATTAATATATCTTATAAATTCATTTATTATTTACTTTATACTTTACGTAATTAATATAAAATTTAATTAAAATAATTAAAGTTAAAATTAAAGTTAAGATATAAAAATAATAACCATAATAAAAAGTTAAATTAAATAATAAAATAAATAAAGGATACTTTTAAATATAATAATAAATATTATAATATAAATGTTATAATAAATATGATTTAAAGATTTAATATCTTAAAAATAAAACCCTTTTTTACCTTAAAATATTTTAGGTTAATATAATAATATCGGAAAATAATAAATAAATTAAATAAAATAAAGTTTTAAAACATTTTAAACTTAAAAGGTTATTATAGAAAATAAAATAATAAACGAATTAAATAAAATAAAACCTTAAGAAAACATGGTTATATTTCCTTATATATATTTCTTTATTAAATATATATATTAATTATTTATATATTATTATATAACTTCAATAATAATTATAATCTTTTACTAATTACCATTTTATTTTTTCTTTATATAACTTAACTATTAATATATATTATTAAAGTAAAAACATAAATATTAATATATTATATTATATTATATATTTACGATAAATTATATTATTAATAATAAAATATATAATAATATCGTCACTATTATATTTATATATAAACATATACCTTAATATAAACATATATTTTTATATAATAATATTCATAAATATATATCGTTTTAAAAAAAGTGGCATATATGGTTTATAAACATAAGTAAAATGATTTGGCAGTTTGGCGGGTGCTGGGATTTCGTCCATTATAGTACCTAACAGGAGCTCCCCGCCCCAAATTTTTTTCACGGCGGACCATCAACCAATCGCAACCAATCGCAGCCGTTCGCAAGTGGCTGACCAGGCTCTAGCCTCTTTAAGCCGCAATAACGTACCAGCAAAACGTAGTTCCACCCATAACCGAGAATTTACCGGAATTGAGCATCTTTTTGCTTGGAACTCGGAAGCTTTCAGCACCGCGGGCCAAAAGTCGTTGTCGCAGACTTGCAATCGCCCATTGTCGACGGCATCGCCCTTAAAATGTTCTCTAGATCGGCTCTCTCCAGAGGTGCCCAGCTTGTTGCCCGCAGGCAAGGCTGCTCGCAGCTTGCTCAGCGCCGGGGCTATGCGGCTGCCGCATCTTCTGCACCATCCGCCTTTACCTATGACACCTCCGATGTTGCTGGTATCAAGGTTGCTACCAGAGACTCCCACGGACCGACAACGAAACTCGCCATCGTCGCTAAGGGAGGTACTAGGTATCAGCCAGCTCCTGGCCTCACTGTCGGTCTAGAGGAATTCGCCTTCAAAGTGAGCCTATGTCCATACGTATTGTTTTCGTCATGAGCTAATTAGCTGCAATTATTCTAGAGCACCAAGAAGCGAACCGCCCTACGTATCGTCCGAGAAGCCGAGCTTTTGGGAGGTCAATTACTTGCATATCACACCCGAGAAGCATTAGTGCTCGAGGCCAGCTTTCTGCGAGAGGACATTCCTTACTTCGCCGAACTGCTTGCGGAGGTCATCACTCAGACTCGATACACCAGTGAGCTATTTCAAGCCATTGGCCCATGGTTATGTACTTATCTTTTCTACAGCATTCGAATTCCATGAGGACGTCGAGAGAGTTTTGAAGATAAAGCAGGCTAAGCTTGAGCACGATGTTTCCGCTCTTGCTCTCGACTCGGCTCACTCGGTCGCCTTCCACACCGGTCTTGGCACTTCCTTATACCCGACAAGCACAACTCCTCTCAAAAGCTACCTGAACGAATTCTCCGTCGCCGACTACGCCGGCGCCGTCTACACCAAGCCCAATGTCGCCCTTGTTGGAGATGGAGCCACATCCGCTGCCCTACACAAGTGGACAGAACAATTCTTCAAGGACGTACCTACATCGCCATCCAGCGCCGTGACACTCAACACGAAGCCCACAACATACTACGGTGGTGAGCAACGCACAGCTCACACTGCCGGAAACTCTTTAGTCATTGCCTTCCCTGGTTCTAGCTTCGGCGAATTCAAGCCCGAGGTTGCGGTTCTAGCAGCGTTGCTCGGTGGTCAACCTAACGTTAAATGGTCCTCGGGTTTTACTCTCCTATCCAAGGCTACTGCCTCTGCTCCTGGTGCTGTTGCCTCGGGAACCAACCTTGCTTACTCTGATGCCGGTCTGTTGACTATCCAAGTCACCGGTCCTGCCGCTTCGGTACGTACGGCCGCCGAAGAGGCCGTCAAGGCCTTGAAGAGCATTTCGGAGGGAACCGTCAGCAAGGAGGATTTGACCAAGGCAGTCGCCAAGGCCAAGTTCGACGCGCTGGAGGCTAGCCAATCCGGTGTGTCGACACTTCTATCTGCTGGTTCGGGTATCATCCACACTGGCAAGCCTTTCCAGATTGCCGAGACTGTCCAGTCGATCAACGGCGTCACGGCTGATAAGCTCAAGACTGTACGTACATTCCTTATCTTTACTACTATTACTATGCCGTGATGACTAACACTTATTTTAGACGGCCAAGTCTCTTATTGATGGCAAGGCTACCGTCGCGGCCGTTGGTGACCTTAACGTATTGCCTTTTGGCGAGGAGCTTGGGCTGAAGGTATAGAAGGGGAATTTGGGAAACAAAGTGTACCAATATATCAACCCACTGCTGTAGAGTCGAGCCACCTGTGCATATAGTAAATCCCCTAGAATTTTCTTTCAGGTTCTAACTACTTTGCTACCGTATATATCTTGGTGGTGCTTTTTGAAGTGGCTATGGCCTTATTCGAACAGTGAGTACGCTCAAACGAGAACTAAAAAACACCAATGCCCTAGGTACCACATAAGAGATTCGGCAAAGACGTCATATAGATACACGTAAGAAGTAAAACCTGGTGTAGTATTGTTTAAGGGGGTTTTTGCGATAAGGGGTTTGAGAATACAAGACTTAATTCTTAATTGTCTAGTCACGTGAAAGCTCGGGCCACTGTCGGCAGCATCCACTAGCGGGCCTTCTGGATTCTATGCTGCAGCTACCTTTTGCTTCCGTACAAACAACGAACTCTCAATCAATCCTCAACCCCAATTGATCCTCGAGCGACCGTCAAAATGGTGTTCGCGTGGAAAGCCGCTGGTCTGACGTAAGTCAATTTGACCCCTGCTAAAAAGAAGCATTCTGAGAGACCTCTGGATAATTCGAAGATGCCCGGTTTGCTAACTACTTATCCGATGGAATAGCTACAACCGCTACCTTGCCGTCGCAGCCCGCGTCGTGCGCCGAAGCTTGAAAGAAGAGAAGCGACTAGCTGCCGAACGACGAGGAGAGATGGACCTGCGATTCGCCAAGTGGGAGGTGAGTTATTTGTGAATCCGGCCCACAGGAACCTGGTGGCTGATTATGCCTCAATTCACAGAACGGAAAGATGGGCGAACAGAGACCTCTAGCCGAAGCCAATGCTGCCGCCGCGGTCGAAGCTGCCTCTGGTGGCTCCTCATAGATTACGAAATGCACGGGTGCCGAATAGAAAGTTTGCGAGTCCAGAAGATTAGGACTCATGAGAGTCGGATGCGGATGCGGATAGACAAGATGGACGGCAGTGAGCACTATTACGCCGCCTTGTGTACAGCTGTATAAAATAAATCATTTTAAATCCGAATTGGTTCGACAATTTTTTGGGCGAGATGATACCTAAAATCGTTTATTTTGATGCTGAATGGTGGTATTGTGTTTTAAGCCGCATATTAGAAGTCGAGATCCATACAAAATGAAAGCCGTCGGCGTTCCATGCAGCCGGCCGTTGCGCCTGACCAAGTGGAAAGCATAAAAAATCATTAGATCAACAGTCAGCCTTTGAAGGAAAGTATCACCCAGACACTTGGACCGGAAATCTCAAATTAGTCATATGATATTTGTTGTCTACCCATCTCGTAGTCATTCTCTGCCGTCTGACGCCCGAAGTCTGTTCGCGCCGTGAAAATATTCTGGCATTTCGCATTTCAGCGCTAAAAACTTGAGTGCTCGATGAACGCATGATTCGTTTCACCTTCTATTCCACCACGCCAGTCGTTAAATCCGCTCGTCTTCACCGGTCACGGTGTCTGGCCAATCGACTTTCCTCAATTATCCAGGCATAGCAACTGTCTCAGCCGACTTGTTAGAAATAGAAGGATTGTGCGACACGCCTATGTTCGCAAACCTCAAAGGTTGGGAACCCGGTTCAAATTGAGTCGTCGGCTTTCAGATTGAAGAATCAAGACCCAGTAATAGAATATTCACCTATTAATCATAGAGATTATTGATATTGACGGGTGGCAGTTCGGCATATCTCCAACTCATTTCATGACCCGAAAGGTCGATAGGTAGTCAAGATGCAAGAAGCTGATCCGTTGTCGCCTCCCCCGAACATCTCCCATCCTGGAGTCATGGCCACCGATATCACTGAGAAGTTCGCCTCAGCTGTCAAGAGTGCGCCTACACGTTTCAAGCCTTTCCGAAGCATGACTTACTGACCAGAAGAGTAGCTTTATCCCCTGGAGAACTTATCAAAGATGAACACTTTACTCTCTTTGATTCCGTCGCGGCTCTCGAGGTGAGAGCCTACTATGAACTCTAGCCTATGGAAGTTTCGGAATTCGTCTTCTAACACATATCTCAGATTATGGACCCAAAAATGGATAGCGGCGTCTTAGCAGAAGGAGAGTCTCTAGATGAGGAATACGACGTCTCTCGTGATTTGCTCCCAGAAGAAATCCTCGGCATCATAGACCAGCTGCTGTGTCTAGAGGTAAGATTTAAAAGATTCAACCTGATGTAACTCCCAGTCTAGTCTCCAGTATTCTAACTACTCTATCAGATGGCATGGCATCTCGGGTACCCTCTTTCACAGACTATCTTCACGAGCGTCTACATTGAATCACTCATGAAACCTCGTCCGACGAATATAGATGAGGCTGACTTCATAAGAGATGCTCGGGGTCGTGAGAGGCAGCCAAAGCTTCTCTTTGTATTACGGGCATATTGTGTTGGACTCCTCAAGGCATGTTGCTTTGTGAATGAGCTAGTCAAGGAGGAGCTCTACTACGAGGTAAGGGTGACGAGTTTAAATTCTATTATAAATATTACATTATGCTGACGGTATGCAGGAAGAAGACTTCGTAACCAACACGTACGATCGCCATCTGCTCTACGACATACCAGTTGCATCCATCAACAACCTACTGCAAAAGGCCCGGAGTGACCTTCGCGCCGTTAGTAACGATGTTCCGAAGGATATCTCCACAGCCCTTGACCTTCGGCTTGAGCTACGAATCGCATTTCTAAGAGCCATCGACCTTTCGGGCTTGCGGAAAGCTAACCCAGATTCGTTGAAGATGCCTTGGGTGCAGATGAGCGGCCTACTCGAACACATCGAAATCCAGCATTCGTTGGGGAAGCCAGTGCCAGAGGCATTCAGCACCAAGCTACAGCGGCGGCTGGCCAGTACGATGCCTCCTCGCCCGATGGTCCAGCCTAGCTTCGAGGAGAGTTATGGCCACTTTAAGCGACTGTTCCAGGATGGGATCGATATCATGGACGTGTTAAAATACGCAGAACCTCAAAGTCTCTTAGTAAGTCTTACCAAGTCGATCCTATTTTGATATAAACTAGCTAACAGCCCCTCAGAATTTCGTCTCATTATTCCAAGCGAGAAAACCTCAGCCCCTAGTTTACATCAGGACTTTACTTCAAAGCTTGCTATTCAAAGAGATGGTCGTTCTAGGCAACTACAGCATTCGCCAAATAATCGATCATGACCTATCTATCGTGGTTCTACCCTGCGGATCCCAGATAGACCCTTCCTACGACAACGTAGAGCTACCCACCGATCCGCGCCACCAGACCGCAGCGCAGATGGAGATTTTCCGACAACGAGTAGCCGAATGCTACTTGGACATCTTCAGGATATTCTGCCAGAATAGATGTAGGGTCCGACGCACACTCTGCCACAGCATCCAGGAATGGGATATGCTGCAAGCGGACGTCGAGGAGATTGATCAGTTGCTGCAAGTCGCGCTCGACGAGAAACCTCTCACAATTGACAGAGGCGACATTGGGTTCTCGCTGCCCCTCTCGTCGTGGGCGTACTTGTACAAGCTCCGTCAGATGGAGTGGATCGTTCAGCTCGGTTTTGAACTAGAGGTCTACCAGACAGACGAGCTGGCAGGTATGTACTGGTACCTGAACTACCTAGCCAAGACGCGCGCGCAGCATGGCGACCGCATCAAATCGTTCACGATGCGTAGTTTCAATGAAGCGCGCTACGGTCTTGCCAACCCCAATATCGATCCCAAAGACCAACGGCAGCTCCCCGAGTACACCGCAGCCAAAGAGCGCGAGTATATGACGTCACTGGCGTACCTGCGCGTCACCATGCTCGACGCGGCGTGCACCTGGGAGTTTGCCGATGGGCTATGCTGCTTGTACACGGCCCTCCAACGCTTGAACCTCGTCCTCCCGCCCAAGCGCCCCTACAGCACGGACACCCTCCGTTACGACCTTCGCATGAAGCCCTTCCGGTCTATTGCGTTGCCGCCTCTCCCCACTTTCGACGAGTTCACGCGGGCGACCCTGCAGCCCGAGACCTCGACTTACGATTTATTGAAATACGCCGAGAGCGCCGTGGGCGGCGCAAGGAAGGGGTACGAGGCTCTAAGCAAGATGTCCGAGGCACAGGCATTCAGCGCGAACACGCATGATCGCTGGGTCGCCAATATAAAGAGCTGCCTTAAGGCTGCTATTGCGGCAGGTGTGGCAGTGTCGACGCTGCAGCGAGCATTTAATAGGGCGGGTGGCAACGCGAGTAATGAGTTGGAGTTGGAGAACGGTAAGGGGCTGGGCCTCAGGGTTGAGATGCCGGAGTCTGGTAAAGGGTATCACGACTGGTGGATTGTGCCGAAGCTGGTTCCTAAGGCGTGATCTATACCCGTCCGTTGGATTTGGGAATGGATAATGGGGCTAGGGCTACTAAGAAGATAGGATAGAAATATAGCTAGAAACGAGAGAGATCCCGTAACTTATCGAGAAGTGAGGATTAATATGGAAGTCTTCTGCATAGATGAACTAGAAAAGGGCGACTATCTGGTCTGGCTAGTTCAAGATTCTTTCTATTCAAGGGTATTTATTGCTTAGTTCCAGCTTGGACACCTGAATTTTGTGGTGATACATGGAAGTAGATATGGATAGCATCCTCCTACCTGGCGCGCCAACTATCCGAACTGCGGTTAATAACCGCCTATCTTGCAACAAACTTGGTTCCGCCGACTTCCGCCTGTTGGTTTGTGTTCCGACTCGCAACTTGCGATTGCGCCGATTACTTCGGATAAAGATACAATATATACAATTTCGAAGTCAAACGTAGATTATAGTATTATGTGGAAGCTTCTCACCAAGCATCCCAACTTTATGCCTTAATGGCCTTCCTGGCCACAGCACCTCGGAGCTTGACAGTCTGCTCGTAGAGGACGTCTTTGAAGGCAAAGAGGAAAGCGGCGGTCAGGACGCTTTGGGTGACCTTGGGACCAATACCTAGAAATATACGTCAGTCAACTAAGCAATTTAACGAGTTGTTAGTTGTGAAGCTGAACTCACCCTTATACAGACCGGCATACCCTTCCTCCCTAATAACACGGCGGATGGCCTGCGTCATGCCCTCACGCTTCTGGCCATCGTCGGCAACGTGCATCTGGCTCTTAACGGTAATATAGGGGTAGGTGATAGAAGTAGCAAACAGCTTGCCGATGGCACCTAGGAAGAAAGCAACGGTCGGAGTGACGTTGCGCTTGCGCCGGCGCTCGTACGCGTTCTTCATCTGCTCGAAAAGCGTGTACTGCAGAATAGGATTGATCACGAGCACGAGTGCGGGCACAACGCCGCGGAATAGAGCCTGGGGTCCTTCGTCCTTCAGCAGCGCCATCAGCGTGCCGATCGTCGTCGGTTGCTTCTTCTTCTCCACGCTGCCGTCGCTGCCTGTAGCCTCCTGCTCTTTCTCGAGCTGGCCCTTGCGCGTCGTCATGCGGGTGTTGACGACCCAGATGGGGTTTGTAAGAATCACTGTCGCAGAACCGGCGATGGCGCCGGCGATCATGGCCTCGACGGTGGTCAGCTTCTTGGAAGCCCGGCCGGCGCGGGTGGCGGCGGCTTCGAAGAAACCGCGCGTCCATTCGTACCAGTAGTAGTAGACGAAGTTGGTGACGCTGATGCCGAAGACGGCGCTGTCGAGCCCGGCGTACAGCCCCGAAACACCCTCGCGCGCGACGATCTGCCGCACCGCTGCCAGGAACGCGGTTTCTGCCCGCTTGGACTCGACTTGTGCGCGGGTCGAGAGAGTTATTAGGGGATATCTGTTAGAGGGCGCGGGAGTTATTAGACACATTCGCTATTTGAGTATCGAGTAGAGTATCGATAGACGTACGTTAGGACCATAGACAATATTCCCCCGCCAGCACCGGCGAGGGCATGCGCGACGTTGTCATTCTGGGGGACGGCCGGTTTCGACGCCATTTTCGGTTTTGCGGTGTAGATAGCTCTGATGCTTTGGGCGAAAGAAAGAAACTGATGATGTTGGAAAAGAAAAAGAAAGTTAAGTACAATAATATTACAACAATACAAAGTAAGCGGTCCCTATGTATAAGCTTAAAGGCTTAAAGAGCTTAATGGGCTACTATCTGGTGAGAGCGAGTCCAACGTTGGAAGCCGAGGTCCGATTGCATCACAATGCAGCCCAATGCCCTGGACCGAAAGCACCTGCCAGGGGCCATCTGGCACGAGGTCGGCATTCTTTCCCCATCTTCTCCCCGGCTTTGCCCCGCATCCAATTCGCCCAAGATTTCTTCGAATTTCCGACTTTCACATGCGAACTTTATGAAAGACGTGAGTACCTCCCTAGTGTATTATTGACTTTTTTGTTTTAATCTTGTGATGATGCTAAACTCGAGACAGTTTGAGCATATTGGTCTATACATGCATACATGGAAGAGTCTTTGCCATTATGTATGTCGCGCCCCTACATAATCTACTCCTTTCTCAATTGTGTTACAATTTACATATCTTCACAACATTATGTCTTACATGCCTGCATGCCAAACACCAAAAACTTCAACACCAACTCGACTCGAAAACAAAGTTTAAACAGTATGGTTGCATGCCTTCATTTTTTCAAACGCCGACGTTGGAGCCTCAGCTTGAAAACATCATTAGATAAGGTTGGAGGTGGTAGGTAAGCTTACCACCCCCAACTCTACCTAGGATACAGGTATGTATGATGAAAGTAGGGCACGCTTGAGATGAAACACAACGAAAGAGATTGCACCTTGTGTCGTGGCACAAGTTTCATAGCTGCAGGTAAAGACACGGTGATATGATTGATTGATGAATCGACAGGATCTGACGTGCAGCTTCTATTAATTCTCTCCGCCGCAATCTTACCTAAGGTGTATTTCGCCCAATGGAATGGGCGCAACAGGCGAATATTGTCTCCTGCATATCGTATATTTCCTCCATCATGGCGTTGGTTGTATCGGGCTCTTGGCCGCCACTACCGCAAAAGGACAAAAGGGGTACGGTATCAGCTCTCATTTGGGGGCTCTCCCCCAACCTGCCCCCAAAGCTGGAAGAAACGGGAGCGGTCACGTGGTTGTGTGTCCAAAAATAGCAACATGTACAGCATCTCCCGGTCCATCTAAAACAGCCGTGCGCTCTCGTAGCACCAGCCTCCGCCATGAAGCTCTCAAAATAGAATTCGGCATAATAGGTATTGGCCACCGGGAGAGGCTTCACCAAGAACTTTGACCTTTTCTCAATAACTGGACATTCCCGTTCACCTCTGATAACGCTCCAGATACTGGCTCTCTGATTTACTACATCTCATTTGGACCATATTTCAGCCAGTTAATACCATTTAATACTACGTACAACACGTCTAGAGGTTAATATCTGTCACTTATACCTCTAGGCTTACAAGAGCAAACAGACCAAGGCACCAATTAAGATGAGACCAGGGTTTTGTTACACATGAATTCGATGAGAGTAGACACTATTATTCATTATCCAGGCTACGAAGACAGCGAGTCTATAACGACAATTAGGTGAAACATTCAACACACAGACACACGCGCTCGCGCTCGCGAGGATCCATCGTCTTTATAATCACAACTCTCCCTACCTTCCATGGGGATCATCGCGCGTTTCGCTGTCTTATAGTCCTAAGATGGCGCTCTCTACCCCGACCAGCAACGGTACCCGCCGCTTCAACCCGCTTCCATCTCCTGGTAAAAATGAGACGCCCAGATCGTCCAGCCTAGTGAGGCCCACACTACCTCAAAAGAGCGTGACAAGTGCCACTATCGAGGATGCATATGTGAATTTTATTCTCTACTGCAACCCTGCAGTACCCTTGGAGACAGATACCTTCGCACTCAGGGAAGCCTTTCGAAATCCGCCAAAAAGCGAGGGCAAAAGCTTCAGTACGTTCACCTTGTTCGAACTCATTAAGAAGCTTCACACGAAGGAGCTGAAGACGTGGGCGGAGTTGGCGTTGAAACTAGGTGTCGAGCCACCAGATCACGATAAAGGTCAAAGTTCACAGAAGATACAACAGTATGCTGTTCGGCTAAAGGTAATACCGTCCACAACTTGTTCAACAACACCATAGCTTACTTCTACAGCGATGGATGCATTCCATGCACATTAATGCCTTCTTCGACTACCTAATGGACAACCCACATCCTTATTGGACTCAGATCCCTACCGACCCAAATCCAGTCTGTGAAGATGGAAGAGATGGAGTTGCTGCTGAAGATGACATGGCTTTACGAGCCTTGTTGCCTCACATTCGACCCCGCCGAGGTCGAAAGAGGCCAGAGGAAGACGGGCTCAGCAAGTCTCCGTCTCAAAGACCAAGGCTGGAGTCTCCGTCGTTCAGTGGGGAACCTAGAACCGGTCGTCCAGATACTCTAGAAGCGTGGACTGCCCATCCCGATGGAAGAAATGCATTCATCTTCCCACCCGTCGACCCAAGATCGAGCGTATTGCCGGAAGCGACCTCGGCCTTCCCATGGAGTAACGATGTCTCCCGCGAACCAATGTCAGCGTACCCTCAGTCTGCAATGACGCCGTCAACTAGAGGAGCATTCTGGGGCGATCCCTCAGAGCCTCGCTCGGCCATCAGCCCGGGTAAAGCTAAATCTCTGGGACGTCGTCACGGTGCTAAGGTAGTCTCCTCCGCTTGGAGGAGTGGCGGGGTATCTACAAGCGGCCGACCTCGTGGGAGACCTCCAACAAACCGGCCTACCGATAGCCCCTTATCAGCGATCCCGGACGAACATAGGGAATTCACTTCGCCTTTTGAGCAGAGTGTACCCCAGTCAAGCACAACGCCCGTGTCGATGCCTCCTCCAGATCCTATACCAAGGTCGGCAGGACCTACCTCTGCGCCCACATCAGCACCGACATCCGCCCCTACCGTTCGACCTCCACGACCGGGTCGTCTTTCTCTCCAAGTACCAGAAAGAGCTAGTGGACCTGTAAGACTGGCAACTCCTCCGCCCCCAGTTGTAATGGTCAATGGGAAAAGCACAGTTAACGGAAGTTCTACAAACGGTGGCGGCGGAACGACCGATACCCCGGCAGAGGACGCATTCACAGTGTTCGACCGCACATCCGCCATGTTCACCGCCTCGTCGACCGACAGCCGCGGGAGCTCCGCAATGCACTTCGATTCCAACCACAGCGACCGGACAAATTGCGACGAGATCGAAGCCATGTTCGTCGCGGACATCCTCGAAGGTACATGGTACGATGAGAAGGGCCAGCCGGGCCCGCCCGCCAGTGTCGAGGAGGCCGTGGCACTATCCAAGGCCGTCATCGAGAGCATATCCCGACAAGCCCTGACCAAAGAAGCCTTCCTCATTAACCTTTCGGCACTGGCTGGCGTCAAATACTTAATGAAGGCGGGCAGCAACTCGGTCCAAAGACTCGAGGTCGGCGCTGATTATACAAAGTACCATTGCAGCTGGGGCCTGCGGTACGGCCCGGTGAGCGGGACGTTCCGGCTGACAGAGACTGTGCCGCACTCCCGGTGGAAGAGAGGCGTGCAGCGTCCGGACGGCCCGAGAGATGGTGCCGTCGTGCCCGCCGAGGGCGAAGAGGCTGCGGAGTATTGGCGGAGGAGGTATGCTGACCTTGTACGCATTGTTAATAAGAGGAGCGAGGATGCTACGCGGGCTGTGAGGGGGCCAGGGGACGACAAGCGGCCTTAGTGGCGGCCGTAAATTGGTGTTAAGAGCGAGCCCGCGGGCGCCTTTGCGCCGTGTAAGAATACGGATTTTACGGGTTTACGATTTATGCGAGGTGTTCTAGAAAACTCGTGTACATGTATGTTTCTGAGATACCCCCGAATCGCATGTATTATCAGGCGTCATGAATGACTACCTACCCGGCGCTTATTGTACTCTTGAATTCATAGTGTAAGGCTGGATACGACTTGGTCCTACACACCTAGAATGCGAGTTCACCACACCACAAGATGTTACCAGAATGAACTTATCGGTGCCTCGTAGGGCACTCACTGCCTGAGCCTATTACAGCGAAACAAGAGGCAGAATGGCGGAGCCTACTTCTAGTGAATTTCTACGGTAACTTCGCTTGCCAATGACGTTTAGAAGCAAGTGCTGCACAGCCTTTTCGGTGTCACCTTGTACGAATTAATTCGGGCGGCACGCTGACAATTCTGCCTTGGCTACCTAATTACTTCATATCGCCCCCCTATATGTTCAGCGACATTGAAGAAAGTTTTGAACTGGACTTCCTCTCTCATACATGCCATTTCGATATTGATCTTCCTTTATCAACATTCTACGTTCGAACTAAAAGGGGTGCTATGAAGAAACTTCGGAAGCTTTTTCATCAGAAGAAAGCTAAGAATGGCAAGAGAACTGAAAAGGTTGCCATCCACACCCAAGCTCAAGAGGTTGCCTCGCGCCCGCCATCGGTCGCGAGCCAGTCAGCACACGATTCGATCTCCCCGCAATCAGTTACTTGTACTCAAGACGCTCCGCCCATAAAGTTGGACTTGTGGCTGGAAGCAAGACACCAAGTCGAAGATGACCCCAAATGGAAGGATAGCGCAAAAGAGTATGCCGATGCGTTGTCGTCAATAAGAGAAACAAACGACCACGGTGCACACATAAACGCTGTAGATGCCATTACGGGACCACTTGAGATACTGAAGAAAGAGAATGAAGCGAATACGTGGATCATCCCCTTGCTTGGAGGCAAGAAGGTGGCCTTCCATAATGTCTTGTCAAAGATAGCAGAGAATGTCAAATTCTTCGCTACGTTAGGAGTCTCGTTGGCTGAACTAGATCCCACACATGGCGCGAAAGCTGCGTTTGGGCTGCTCAAGATCTTCGCGCAGGTAAGACTTATCCTGCATACTACCTTAAGCTTCAGCTTACCACTGAATTGGCAGGTCGTGATCGACGGGGAAGATACTCGGAAACTCGTAGCTGATCAAGAGCCCATAATTCACATAGTCAGCCACTACGCCGTCGTCGAACAATTTTATTTGCATACGGAAGAACCAGAGGACCGATTGCAAAAAGGCTTGGTACAGTTATACGTGGAAGTACTGCATTACCAAATCCGAGTCTATCAGTACTATAGAGAAGGGATAATGAGTTCGACTTCCCGATCTCGTGGAATTATAGGTTATCACTGACTACGAAACTAGAACATACTATTCAAAGTTTCACTCCAAGTGAGTTAAAGACGCTCATAGATGAGATCGAGAAGAAGAAGAAGGCGGTGGATAATCTAATTCAGGAGGCAATGACGCGAAGTGAGTGATTGCAATTATGGTGAACGAATGCGATGCTAAATGAAGCAGGGAGTGAAGAGGACCGTAAGAGGCTGAAAACCATACTCCTTCAGTTGGAAACACCTGTTATTAGGATTGGGTCTCAACTGAACCAATGGAGAATGGAGGACAGCCGAAAGGAAATTCTCAGATGGGTCTCTAATAGTCTTCCTGAGGGAAGGAACACGATATTTGACAAGGCCAGGCCTCTGAATGGCACTTGCCAATGGCTTATCACCGATCTGGCATACAAAAACTGGCGTGAAGGGCCGAAATCCGGCGTTTTCTGGCTTAAGGGCAAGAGTAAGGCACTCTCCACTCAGTATCTCTTATGCTAATTCCCATGTATAGTGGGATCAGGTAAAACTCACTTGGTAACCGCTGTGATTGAGGATATTCGGTCACGAATTTCTGACGAAGACATTGAACCCGTACTCTTCTACTATTGCGACCATGCAAATATTAATATCGAAGCCAATGCGGCAGTCATTATCAACTCAATCTTAAGGCAGATGCTAGCCGAAGGCCCCGAACTCCCTGTGTCCCTTATCAACAAGCATAGTGAGCAACAGGAGCGTAGAGATGACCTCTACGTAGGCGACGCAGTCAAGATCTTCACCGAGGTAGCTCGGGGTTATGCACGGACTTATATCATCATCGATGGTACGGACGAACTGAATGAGCGGGACTGTGACAAGTTATTCGATCATCTTCAGGAAATAGCAAGCCAGAGCAATAGTGGTCGAACTCACAATCTTCTCAAAATCTTCATATCAAGTCGGACCAATATCAGTCACATCGAAAGGAATATTGATAGCTTGAGGGAGCAAATCAATGCAACATGCATAGATATCGACTCATTAAACCAGAGCGATATCGAGCTATTTGTGGAGAAGAGGCTTATAGAGACGCTAGGAGGCCTGACTTTCACTAACCAGATCGAGGCCGAAGAAAAGGCCAACATTAGGAGACAACTATGTAGCGAGGCTAAGGGGATGTTAGTAGTTCACATTCATACAGTCATTAGAGTCTCTACTGATTATAAGATTCTAGGTTCCGATGGGTGGAATTGTCCATTGAATACCTTTCACAATCCAAAACTCGAAAGACGCTTTTCAATAGGCTCAAAACGATACCTGATGGGCTGAATGAGCTCTATGAGACCATGTATCAAGAGCTAGCTAGATGTGAATCTGAGCTACTCATCATAACACTACGGCTCCTTATGTATGCTCAGGGTAATAAAGTTCGGAAGACAGTTCCTTTCCTGAGCATCATCGAAAATGAATTCGAGGAAAGGGTTAATAAGGAGACTATACTGGACGTCTGTCGAAGCTTAGTGGAATGGAACGAAGTTAATGATGAGTTTGGTCTGGCTCACCTTTCGGTAAAGGAATTCCTCGAAAGGAAACCGGACTTTGAGGCGAAGTGCTGCCATGACTACATAGCCCAATTTCTCCTTCGTCAGCTCATCCATCCTGACTTTCCCCGCGAAGAAAAGACGCCTAAGTGGCAGAGAGTGAGGACCATGTGGGAGGAGACTTCTCAACACGGCAACCAGGAATTCTCTCTCGAAAGGTACGCCGTGGCTCACTGGATAGACCACTGCGTCAGCTCGAAAGGGGCGAAAGATGCTGGGCCGGATAGACTTAGCCCGGATCTTGTCAACGTTCTACTGCAATTCTGTGATCCAAAGAGCAGATCGTCATCCAACGGACTTTATCGTTGGCTACAAACCATCGTATGTTCTGGTGTCAATCCGAGCGGGAGATCCGCCCATTTCCACCATATGAAACACGTGGTTTTCGGCGGATACAATTCCCTCTGCTCTGCAGACTTATTGACGAATCGTTATGGCTTCCTTACTCTGTTCTATCTCGCCTGTCAGCAGGGCCTACAAGACATAGTAGACTACTACTTGGACAGCAACTTAATGCGACTTGAACAAAGAACGTGGCGGGGCATGACAGGCATCACGTTTGCCTGCATTGGCAATCAATGGGGGGTGGTCAATAATCTCATCAGTAGGGGTGCATTGGAAGTTAACGTATACCAAGACAGCATGCTACCGCCCGACTTGGCTGCTTTCCTCTGGAGCGATATGAAGCTCTTTATACGAATCATGGAAGAAAAAGAACGACATCAAACCGCCTCTAGCTTCATCTCAAAGAAAAAAACATCTTTAGATACTTCATACGTACTGAAGATCCTTGAGATAAGTTCCGACTTTGAGGAACTCAATCCCGGATACTTTCTCTCAGACCTAAACCATCCCTCTATTTACTCGAAGCTTTTGTTTCTAATGCGCGCGATGACTTGGCATGACGCGGAAAATACAGTAAGGTTTCTCTTGCTCAGGGCGCTCAAACACAGGAGCGAGGATTTAATCACAGAGCTTTGCGATAGACTTCGTTCGGAGTACAATTGGAGACTTTCAAGCGACCATGTCTGCCTCGTTCTGACTTCGAGTTGTGGACCGACGTCTTTACGAAGCATTGTCATCAGGAAACTGGTTCGAGATCGTGATATTGAAGCAATGATGGCCGAACTGCTCCAAAAGGCAGACATCGTTAGCAATAGGGAAATAATCCTGGATCTCTTCTGTCGAAAAAGAATACTTACTATTTCAGACGGAATGATGAAGACGCTAGTCATGAGGGGCGAATCATTACTCGAGATGATACAAGATTTATTCGAAAGGCGACCGGATTTTTCGATCTCGAGTAAGACAATGGACGCTGCTATACGCCATTCGAAGGAACTAGCTCGCGAGTTACTCAGGCACGCCACAGAATATGAGGTTTCTGAGGCCAACCTCAGATTAGGTCTGCGAATCTATTGCCACACTTCAGGAGATTTCCTTGAATCAGAGATATATCAAAATCATCATTTTATAGCTGTTCTTGTGGAGAGCATGGATCATCAAGAGACCATCTCAGAGTCCACAGTTTTCGAAGCGCTTCGTTCTCGAGACGAACAGATTATCCAAAAGGTTCTGAAACGATGGCCGGACGCACCTACATCGCGTAGATGCCTGACGCAAACACTATATAACCCGGAATACGTACGCCTGATTCTCCATAATAACCCTAGCCTCAGACATGCAGTAGACAGCAAGCTCATATGTTCGACTCTGCGTGGATCCTATTCCACTACCCAGACGATTGAACTCCTGCGCATCTTCTGCAAACTTCGAGATGGACCGCTCATCACTGATCGGGTATTGATATATGCCCTGGGAAATAAAGCAGCCCCGAAAGTTATTAAGGTGTTGCTTAAATACCAGAATCCCAAGGTCATACCGACGGAGGATGTCGTGAAGGCGGCCTGCGGTTCGACCCCTGACGCACTGCGGGCTATCCTGGAATCCAGACCAAAGTTGGCCATCACGGAAGCTGCTCTCATCGCGGCGTGTGACCACGAAGGTATGCTGGAAGTCCTCTCCGAAAAGGAGAAAGACAAGGACGTGGTGGTGACGGATGAGGTCATGTTGGCAGCGGTGTGGAATCTACATTCGAGAAAGCCCTTTCAAGCATTGCTCAAGTGGCAAGCTGGCGCCGAAATCACAGAGAGGGTCCTCTTTGGAATCATTAATGCAGCTAGGTGCAACACATGCTGGAGGGATGCCAGCGCGGGTGGCGATTTTGATGAACTATGGAAGGAAATCGACGGCGGGAAAATCAAGATAACTGGGCAAGAAGTGAGCAAAGACGACTGGCGAAGGCAATTCTACGGCCCCCAAACCACTCAGCTGCCTACCATGAATGTGAAGGCGGGTTCAGGACGGCATGACCCGTGTGTGGCAGCGTTTACCGCAACATCGATTTTCCAGAAACCTGTTCGAATCATGCTAAAATAATATTAATATATGATTATGGACTTCTTAGGAACATAATTATTTTTTTTTAATAAAATATATATATATATATATAGCCGTCTGTTCCTATTGATTCCCGGGTGAGTTTTGTTGTTAGACTATCCTCTTCTACATGACCCCAATAATTCGGGGGCCGGTAGTCCGTGTAACCCGTATACCCCGCGCCTTCATCTTGTCTTGACGTACATGTTTGCTTTATATTCGCATGTCTTGGACGCTGAGGTTGACACTAGGGAGGTAGTGAAACGGACTGCTAATAGGCATGTCGCTCAATCGAACCAGCTATCGTTTCATGTACGCGAGTCAAAAGGTAAATCCTACAAGCGAGATTGCGACTATCTACATCCTAATATATGTGGGCAGGTACCTAATGTACCAACATCTAAGGAAGCAAGCACTGCAGATATACCTACATGTCTGGTAGTTGCCCACACACGGTAAAGCTTGCGTCTGATGCGGTCTATTCGCGGAATGCCTTGATTTCCGTTCTCTTCGCCAATACATGACTTAAATTTCCTAGAGAAAATTACTCTATAACATCTTCCATATTCCTCTTTAGCTCATATTTGATATTAAATAGTATTCCTAAGTATCACAGTATGGTTTAGTACTATCACCTAGGCTTATCTTCATTATGGCAGAAGAAGTTGACTTAACGCCACCGTAAGAATGAGAGGGGTGAAGCCTGTATTGCTGAGCCATCTACTAACAAGCCTCATACAGCCGCAAAGCTTCGGCGTACCGCTATGAAGGCTCTACAGAGAATGGTCGCCACGATCCAAAGGCACACGTCAATATCAACAATAATCTAAGTGCCAAGTTCGTCCTTAGATCACCCATAAAAGGAATGAGCTAAACTAATGGCGACAGGATCTCGAATCCCTTGGCGGGGATTCCCCGTGAGCTCCTCCTTGGTCAAGTCACCATGTTTTCCGAGTGGCGTGGCTTGTGCGAATACGTTCCACTCATGCGCAAGGGCGCTCTTGTTGCACAGGATCCTACCGGATTTGAGGACATCTCGGGGCCGGACGCACTCGACGAAGAAGAGATCGATGTCTTGAGAAGAGAAATAACACATAAATGGAAAGTCCCCTGGCTCCTTTACCTGACAATTGTCACCTGCTCCATAGGGGCAGCTGTTCAAGGATAGGATCAAGAGGGAAGCAACGGAGCCAACCTGTCATTTCCCACACAATTCGGTATCGGAGGGGATTCAGACCATGATATTCTCTTAGTCGGTCTCATTAACTCAGCTCCATACATCGGATCGGCGTTCATTGGCTGCTGGCTTTCGGATCCGCTGAATGATCGCTTCGGCCGACGAGGTCCGTCGATCAATCTTCTGCTTCCCCTTAAGGAGGCGGCTATAGATTAACACATCGTAGGGACCATCTTTATTTCTGCGATATTCTGCCTACTCACTCCTATTGGTGGAGCTTTGACGCAGAACTGGCAACAGTTCTTGATAAGCAGAATACTCCTTGGCATCGGTATGGGTATCAAGGCTTCGACCGTCCCTATTTTCGCGGCCGAGAATAGCCCTGCGTCTATTCGCGGTGCTCTAGTGATGTCGTGGCAGTTATGGACCGCATTCGGAATCTTCCTAGGATGCTCCGCCAATTTAGCAGTCGGCCAAGTTGGCAGAATCGCCTGGAGACGTATGTGTCTTACCCCCTATCAGCCAGCTGTAATACTATACCACTGACAAGATCTACACCACAGTCCAGGTCGGCTCGGCTTTTATTCCCGCAGTTCCCCTTGCGCTTCTCATCTTGTTTTGTCCAGAGTCACCGAGATAGTATATCAAAAAGGGCCGGTATCAAGATGCCATGAAGTCGCTACTACGACTGCGGAACCACCCCCTGCAGGCGGCTCGTGATCTCTACGCCATACACGCCCAGGTAGAGATTGAAGACGCCGCCATCGGCCAATCGACGTACATTAAGCGGCTCATCCAGCTTTTTACCATTCCTCGTGTGAGGAGAGCGACGCTAGCGTCCTTTGTAGTTATGGTAGGCCAACAGATGTGCGGTGAGTTGGTAGCTACTAGATGTAAGTACTCTAGGATCGAAGACTAATGTCCAGTAGGGATCAATATCATAGCCTTCTACTCATCCACCGTATTCAAGGAAGCAGGGACTTCCGACTTCAATGCGCTCCTTGCGTCGTGGGGGTTTGGTTTAGTCAACTTCATATTCGCATGGCCGGCTATCTGGACTATCGACACCTTCGGCCGCCGATCGCTGCTCCTGTTTACGTTTCCCAACATGGCATGGTCGTTGCTAGCCGCTGGTATCTGCACGCTGATCCCAAAGCAATCGAATGCTCACGTGGGTCTGGTAGCGTTATTCGTCTACGTCTTTGCTATCTTCTATTCGCCCGGAGAGGGCCCCGTGCCCTTCACTTACAGTGCGGAAGTCTTCCCGCTTTCGCACCGCGAGGTTGGGATGTCCTGGGCCGTAGCGACTTGCCTCTTCTGGGCTGCTGTGTTGTCAATATCGTTTCCCAAGACCCTTGAGGTCACAGGCGTCCTTGTAAGTCCAATTTGAGGCCACTGTGAAGACCGTAAAACCCTCTTTGTTATTAGGGGTCTAATATGATACGCTCACTAGGGCGCATTTTGTCTATACGCAGGTTTCAATATTGTGGCTTTCATAATGATTTTCCTATGGATGCCGGAGACAAAGCAGCGCACTCTAGAGGAACTTGACTACGTCTTCGCCGTGCCTACAAGCGTATTCATCAAGTATAACTCAACCAAGGTAGTCCCGTGGTGGTTCAAGCGTTACGTTCTACTGCAGAATGATGCCACTCTCGAACCACTTTACCATTTCGACAGACCTGACGATACGGCTTCCACTCCGCCGAGCATTGAGGTGCGGGGCGATCAAGAGGCTGATAGCGATGCGGGAGCCACCGTAGGTACCGGGGAGTATGTCACAGCGCCGCAAACGCACAGCGGCGTTACAGCCACCGGTGCCGACACACTTACTATATTTTCCCAGGCCGAGAGAGACGCAGCTACCCTCCGTCGTTACTCCTGGCAGGGTATTGTCGCTCGTAAACATCCTGCTGCTGAGGACAAGTACTTTACCTAGGGGTCTGGACGGTGACTTGATCTGGGACTCGAGCAATGGGGTCCGCTAACCCTCACACAATTCTGCACATCTCTTAAAATGGATAAACTAAGTCGCATTAAACTAAAGGGTCTTCGTGGCCGTGGTTAGGTCGAATAACTCCGTGCTCAATACTACGAATATGAAGTATTCACTGCCCCATTAGGGCTATCAGGTACCTATGCGAAAACCTGCTTGTTCTATAGCTTCGTCCGTCTGTAAAATTCATAAGCTGATGTCACACTCAGCCTAGCATTAGTCTAAACGCTAAGAACGACTCCCGCAAGGCGATGTGATGATGATCTGCGATTGTGGCTTGACCGGCGCGTTTTGGAATTCCGGCTCGCGGGCGTGTGCGTCTGCGCAAGTGGATTCTTCTTTATAACGATTTTCACAGTCTCCTCTTTTTTATCATGTCCTCCACGCTCAAGACGCGCAAGATTGACGTGCAAAGCTTGATTCTGCTATGCATCAGATCAATAGTGGTTCCATCGCGACACTTGATCGATCAGCTCCATCCGAGCCATTCCTACCATTCAGCTGGACAGCTTTGGTTTAGATCTGAGATCTGCGTAACCACCACTTCCTCAGCCGACAATTTTCAATCTCCAACTTCAGCCCCTCGTCTCCATTTATTTGTGATCGCCCTCGTGGCACGTAGCCGAGCTTGACCGGCTTCCAAGGCAGAGGCACAGTATTATGCTTGTTTTTAGTGTAGCGCAACAGCAACAAACGCATTTTGGTTGAAGCGGTGTGATCGCGATAAGACAGGAAGGTTGGTACTATGCATCACGTGTCCATATGTTATCCAGAGTTGAGGATCTGCCCAAGGGAAAACTCAAAAATGGAGACGGGATGGCACCCAAGATCTCGGAGGCTGGTCCGTGGAGAGGTGGCCCCTAGGGCTGCTTCTCGTCCGATATTTTCGTCATTGCTGTCGACACATGCACCTTCGTTCTCCGGCACGTAGACTCAAGACCTTTCCACGCTTCGAAATCCAAGATGACGCCTGCACCAACTTAGTATGCTAACAAAGGGGAAGGTAGGATGATATATCAATTTGCAGCGTCTCGACTTCTGAAACATGACAAATCACACTGTTAGGATGGTTATTCTTAGGATTTCCAAGGTTTGTCAAACAAAGATTGGCCCTGAATAGAAAAGAACCCTTTGACCTCTTTGAGAATACGAAGAACCTGCTGCCCAACGGGGACTAACCTATGAAAACTATTAACGTAAATGGAATAGCGGCGAACGTAAACAGATTTTTATTCCTGGCCGTGGAGTACCTGACTCGGGTAACTCTAGCCAGGGCCAAATCTCGGGTAGCAATTGGCCAACCACATCAGCTGCGTGTAATTGGCTTCCCAATTCCTCTGAAACGTCTAGAACATACCCCCTGAATAACGTCAACGGCGCATCTTGGCACAGAAATTTATTTTGAAGGATAGAGCACGCCAACTTGCTCACCGAGATTAGAAGGTGGACTTCGTACGGGGGTTTGAATGGATAGGAGGGCTATATACATGGAATTAGTCGAAACATGTCAAGATGAGATAACCTCGGAAGGGGCACGCCTCTTGTTTGTCTACATGAAGTGTACGTACATGTAGCACTTAGGGCTAAGGGTACAAACTCGAGATCGTGGGGCTCTTTCCCTGAATGGAACTCGACATGATGTGCTGCACCCGGTTCTTTTAGATCGATTTCCATGTGGACCTTTGAGGGACCACGGCGGACCTTCCAGCGCGTCAATCCCTCCACAATGCTGCAAACCCGTGCAAACCCCCCATCGGCCCTACATCATTACAAGCTTGTACTATACTCCCTGCATGTGCAATCCTACCTCGACTTCGATTCGTGATCTCTCTTTTTCCCCCGTTTTCCCTTCTTTTCTGTCTTCATCTACCAAGATTCTTTGGTCCCTACGAAGCATATTTTGCTTTGGATCTATTCCACCCTCTATCAGACACTTCGTCATTAGTCTTTCGTTTGGTCTACCTCTATTTTCAATTTCATACTCCGTATCCTAGAGGCCTGCGGTTAGCTCAGAACTCGCCCTTGTTTCTCCCTGTCTTGATTCCTCGACGCACCGCTTTCAACACACTTTCCAATCGATTGCCTGGTGCTATTCCGAGGGAAGAAACCCGTGTATTGCTCATTTGCTTATATCTCCCGACTGCCTATTTTGACAACAGGGAAAGGTGTGAACCGTATTACCGGGTCACACTTGGAAATCTAGATCCTCAACCTCATTACTTCACCTATTTTCCTCCCCTTCGATGTCGATCCGCTCCCCTCGTTCACCTAGAGGTTTTGTGCAACTGGGGGGCTCACAACCTGATATGGACAACGAAATTCCCTTGACTCAAGTCCGGAGCAATGCCAGCTCAACCGGCGCTAGAAAGCCTAACCAGGGCACTGCAACCGGCTTCAGTACAGAGAACCAGAATAATCCTGACGAAAATGAGAAGCACAGCTTCTTCCATCGTGGTCGGAGAAGAGCTAGGAAAAACGACTCTCCTAACGAAGATGACAATCTAGCTTCCGAAGAGGCATCCCTCAATGCCATGGGGAGACTCTACAACAAGATTATTCACGCCTCAGTCGTCACGCGATATCTTGTATACATCGTCCCCGTTGCTATTCTTTTGGCAGTTCCTCTCGTCGTCATTCCAGCTACCGGAAATAAAGATAAGATCCTGGTCGGCCACGGTCCAAGCCAGCCTGGACCTCCTCTCTTCTATCTGTTCCTCTGGATCGAGTTGGCTTGGTTGAGCTTATGGGCTGGCAAAGTCGTTGCCCACCTTCTTCCTCCTATTTTCATGTTCTTCACCGGCGTTGTCAGTGCTGGAACTCGCAAATATGCAATCGTTATCCGTGCCCTGGAAATCCCCCTTTCGCTCTTCTTTTGGGCGATGGCTACCTTCTTCATATTCACAGGTCTTATAAACATCAATTACAATGACGTGGACTGGGTTATCACAATCCGGAGAATCCTGGGTGCTACTTTCGCTTCTTCCGCCGTCTTCCTCGTCGAGAAGACCATTATCCAACTCATCAGCGTCACATATCACCAACGATCCTTTGCCAATCGCATCAAGGATTCGAAACGAGAAGTCTATCTACTAGGGTTGATGTACGACGCCTCTCGACAACTGTTCCCTATGTACTGCCGCGAGTTCATCGAAGAGGATGAGCTTATCAACGATAGCATCGAGGTTAAGCTTGCCGGCGGAAAGAGGGGCAGAAGAAATAGGAAGAGCGGAGTGGTTACACCCATTAGGCTGATCGGGAACGTGACACGCATTGGTGACAAAGTTACATCTGTATTTGGAAACTTGGCTTCCGAGATCACTGGCAAGCAGGTCTTCAACCCCAACTCTGCCCACTCAATCGTAGTGGAAGCCCTTGAAAAAGTACGAACTTCGGAGGCTCTTGCAAAACGTATTTGGATGTCATTTGTTGTGGAGGGCAACGAGTCTCTATACGTGGATGATATCATCGAAGTTCTCGGACCCGGACACCGTGAAGAAGCAGAAGAATGCTTTGCGGCAATTGATGCAGATTCGAACGGGGATATCAGCCTCGACGAGATGATTAGAAAGGTGGTCGAGGTTGGTAAGGAGCGGAAGGCTATTGGAAACAGCATGAAGGATATCAGCCAAGCTTTGGCTGTATTTGACCAAGTCCTTCTCTTCGTTGTTCTGTTGATCGTTATTTTCATCTTCCGTAAGTGGGCCTCGCTACCCCATCCTGCCACACATCCGCTTACATGTTGTAGTCGCTTTCTTCCAGAGCTCGTTTATCACCACGCTTGCAACTGCCGGTACAGCATTGCTCTCGTTATCCTTCGTCTTCGCTGTCACGACTCAGGAGTTCTTGGGCTCCTGCATCTTCCTATTTGTCAAGCATCCCTACGATGTTGGCGACAGAGTTGATATCACTGGCTCGGAGAAAGAGCAGTTGGTTGTTGAGAAGATTTCCCTGCTTTATACCGTCTTTAACCGCATCGATAAGATGCAGGTCGTCCAGGTGCCAAACATTGTGCTGAACAACCTTTGGATCGAGAACGTCACTCGAAGCAAGGCCATGAAAGAAGTTATTGATATCAACGTCTCATATGATACCTCCTTTGAGGATATTGAACTTCTGCGACTTGAGATGGAGAAGTTTGTTCGTGCGCCAGAAAACGCGCGAGACTTCCAACCGGATATTTCCATCAGTGTAGCTGGTGTTGGTGACCTGGACAAACTCCAGTTGAAGATTACTATCAAGCACAAGTCGAACTGGCACAATGAAGCTGTGCGTGCTACCAGACGCTCCAAGTTTATGTGCGCTCTCACGCTCGCTCTAAAGCGGGTGCCTATCTACGCACCTGGTGGAGGCGGTGAGCCATTGGGCGGACCGACAAACCCATCGTATTCTGTTGCTGTCTCGGACGCCGAAGCTGCTGCTGCTCGCGAGAAGGCTAATCAAGAGAAGGAGGCAAAGCGCATGGTTTCACCGGCGCCAGTGAGGAATCCCTCGACATCCAATAAATCTGGCGTTCCGGAGGTTCGAGAGGCGATGGCTGCTCAAGGTTTCAATAGTCTTGACCCCGTAAAGGCGGCAGCCGACGACTGGGGTTATAACCGTGATGACTCTCCCACTCGCGAAGGGTCTATAGAACGGAAACGCTCAAATGATATAGAATCGATGCGTCTGGACCTTCATAAGCGGGAGAGCCAGCGTAGCGGTGGTCGCCGCAGAGCAGGTGAAACTCTACCTGCCCAGCCTATAAGCGAGAACATGCCGGATTTCCAGGTAACCCAGCATATGGGTCCCTTCGATGAAGAGGCACAACTGGGTGGACCAAACCCGTACAACGCTACCAGCCACCAAGGAAACTCGCTTCATCCTCAGGCTTCTATCAGAAGCAACCAAACAGGCAGAATATCCTCGACTAGTGGCGCAAGTGGTAGGCCTACAGGTCTCAACAGGACGCGATCACCGAGCAATCCCTACCAGCAGCGATAGAATGGAGGGTTTCCTATACCGTAAATAATTCTTTTCTTTCCTCGCGACAGGAACACAGTATATAGATCATGCATCTTTCACTATGGGGGCGTTAAAGAGGTTCATGGGCATCGAAAGCTAGACGCTGGGGCCTCACTAGAATGGTGTCAGAAGTGCTCTATCACCATGACGAAGTATATATGCTGGTATGCGATAGACTGAGGGTCTGCCAAGGGGCTTGTATAGAGGCGCCTGCTGAGGCGTTAGTAGTCATTAGACCACTAGAGTAGAGCACTCGCGATGGATTACAAATTGTACATTGTTATGACCTATAATATCTTGACTTACATACCTTCTAGTGATTCGTGTGATTTCTGATGTGATCTAATAAGACTTATGAGTTCTGGCCGGCGCATGTTTGTTTTAGTTGTCTAAAAGTAATACGTTTTGATTACCTTGGAAGTCTAAACTCGCTTCATATCCTGATGTCTACCTCGTGACATGAATGTCGCGCCCCCCTTTTTTCGTTTTTTTTAAACCCATTTTCCGTCCTGTTCCCTTTTCTAACTTAAAGCCCAAGTCTGACCCTTGTTCCCGTTCCAGCTAACCTTGATAGACAAACCGCGCGCGTGGTCCTTCGGGATAGAGAACGTGACCTCGCCCTTGATCTCAGAACCCTTCTTCAGCGCCGTCACGGACGTGCCGTCCTCGGCGGCCTCCTCAGACGACTTCGGCGGCTTGCACAGCAGCAGTCCCTGCTTCCAGTGCGTGTCCTTGCCATGCGGACCCGTCGTAAACGCCACGCGGTTCTGCGGGTCGGCCCGCGCCCACTCGTCGGCCATTGAGGTTAGCTCCACGGCGCTGCGCGAGTCGTCCCGTGTCGGCGAGAAGAACATGTCGAACCAGATCAGGAACCCGTCCAGCGCGTCGATGTCCCGCGCCAGAGCAGTTGCGAACGGCGCTGTGAAGGATAGGTCCGCCGTTTGCGTGTGGTACAGGTCGAGCAGCTTGAAGGCGCTGGGCGCGCCGGGGATGGTGGTGGTGTTGTTTTCGGAGGAGAAGAGGGATAGGGGCTGAGGAGGCGAGGGGGAAGATGAGGAGGTGGAGGACGAGGATAGTGGCCAGCTGAGCACGCGGGCCTCGTCGTAGATCC
Organism: Hypoxylon sp. FL1857; assembly: GCA_022578955.1. Taxonomy (NCBI): domain Eukaryota; kingdom Fungi; phylum Ascomycota; class Sordariomycetes; order Xylariales; family Hypoxylaceae; genus Hypoxylon; species Hypoxylon sp. FL1857. Next base: position 252,399 of record MU400386.1, read on the forward strand.
CGGCTTGCATGGCGCGCATGTCGAAGCCGTACACGTCGCGCCAGAAGGACACGTTGTCGGCGACGTACTGGGGGTCGGCGACGGGCGCGATCCAGAGGTTGGCGTGCGACGGCACGAGCAGGCCGTCGGGCTTCAGGTAGCGGTCGCGCGCGTACAGCACCGACGGCAGCATCGCCTCGAATAGCAGGCAGTACCCCATCCACTCGCTGACGATGACGTCGACCTCGTCGACCGGCAGCGCCACTTCCTCGATCTTGCCGTGCACGCAGGTGATCACCGACGAGAGGTTGTTGTGGAACACGTTCTCCTGCGCCTTCGTGATGATCGCGCTCGCGTCCACGGCGATCACCTTCGCCGCGCCGGCGCGCGCGCAGAACATGCTCAGGATCCCTGTCCCGCATCCGATGTCGAGAACTGTCTTGCCTGCGAACAGCTGCTTGTTGTTGTAGATGAAGTCCCGGTACGCGTCCGTGCGCACTGTGTCCTTGAGCATGGTTTCGTGGATGTCTTTGGCTTGGGTGTTAGTAGTGTATCAAAATGTAGGTAAGTAGGTAGATATGTATTAGGGATAGGTCTGGCAGAACAGGAAGAGGAAGTTAAATAGGTAGGTAGGCACTTACCAGCTCCAGCATAAGACTCCCAGTAATACTGAGACTCATCCTTCTTCTCAACCCCCTTACCCTTGCCGGCCTTAGCAGCCGCCGACTCGGCCTCTGCTTGGTCGACGTCGCCCCAGCGCTCGTCAAGAGTCTGCTGCACGGCGACACGGTAGCTGTCGAACTGCGCCTTGACGCGCGCGAGCTCCTCCTGGAGTTCCGTGTTGCGCTTTAGGAGGTCATCGACTAACACTGCGTTGTCGCCACCGGCGCCTTGCACTTCCGCCGGCTTGAGTTCCGGCAGATCGAAGAGCCCGAGGATGACGGCGTCGTCGTCGAGCACGGGCTTGAGGTACTGCTCCTGATCGATGTCCGACCAGGAGATATCCTCCGTCACGGGCAGACCCTCGTGAACCCGCTGGCGAACTGTTCGTGAGTTAGTAATGAGAAGAAAAAAAAAGAATAACGGGAGTGAATATTGGGTGACGGGAGAAGCATGATAAGTTTTGAGTGCGATTCAATAGGCGAACATGAATCCCGTTGTGATGGCTTATATAGCATAAAAAACAGCACAAGAAATACAAATAAGTCGCAATTAAAAGCCACTTACTGAAATTAACAAGCTTAACGCAGCCGTGGAAGTCCAATTGCAATCGCTGGCGGACGCCCAGAAAGTCGAAGCCGTGCTTGTCCTTGCAATGGGCAAGCATGGACAGGACATCGGGGAAGACCCGATCGTCGAGCAGCGAGATGACCTCCTGGGTCTCCTCCTCGTCTTCCTCGGCGTCGCTCCATCCCTCTTCGTCCCGGGAGTCCGAGTCGGAGGACTCGCTCGGAGGCGGACGAGGATCCGCTCTGCTTGGCGCGGAGCTCATCGTGAATGACTTGCAGCAGTTTTTTTTACTTGCAGCAAGCAGTTTTTTGGAGGGGTTTTGGAGGGGCACTGTCTGTTGGTGGAGTAGAAATTGAGGGGGAGGAAAGGGATATACGAGATGAGATGTGAAAGGTGGGAAAGATGTATTGACAAGGGGAAAAGTGGCCGTATTTCAGTCAATACTGCGGCCCGTCTTATATGTAAGCCACCTGAGCTATATATCCTTAAGAGTCGCCCGGGTTCTTGGGTATCGTGTTGATATAAGTGGCAGCCCTTTTTAATATCACCAGTCTCTTTAAGAATTTCTTACAATTGTGGAAATAGGAAGTATAGTAGCGGCTCGGGTAAGCGCATATTCAGACATTTGGGTACAGTAGTCGCGATATTTGCATATATTCACTCCTGCACGTACCTACAAGAGGTAAGCATTTTGAGAGCATTTTGAGATTCATCTTGAATCCCATGCCTTCTCCTATATCAGGGGTATCGGCATTTTCGACCATTGATTCAAACACAAATAATCCTATTTTTATATCCATACTGTATTTTACACAGTTCAAGAGCCTAGTCCACATCGTCATCGCCAGCATCGTCGTCATCGTCGTCTTCGTTTTCATCTTCGTCGTCAGAAACTGTCTCGCCCAAGTCGACGAGTCGTTTCTAGTAAAGTTCGTTCAGTATATTCTCGAAGATTTAATCGTCAAAAGTTGACGTACCTTGTATTTCTCGACCTTTTCTTCTAGATCGCCGAAGACCATTAGAAGATCGTCCAGTTCAGTTTGAGTAGCCGACTTTTGCTCCTCCTTTTCTTCCAACTGCGCGCGAGACTGTTTCTAAAAGTCAATATATGCATCTCTCGTGCTTGGGGAACCGTTTCAATTACCTCTTCTAACTCTTCGTCCTTCCGTGATAATTGTTTTTCAAGAGCCGAACATCGCTTCTCAAGATCTGAAGATCGCTCTTCAGCAGCTTTCGTCTTTGACTGCTCAGCTGACAGCTTAGCAGCGAACTCCTCTTGCGCAGCATGAAGTTCTTCAGATTTGGCTTTATTTGCCTGCGTCGTGTTAGTTAATACAGCGAATGGACTGCTGGAATTAAACATACCTTCATGATGTCGACCTCGAGACGGCTAATTGTGGCACGGAGATCCGCCATGTCGGCTTCCGATCGTCTTTGGATACGTGCTGCCTCAGCCTCAGCAGTCTTACGGACGTAGTCGAGTTGTCTCTGTAATTCCGCTTGCTTTTCGCGATAATCAGCATGGATAGCTTCTGCGGCCTTCGCTGCGTCTTTTCGAATATTTTCTATTTGCTTTTCGTGAGCTTCGTCCTTCGACCGTTGCTCTGCCTCGATTTTCCTGCTTATGTTAGCAAAGAATATCTGTCATATCCGATATACTCCGATGCTTACCTGATTTCCTCGTCGTGATGTCGTTGGATGGCCTCGTTAACATTCTTTATCCGTGCCAATTCAGCGGCGTATTCTTCTTTGGTTCGACGATGGTCTGCTTGTTCTTGGCCAAGCTTCCCGTTAAGGGAGGCGATATCGACGAGTGTTGCTTGCAGCGTTCGCTCCTTTTCATCTACTTGCGCGCGTAATGAATCTACCATCTCACGGGATATGCCTTTTTGGACGCCGTTGGTGACCACTGAAATCTCCATACCAGGATCGCGATCTATGGCTCTTATCATGCGACTGTAGTTATCCTTGAAGAAATCCACAAAAGTCGCATCAAAGTAAACGTCCGGCAAATTTCCTGTATCTTCGAGTTTCTGTGGGAGAACCTCGAAATTCCTCATGAAGGGATGGCTTCGTAACTTATTTAGAGCGTCAATGTACTTCTCTCGGCCCATTCGGGACATGAGGACGGAGTGCAAAGTAGACCGAGGAATTGGAGAGTCTTTAGTAGAGAATTCGTAAACAACACCGAGGATCATTGCACATAAGCCTTGGACAATGACGCTGCTTGAGTTATGCTTCACAACTTCCTGGGCGAGGGCCTGGATATTACTGCCTTCGCCTAAGAAGTCGTTGACTCCATCGAGGTCCTCGAAAAGCCACCCTATCAATAACATCAAGTAACCGACGGAAATCCGGTCGTCTTCTGTTCTAGCTAGCCCGCTGACAAGATGTGCGGTGATTGTCTGAATACTTGTCACAACTTCTTCGCCACTCTCTGCATCGCCTTCCGTCACGGACATGGCAAGAGCTTTCGCTTCGGCATTCTCAAATACGAGATGGAAGGTGATAACAGCTGCGAACCAATGCCGGTAAGGGTCCATCGGTGTTGAGTCATTGGATGGTCGGAGCAGGGTAGTTAGCACATTGGCCGTTTCGTCTACGCCTGATGCGTGGCCGTCGATTGCTCGTCGTAGAAAATGTAGTCGTACATCGGGGTGGTTAAAGAAATACGCCTTGATGCACTGGCACGCAGCTAGCCGTAGATCAAACGCTTGAGTTGTGGGCACACTCAGTGTTAGATCTAGAAGACCATCGATTACATAGACGGCCGGAATGCCGTTTGACTTCCCTGTTTGCCCATTGGTAGGCGGAGGAGCGGTTTCTAGTACGGAGGGCACCTGTAGTTGTGCGAAGCTTTCTTGTAACTTGGAATTACCTCTGATTATATCCGCACAAGTCGTCAGAGCCTACGTCACACATGTGAATAACCAAGCACAATATTTGATAAGTTGGGGAGGAGCTCGAACCTCTGCTCTGATAGATAATTCTGCATCATGACTAAAAGCAAGCTGCAACGCATGGTAGAGGACACCATGTTGCCAAAAGGCTGCCTGATTCTGCGATGTGCCAACAGCACCGGGAACAAGGAAGAGACGAATGACCGCAAGTAGAGCATATATATTCCTGTTGCGCTGTTCCTGGGCCCAGTGGGCAACTTCTTCTTCCCCTCCTTTCCCAGTGTGATATGTACTCTCCAGCAGCTTTGCTAGCTGGGGTATGTAGCCCTCTTCTCGGAACAGACTCTGATTTGAAGGATTCAAGCGTAGAAGGTTGGCCAGAAGAATCAAACTGTCCTCGACTACCCTATCGCCCTCAGATAGCGACCCCTCGGTTGCGATTATATCAAAAACACGGCCAAATACATTTGAAAAAGCTACGAGCTTCTGGATATCGGGAGAGGAAGGAGTCAGATAGGTGAGAAGGGTCAATGCTTCGTTACGAACAGCCTCTCTTCGGTCGTCGAGGACAGCAACTAGCCTAGAGATGCCGAGAGGCGCAGTAAAGACACATATCTCTGTTCTTTCGGTCCGGGCCGAGAGGATTGCGAGAAGGAGCTGTAAGGAGTACAATCGGGAGTAGAAGTCATTGGTCTCAAGAAAATCTAGGAGCAATGTTATGTTTTCTTGCCGTTGAGTAAACTCGTCAGCTAGCCAGAGAGCAATCTCTTCGGAAGCTTCAGGGCTATCTTGGTTGGGGTTGAAAAGCATCAACAAGGTCTCAAGGACAACCTTGACGGTGTCGACATCTTCGCCATCTTTGGACAAGCTCCCTATTAGACTTCTCAAAGCGCCTGACGCAACAGAAGCAGGATATTCTTTGGCGAAGCTCCGTAAACCGAGGATGGCAGCACGGCGGTCCTCAAGCAGGGTAGCCGAGCTGAGACGACCGCTGAGAACGGTTATGGTCTCGCTGACGGACTGCTTGGCCGGAGCAGAGGTGATATTAGAGAACATGATTCGTTCTGCTGCTGCTGCTCGATCTCGGTGTCGATCTCGCTATTGCGCATCAAGTCCATTGATAGAAGGGTTACCGGCTCAGATGCATCGTATCGTCAAAAGTAGAGGGACAGGTCGTATGGGTTGCGCCTATATCGTGGTGCTGTCGGTAAGTGAATGCGATTACTTCGAGTCTAAGACTTCGTACTTGTACATATTTTGGCCAGATATCGATAGCACCACATGCAGCCTAACGTGAGCTCCAGTCCTCCGGTACTGCTCAATTAGCTCCTTGATGCATATCCTTTGGATGTATGCATATATCAGAGACAAACATCCATCTAAAGGCTACTGCTCTGTTAATGCGGCGCTAGACTCCAGTCTAACCCTGCATTCTACTAAAATATGGGGCGCTGGAATAAAATGGGTCGGTGGGTTACGTTGATTGGTCTAGATCCAAGTGTCGCCGCTGCTGCGAACTCAATTTGCGACAAGGGTCTCGTCAAGGCTCGCGACTTGAACTTTGGCTTCGCTAAATCTTCTTTTATTCAACATTCACTGCTTGATTTGTGGCCACCACGCTCTAAACGGCTGCAAATGCGCTCATAGCAGTCGCAGGGACACGTACGGCCACTGGTGATCATTCCACTCGACAATTCTGCACGAATAGGTACTAGATTCCCTTTCATTCTTTGTCTGACCAACTCAGCAAGCCTCGTGAGTTGGAAAAGTGGTAGCGACGAGCTGTCTCTTGACCACTTCCCAACCTCGCAGGGTCTGAGTTTACGGGCAAACCATATTCATATATTTTCCTGTGTCCCATGCGCCTGTTCTGTGCGGCTTGTAATCACAGTGTTTTATCCCGTTCCTTACCCCCTCGAACTGTCGACATTTGATATTTCGCCCGGACTAGATTGTCACCCGTTTCGTAACTCCATCCTGTAACCTCCGTTTGACGAAATCACTATCATTGAGACGCCGACAATTCATTCACCGCCAAGATGGGTATTCCCGCTGCCTTCCGATGGCTTTCCAACAAATACCCGAAGATTATTTCCCCCGTCGTGGAGGATCGGCCGATTGAGATGGATGATGGCACGGTTATCCCAGTCGACACCACCCGACCTAATCCGAATGGCGAGGAGTTTGATAATCTCTATCTGGATATGAATGGTATTGTCCATCCTTGTTCTCATCCTGAGGACAAGCCTGCTCCAAAAGATGAGGAAGAGATGATGCTGGAGATCTTCAAGTACACTGACCGTGTGGTCAACATGGTTCGCCCGAGGAAGCTACTCATGATTGCGATTGGTAAGCTGGTTACTTGGTACAGTTCCCCTAGTATCGCTATTTATGCTAATATTCTATTTACAGATGGTGTTGCGCCTCGTGCAAAGATGAACCAGCAGCGGTCCCGACGATTCCGTTCGGCTCAAGAGGCTAAAGAAAAGCAGGCTGACAAGGAGGAGCTATTGCAGATGATCAAGAGGCAGAATGGCGGTACACTACCACCCGAAACAATCGAGGAGGTGGCTAAGAAGGCCTTCGATTCCAACGCTATTACACCTGGCACACCTTTCATGGATATACTGGCATTGAGTTTGAGATATTGGTGTGCTTATAAGCTTAACACTGACCCTGGCTGGGCTAATATGAAAGTCATCATCTCCGATGCTACGGTGCCTGGTGAAGGCGAGCATAAGATCATGAACTTCATTCGCTCCCAGAGAACGTCTCCCGACCATGATCCCAATACAAGGCACGTTATCTACGGATTAGATGCTGACTTAATCATGTTGGGTCTCGCTACCCATGAGCCCCATTTCCGTGTCCTTCGAGAAGATGTCTTCTTCCAAGAGGGCAAGGCGCGAACCTGCAAAATCTGCGGCCAAAAAGGCCATGACGCGCAGAATTGTCGTGGCGCAGCCAAGGAGAAAGATGGTGAATTCGATGAAAAGGACAAAGCTGTCACCTTAAAGCCGTTCATCTGGCTTCACGTCTCTGTCTTGCGAGAATATCTCGCCGTTGAGCTTGACGTGCCTGGACTGCCATTCCGTTTTGATTTAGAACGTGCCATCGACGACTGGGTATTCATGTGCTCATTTGTGGGTAATGATTTCCTTCCCCATCTTCCCGCCCTGGAAATCCGCGAGAACGGTATTGATACATTGACCGCTATCTGGAGAGATAACCTACCTCATATGGGGGGCTTTCTTACTAAGGATGGCCACGTCAATCTCGAGAGGGCCCAGTATATTTTTAATGGCCTTGCGAAACAGGAAGATGCTATCTTCAAACGCCGCAAGCAGGTTGAGGATCGAAGGGAAGCCAGTTTCAAGAGGCGGAAGCTCCAAGACCAAAGGAATGGACGTAATGGAGGCCAAAACGGTCGAGGTACAAATGGCGATGACGAAAATGCTCTTCCTGGTGGTCTTCCTAAAGCTCTCACGCACGACATGATTGTCAATCGAGGTGCAACCCAGGACGCCAACGTAGCGAATAAAAGCGCCGCGGCAGTACTCAAGAGTCGAATTCAGGCTCTTCAGTCAGGAGCAACTAATGATAACGCTCAAGAAGGTAGCACAGATGCACAGGAGCCGGCTTCTGCCCTCGGTAAGCGTAAAGCATCTATGATGGAGGAGGATGGTGCAAGCACTCCCGCTAGTAGCTCGGGCGCGGGCGAAGAGCCAGAAGACCCAGTTCGGCTTTGGGAAGAGGGATACGCTGATAGGTATTATGAGCAAAAGTTCCACGTCGACCCGAAAGACATCGAGTTTAGGCGTAAAGTTGCTAAAGCTTACGTCGAGGGTCTCGCTTGGGTCTTGAGATACTACTTCCAAGGATGTCCATCGTGGGAATGGTTCTACCCCTATCACTATGCGCCATTTGCTCAAGACTTTGTGGACATTGGCAAAATAGAGATTAGCTTTGAGAAGGGCAGGATTGCGAAACCCTTTGAGCAACTCATGAGCGTCCAGCCTGCCGCATCTCGCCACGTGCTTCCCGAAATTTTCCACGACCTTATGACAGACTCGGAGAGTCCAATTATCGACTTCTACCCTGAGGATTTCCAGATCGATCTCAACGGGAAGAAGATGGCTTGGCAAGGTGTCGCACTTCTTCCATTTATTGAGATGCCCCGGCTGCTTGAGGCTGTCGAGAAGAAGTATCCCCTTCTAAGTGCTGAGGATGCGGCCCGCAACGGTGTTGGCAGAGACGTTCTCCTGCTATCCGAGGCCAATCAGGAACTATACGATGACATAATTACGCATTTCTATTCGAAGAAACAAGGCCCGCCTAAGTATAAACTTGATCCGCGCTTGAGCCAAGGTCTGTCCGGGAAAGTTGAGAAAGTTCCCGAATATCTACCCCACGGCAGCTTGGAATATCCGTTAGAGAGGAAGCCTCTTCCTGACGTAGATGACGATCGATCATTGACGTAAGTGTTCAAACATAACATGCTATAGGCTTGCTTTCAGTGTCTAACTTGATGTAGGGTCTATTATGAAATACCGACTAGCGCACACAACCACAAATCTATGCTCTTGCGAGGTGTTCAAATGCCGACGCCTGCGCTCAATCGGAGCGATATAGAAGAGCTGAAGGGGAAGATGCGAAATTCTGGCCGAAGTCATGGAGGTGCACCTCTTGGACGCCAGAACTACGACGGAGGTAGGGGGGGAAGGATAAATTATGGACCGGATTCTCGACGAGACAGGTCTGATCGACCGCCACCGTATCAGAACGGGTACAACAATGCGTACCCCGTCCCTCCTCCAGTTCCACCTCCGGGCTGGGTTCCGCCACCACCTGGATATCCAGGCTTCGGGAATGGATTCCCACCCCCACCTCCTCCGGCCTATCTTGGCGGCGGCCGTGACGCCTACGGTAACGCATACGGCGGTCAATACGGAGGAAATCATGGAGGGAATTATGGGGGAAATCAAGGATATGGAGGAGCATACGTCCCCCCTCCTCAGAACGGCTATGGTGGTCAGTATAACAGGCCGCCACCCGGCCGTGATGGTCGTGATGGTCGCGATGGCCGCGATCGTCGACACTACGATGACCGTAGCGGGGGCTATCGAGGTGGTGGCCAAGGATATGGTTACAGGCGATGAAGAAGAAAAGGAGTAGCAATCAAGCTTTCGAGAGTGGCGGCATATCACCGGTCGAGACAGATTACATGGCGTTTGCCATAATTAGATGGATGAATATTCGCATTAGTCTTGACACTACTGTATGAGCTAAGTTGCTAACAAAACGTCCGATGGCTAGCCTAGCTTTCGTTCTCCGTCTCTTCCTTGCATACATGTAACTTTTGCACAGTGCCCGTAGCTTATTGAAGCCCTTTAACCCATATTATGCAGTACTTCAGAGCTGGCTCGCAAGTATAACTCTGACGCTAGAAGTTGCGACGATATTTCCAGAAATCGATATGTGACAAAGTCTTAGGAAATATAACTCAGAAAAGGGTCGGGCCGTGGTGGATGCGGAGTGGGTAACTACTGCAAGCAAAAGAAATGGCGTCGAATTTCTCACGATGATCGATCACGATTTCCTAGGTAGGGCACGTAATATGTCGGCCGTTTTGGAGATGCAAATGATGGTAAGCCGTGTCGACCAACTGCAACTTAACGAAAGCTTGCGTGACTTGGCAGGGAACCTGACGACCTCGTCCGGGGCTCTCAGTGGCTAAAGGTGCCGGGAATAATATTCAACGATTGGCGGTCTACCGGGGACTAGGTAGGGGACTAGGGGACTAGGGGACTATCTCTTTCTTACCCCGCCGAAATATAGCAGAAATAGCAGAAATAGCATCACCGCTTTGAACTTGCGCTAGACCTCGTGGGCACTAGGTAGGCGCTAGTCCGGCAATAGGTCCACCAACGTTTCAGCGGTTTGCGACTCGGGACTGCTTTTATCGGTCGTCAAAGTGACTAGGTGCTCCCCCGCAGAGGTCCCGCAGAGGTGTACATGCGCCTAGGCCTCGTCTAGGTACATACCTCCTACCTGTAGGTGTAGAGGTATGGATGCATGTGTACATGTATGCAGTCTCCCTATACTGATGCTACCTCCCCTGCGTACCCTGCCCAGCCTGCTCTTACCTTGCCCTGTTCTCAATCCACACACCCCTCCCGATAACGCTTTCCGTCTTCCCTAGCTACCTCTAGTGCGGTTGGGGTCGTTTTTTGCTGAGACTACCTGCTTCGTCTTGTTTATGCCTGTGTTGCCGTACCTTGTGCCTGTGTAGACCGACCTACAGGAGCTTGTCCTCCAACGCTAGCCTCGACGGACTTACCAATTACATTGGATACCTAGTACAAGACAAAGACACTTGTTCCAGGACAAAATAGCCGTTTGGGTAATTTCACCAATTCATCAACACATATCGTATCGAGTAGCCTTGTCGCAAACGTGTCGGATTGCGATCCTAGTCCTAATACTAGAGATACTAAGTTCGGAAAGCAATTCCTCGACTCCAAACCCTCCAAGGATCACCGAGAAGGGAATACCCACACAAAACCGAGCCGTGACCCTCAAAAATTCTGTCCCTCCTCAGCATACCCGCACTCCACGTGGGTATTGATCGAATTGGTATTGTCTCTCTCCCGGGAGGAGGGTAGGACGAGCTGTTCTACAGGTCAAGTTTGAGACACCTACCGACGTTTCGCAAACGGAGCTATAGCCTCTTGAATACCTCTTGCTTGCCGCTAGCTGTGCTCCATGACGACGTCACAATGTTGAGAAGACCCTCAATAGCGACCCGACGGTATACGAGCACAAGATGAACGGTGATGCAGGTCTCGTCGGATGCTTGGTCGAAAGACTTACCACTAGGGTAATGGGAGCTTCTTCCTCTCTTGTGTAGCCTCGTAGTCACATTGTTGCTAATGGATATATTTCCGCGTAGCTTCCGCACCGTACTGGTACACCAGGCCAAGACCTCCAGCGCGACGATGTTGCTGTCATCACGCGCGCCACGCTCGTAAAGATTAGCGCTTCATCCATAGCAGCCGTACTCGAATCGTTGGTTTCGCTCCTGGAAGAACTCAGTCGCCCATATAAGGCAATCGCCAACCATCCTCCACATATCCTTCTGACCGAAATATACGTCTTATCGCTTGCTGCTGATTGCTGCTCTGCTCATTGGGAGACACTGCGTAGCTCTCGCTCCAATGGAGCAGCTGAGGCATCCAGCCTTGGGCATAAGGATCCCGAGCCATTGGAGGATGGACTTGTGACTAGGATATTCAACCTTTTCAAGCACCTGCTTGAACCATTACCAGATGGCTACACTCTGCCAGCCAGGACTATATTGGATGAGAGATATGCACGGGAGGTTTTTGACACTCCTTTTCGAGAGCCGACTCCTAGAACCGCTTCCTCAAGTGGTTCGGATGAATCGAGGGAAACCAAAGGAACGAAAAACGACGATGTGGAGGACATCGAACAATATATCAAGACCATCGTGGAATTTGTGACCGCGTCGAGCTGGACAGCCGCCTTCGAATATGTGAAGAACGTTGTCTACGGTATTCGGGCTACAACCCCAGCACAAGTGGTACCAACGTTGGCAATGGCTGAAGAAGAGAAGACCGCACTCGTGATTTTGCGCTTCATTTCCTACATGTGGGTTGATGCGCAGAAGCTCGGTCTTATCATCCAAGAGCTGTGTTCCAGTTTCCTCCACTTTCGAAGAGCGTACCAGAACACGGTTGCTGTCATCACACCGCTCTTGATCACTAGATGGATTGAACGCTACCCCGAGGAGTTTGTTACGCTGCACCAGCAACATAGGAAGCTAGATGGCGGACCCGATACTCTGTTCGATATGTCTATGACAATAGCCGACAGCAGAAGGCGCTCAACGCTATATCCATTCCAGACTGCTCTGCTCATGCTAGTCCCCGATGTCTTTGAGGTGGCAAGCAATTTGATGGACGCCAAGACCCCCGCCGTAGCCAAGAAGGTGGCATTTCTTGAAGGTTTAAGAAAGGCACTCAGGAACAAGAATGACGCAGCCGGGTACTGCCTTGTTAGCCTCCTTCGGGCTGTCCGTCATTTTGATGATGACGGGGATGCCACTATTGTAAGCTATGCCATGGACATCCAGGATGAAGTCCGAGATGCCGTCTTCCGGCGGTACCATCCTAACTCGGACGGAGGTCTGTTTGATCAAGATTTGACAACTGCAGCCTTCGTTAGTCTTATGCACCTCAATTTTGAAGGCTCAGTTGAGTCGTTGACACAGTCGTGTCTTAATTCGTCTGCGCCTCACACTTTTAAAGTTGCACTAATCCAGGCGTGCTCGTACTTTGCGCGACAGCCCGATGCTGAGGACTATCGCCGCCTATTCACCCAGGTCGCCGGATATATACAGAGCAAACTCAAGGTCAGAGATTCCTTATCAAATATACATATAAGCAAGCGTACTGATATCCCTAGGCAACATCTGCCATGTCAGCCGATCTATACATAGGAGACCGTCACTCACAGCGGAAAGCATCCGAAACAAGCGCGTCAACGACAGCAGTGATTTGTAACACTTTGAATTTCCTAGATGCCTCTCCTATGACTCTGTTTGACTCTCCTCCGTCGGACAGCGCGGAGGCGGACCGATTTTACGAAGAGATTTTCGAGGCCTTCGTCTCCTGTCTCGTGACAGCAAATGATACGGTTAGAGCTCTCGCCAGCGGCGTAGCTAAGAAGCTACTGGCTCCAAATGGCATTCTGTCCTCATTGCGTAAATCGAAACGACTCGACTCTCATAGTTTTGGGATCAAATTTTGGAGATTGACGTTGGTGTATTTTCTCGGTGCTCGTGGAAATATAGGCTAATGATTTGTTATAGGTCACTCGTTCTTATGGAAATGTGTGAGAAGCACGAGCATCAAGAGAATGACGCACTACTCAAGTCTATCCATGGATATCTCGAGTCACGCCTCCTGCTTTTAAGCTCAATACAGGTGAGACCAAAAATCTCCAAGGCTGGTTCCATGGTCCGTGCTAACAAGTTCCCAGGAGTTATCTGCCGTCTCCGAGGACATCCCTGAACGCATTGCGACTTCAACAAAACTCGAGACCCTTTTCCTCACTTCACTTTGTTCACCAGACATCGAAACATGCCAGCTGGTGACGTCTTGCATTGGGCTCTTCAACGAAGAGTGCCGCATCTTAGATTCGACTGTAGATGCAGGCAAGACGGCGAATCTGTTACTGCGAAATAGCGAGATCTTTAGCGAGATTGCCTCCCCTGACTTTAGATTTACGGGAATGATGGCTTTCCAGAAGCGGGTCCGTGCTCTTTTAAGGCGAATGCAATATCCGAGTGCGGGTATTCTAGATGCTTGGGAGCAGGCTTTCGACAAGTGGCTTCACCTATCCAAAGACGTATCCACGGCGTCTGCAGATAGCATCGATGAGAGGAGCTTCTCTAAATGGAGGAACCTATCCGGATTCCTCGCATCGCTTGGTGGCATCTGCACGGCTGAGCAAGCTTATATCCTCGAGGAGACTGCCGCTAGCGGTTTGAAGTGGATTGATCGACTCTCGTCCGAAAACCATGAAGAGCCTCTTCTCAACAGATACCTCCAGCTTAGCACTCAGCTCCTCGCATGTACAAATGTGCGAGTCAGGGAGACTACTCGGGAAGTCCTGTCTGTTGAAATATCGCCGACATTGTATCAACCTCTATTCAAAGCACTCGAGTCAGAACTTGAAGTACTCTTTACGGGCGCCCTTGAAACGTCTGGCAAAGGGCAGGACGTCGAGATCATTTTCGCCGAGCAAGCAGCTTCTTTATTGAAAGCTCTGGTGGAACGACTGCAAACGCCTTCCGAGCTAGGAGCCGCGTCGTCGGTCCATTTCAGCTCGCTTGGGTTGAGCTTCGCAAAGTTCCTGGACGGTGTTGCTGATAACGTAGCTAGCCTGCGAGTGAAAATCAAGATTTGCCAATTATGCGAATCTGTCAATAGGAAAAAGGAGCATTTGAATCTCCGCGACGATATTAGGAAGCGGAACCAACTTCTAGAGTACATTTTTAGCTGGATTGCTAGACCAAGGTCACCGCAAACAGAGAGCAGCTATTCACAGCTTCGTCCGGATGATACAACCCGGATTCAGAGAGACCTTGATAAAGCTTGCCTTCGTTGTCTAGCTGAGCTTACTTACAGATTACCGCTCCAACCTGGAGACGGCCAGAATGATGCTGGTACCAGTGAGCTGAAGTCCCAGATGTTCCGCACCTATTTCAACCGGTTCCTCTCATTGCTCAATTACGAGCCATCGGAAAGCATAAGAGGAGATATTACGGCACCTCCGTCACACCGTGATGAAGCCGGGTCGACGTCTGAACTTGCCATTACCATCCTCTCGAATCTTCTGAGTGCGAATATTGATGTAGGCCTCAAGTACTCCCTGAGTATTGGTTACAATGAGAACATAGAGATTCGCACTGCATTTGTGAAAGTACTCTACAATATCCTTCTTCAGGGAACAGAGTTCAGCAGCCTATCTGACAAGGCGGTAAATGAGAAATATGATGAGCTTCTAGAGGTACGTATCTTTAGATACTTGAGGTTGGTTTATGTCGACTGATTTTTGGATATCCAGCTTCTCACTCACGATATGAACCTCGCCGTTGCTATAAGCACCGTCTGCCCGAGTAGCGAAGTTGAGGAACTCACAATTTCGATGCTCAATATTTTCGAATCTCGTGGACTTACTTTCGAGCTTATGGAGGCGCTGATCAAGCAAGAGGTTGAAGACACGGGTGAGTTAAGCAGTATCATGGTATCTGAGGCCCTCCGACTAATTGATTTGAAATTCAGAAAACGAGTCGGAGCTACTCCGTCGAAACTGTGTCGCAACCAAGATGCTCTCCATCTATGCAAAGTGGAAAGGGGCGAACTACCTCAAAGCCACACTCCAGAAAGTTGTAGAGAGGCTGATGCAGACTTCCAAGGACTTGGATCTCGAGCTTGACCCAGCGAGGATCTCGTCTCAAGAAGAGCTCCAGAAGAACGCAGTGCAATTACGAATCGTTGCCAAAGTCTTCATTGACGATATATGCGCATCTTCCGCAAATATTCCCCCTTCATTTAGGAAAATATGCAGCATAGTGAGCTGAATCTATTTGGCACGTACAATTTATCATTACTGACATGTCAACAGATATCTACAGCAGTAATGCCCAGATTCCAGGAGGCCAAATACACCGCTGTGGGAGCTTTCATATTCCTGAGATTCTTTTGTCCAGCCATAGTCGCACCGGAAGCAGAGAATTTGGTAGATGTGCCACCATCTAAGGAAATGCGACGCGGCCTACTCCTCATTGCCAAAGTCATCCAGAACCTAGCAAACAATGTTTTGTTTGGAGCCAAAGAACCATACATGTATCCTCTAAACGACTTCTTAACACAGAACATCTACCGCGTTACCACATTCCTCCGCGAAATTTCGGTAAGACTAGCTAGGTCGATTTTGCTTGCGCTTCTGCTGATATGTTCATCTCTAGGTTCCCCCAGTTGGATTCGACACATCTCCAACTGATAGCGAAACTTTCGAATTTGGTTCCTGTGTTGCTCTACATAGGTTCCTGTACGACCACTGGGACCATGTCCGGCAGAGACTCATGTCACAAGAAAGACGAGATCACGTCCGCTCCCCTAATGAACTGGCTCGTGGTCGATCACCCGTACTTGAGCCATTACGGGCTCTCATAACCAATCTTGGGCCGCCACCCTTAGCGGTCACTTGGAACCGCCCTCAAATATCTGCGAATAGCCCTCTCTCTTACTCTAGATTTCAACATTTTATGCTTCGCAATGCTTTCCGAAGTACTGACTCCTTTTTGACATCTCGCGCTATCTATGACGGCGGTGAGAGCAGGGTAAGCCAGCCACCCTTGATGAAAAACCGTCTAGCATTTACGAAGACTAACAGCTACCAGGATGGGCTCTCCGTCATTTGTGTAATTCTTCGCCATATCGATCAGGATTCTATAGACTATGATACCCTTTTGTATTGTTTCTTGAAAGTGAGTCTAATTAGACAGACAAAGTCGGCCTTAGCCGATAAGCCTGTTCTTCGCTCCGTCCATCGCCCCTACTGCCATCCCTCCTTCCCTTGTCTAACTCGATATAGATTGCGAGTCGGCTGTGGCACAAACCTTTCGGATTGCTTATCGATGCGACGTGTTATGATGGACAGAATGACCCTCCAGACGAGCTATTCAAAAAGTTGGATCTGCTTAGTCCAAATGAGCTATCTCGGCAGCTGTCTCGAATCTACGTCTACAATATGAACAGCACTTTCCGGTACGTCTGCCTTGGGTTGTACTATACGTCATGTCACTAACAAAACAAGGAAATGCTTTCGGCGTGTACTCCGCGTTGCTACCAAGAGCGACACAAATGTCTTAAACCCGAGTAACGTGGAATATTTACTGCTAAGCAGCCGCCTCGACCTCCAATCGCATTTCCATTTGAGCCAAGTTCACCTTCCAAAGGAAACAATTAGCATAGCAACCGACACTCGGTACACCTTCCAACCAGTTACTCGGCTTTCGAAGACTAAGGGAAAGATTGATGTGACCGTCGGGGTTGGTGGTTCATTTGTCCAAGTCACTACCGTAAAGAAGCAAGAAGTTCATCCAAGCTTTCGCCTCAACGGAATTGTTAACGACATATTCCACCTTAAGGACCTAGACGAGGCACCAACCTCTATTCCTACGGAGGACGACTCTGCTTTTGGTTTACGCGCGGACAATGGCAAGATTGTGATGTACTTCCAGAGCGCCAGGAAGGCCGATCTACTCAAGGAGATTCGCAGAGCCAAGGCAATGTTGAGCAAAGATACGAGGACAATGAAGCCGTTTGAGCGTCTTATTCGGCCTCAAGATGTCCCGGGAACATTGCTGAACCTTGCATTAACAAACCTTGCCTCTCCTGATGCTATGCTCCGAATTGCATCATACAATCTACTAGGCGCTCTATGTCGGGCCTTTAAGTTCAAGGCGGCGTCCAAATTCATGTGTATCAAAGGTCGGGACTCCAATACAAATACGCTCGTCACTTTCACTAACAATACGACAGATGTCTCAGTTCCTTTGGATCCCACACAATTCATCATCAATATCAGTAAAGTCCTTGCCCAAGAAGAGCCGCAACTTACGTCCGACTTCCTGAACGAATTCTTCGTTGGGTGGGAAAGCTTCTCCGAGGAGCAGAAACCACTAAGCCTTGCTTACATGGCACCCTGGATACCAAGCTTGCGTACGTCGCTTTTAGCGGACGAAACCGATAGCGAAAAGGCTAGAGAGAAGATTGCTTCGATCTTCCGCAAGTTGATAGATGTGACAGTCATGGAGCCATCGTTGGCTTTAACTTTGGAATATACTGTTTGGCCAGCGATCTACAAGGATGAAGTTCTATTGGACATCTTCCTTGACGAGATAGTCAAAGCTGCATTAGCTGTGGGGCTATACGACGAGCATACCCAAGCATTGACATCAATAGTGACAGCTATTGGCACAATAACACTCCGCGGAAAGATAATATCTAGGCTCCGGAAGGCATTGAACAGGTCCTCGCTTCGGCCAACTAAGTACCTCCCCGAAAATGCTGTTTGGGCTGAGATCTGCATCCTTCTCCAGTTTTGCCTCTCCCTCTCGTTCGACTGTGGCGTCCAGTCGCAGCTCTACTTACCCGAAATATTTCATATTGTGACGATGCTGTCAAACACCGGTTCCTATGATATTCGGGCGCTGGTTCATCGACTATTGATCAATTCAATCCATGCGGCTTGCACCTCGTTCAAGCTAGAAGATACGAGGCTGTCGAAGCTTCGTAGCACCCTTGAGATCTTGTCTGAGCCTAGAAACGACAGCCTCTCCGTTCCCTTGGTCTTAACAAGAGATGGAACCTCCATTTCAACGCAACATGAAGTTGGACCGGCACTCTCGGTTATAGAGAATCTGGCCACTTTGCTATTTGAGACGTGCTCCGTCGCAGCGCCATCCGTCGATATGGCCAACGCGTGGCGGTCTAGATGGATGAGCTTAGTCGCCAGCACCGCGTTCCAAAATAATCCAGCAATCCAACCCCGAGCCTTTACGGTAATGGGATGTTTGGCTCGTGAGGAAGTTGATGATGACTTGCTCTACCAAGTACTTGTAGCACTCCGCAATAGCGTGGGTCGCTTTGGGGAGGATACCGGCAGCGACATGCTTGTCGCCATTGTCACAGCACTATCCAAGATGATTGCCAAGCTCACTTCAGCTTCACGATATGGACCGCAATTATTTTGGTTGGCAATGTCCCTGGTCCGTCTCGTACCTGCCAACCTGTTCAATTGTACTGCTCTGTTCCTCGAAGCTGTCCTAACCAACATCGGGACGACGAGTGAGTTGAGAGAAAACAAGATGGCGCAATATCTTCTTCAAGGCCGTGCACAGCTGGAAGAAGCAGCACTGCCTCTGGACGATGCGTACGGTGTCCATTTCACGGCCGATACTTTCCACTTCGCAGTTTGCGCCTGTCTAGCACGGGGACTTACGGACCCAACTACCAAAACTCCAGCGCTCCGGGTGCTCTCAACGTTCCTCGAACTGACAACAGATAGCTCTACAGATTCGTCGAAGAGCTTCTCGAGTGAATTCTACGCATCACCCTACCTAGCCCTCATACAAGCCCGGGCGATCACCCCTGAAGATTTGAAGGAATGCCTATGGTCGGCCGGTATCAACCCTGTTAGCGTTGCCAACTTAGGACCAACGCGCAGCTTGCGTGACCTAGACGGTGTCAAGGACAAGGATCTTCTACTCAACACGGCAATTGAGTTGGTAGATTTCCACATTTTAGATGAGGCGCTACAGACACATACTCTAGCGTGGTTGAACGAGCTTGCCGCCGGAAGACCGGCCGTCGTGTTACACTTGTAAGTCCCCACTGCCTCCACCCGAATTCTTCAAGTTGCTAATAAATAATAGATGTCCTACCATCGCATCCTTCTTAGACGAAGTGCTACTCCATGGCCAAAGCGCTTCAACGCTGGGGGCGGCACATGCTTTACTACAGACACTATCTTCTAACACAAAGTTCACAAGCGCTCTAGAGAGCAGTGGCATGTTGAGCGAGATATTGGAGGATATGGGATTTGAAGGGCTATGGCGTTCAAGTTCTTTCACCCATGCTCAGGACCCCGACAAACAGTGCTCTATATTAACGGAGAAGCTGATAGAGGTCAGTTGTGCTCCAGAGTGACGCGAAAAGCGGGAACGACGAGATGAGATTTCTAACAGGTTGTGCAGCTTATTATCATCTAAGCGCCGAGCATTGGCGGTGTCACATTTTGGAAAAAGTAAACGGACGCTGATGAAGCGTAAAGTGAGTTGAGATTATGAGGCAATATATGTCTACAATAGTGCGTTAGGGCGGATATCATGAGAAAAGAAAGATCTAGTTACATAGTGTGAAATGTTGAAAATGAACAAATGATAAGACAGAATATTTCAGGTATAAATGCGCTTCGAGTGATTTTTCGTATCGAGATTAAACGGCAACATATATTACAGGAAAGCCAAACACCACGCCATGTACTAGGTATCACGCTACATCATCTATATCAGACATTTATTGCGACCTCAAGTTGTCACCCCTAATCCACCGATTCCTTATCTCGGGTATCACGTGACCACGCGACCGAATTCTCCAACGCGTTGCCGCCACCTCTGTAAGACAACAAATTCTACGTTTAACACAATGCGACGTTCATCACGGATTACGCGGCAGTCGGCTACGGCATCGGCAAATGGGAATGTCGTAACTAAATCAATATATGTAGAAGAAGAGAAGGAAAATGAAGAGATAATACCTACCTTCTCCCCAAAGCCTAGAGCTAAGAGGACGGCCCAGCCCTTGAGCGACGCGTCGGATACCGACGCTGAAGAATATGTCGAGCCAGATACACCCGCAGAGAAACCGCGCGTCAAGAGGCGGAAGGTAGCGTTGCGCTCCGTCGCTAGTAAAAAGAACGGAAATGCAAATGCGCAACTCCAACTCCACGAACGCGTCTTCGGGAAGCCGGACACGAGCCTAGACTGCTCCCGCTCTTCCACGGGACATATTAGCTTCCCAAGTCGCGCCCATGGCCCGGAATATCACCGCCCGCTGCTGCTAGATAGACGCCAGGCCCGCGCGGCTTTGCTCACCTGGTTCGACGGCGTGAGCTCGGCCCGGAACATGCCGTGGCGCAAGCCGTGGGTGGATCCAACCACCATACCCGACGCGGCGCTCCGCAGGCAGCAGCTCGAGCGCCGCGCCTACCAGGTCTGGATCAGCGAGATCATGCTGCAGCAGACGCGCGTCGCCGTCGTCATCGACTACTGGAACCGCTGGATGGCGCGGTGGCCCACTATCCACGACCTAGCTGATGCGCAGCCCGACGATGTGCTAAGCGCCTGGCGCGGCCTTGGGTACTATAGCCGCGCCACGAGGATACACGACGCGGCGAAGATTGTGTGTGGCGATGGGGAGATGAGCGGGTTGCTGCCGGAGGGCGTGGAGGAGCTCGTGAAGAAGGTCCCTGGTGTCGGGAGGTACACGGCCGGCGCGATCTCGGCGATTGTGTTTGGCAGGGCGGCGCCGATGGTTGATGGGAATGTGCTGAGGGTGCTGAGTCGGCAGATGGGGGTGTTTGGGGATGTTAAGGGTGATAAGGCGGTTATTGATGTGCTGTGGGCTGCGGCTGAGAGACTGGTTAAGGCCGTTGCACGGGATGGTCCGGGGGAAGATGATGCGGTTCCTGATGCCAGGGAGGAAGGGGAGGAGCCTAGCGATAGACCTGGTCGATGGGGCCAGGCATTAATGGAGCTTGGCAGCACGGTGTGCACGCCAAAACCCAACTGCGCTGCCTGTCCCATTACCTCGACCTGCCGTGCGTACGGCGAGGGTCTTCAGTTAGCCGCCAAAAGAGGACTGATGGCTAAGCCTGAAGAAACGAAGAGTGCTACACCCGATATTGAAGACGCGTGCACTCTTTGTAAGCCGTTCGAGGAATTCGCAGATGACGATGATGACAAGCACGATACTCAGGGCATTAAGGCGGAAGAGTCTAAGCAGCAGAAGTCTAAGACACGAGTACAAGCGACTTTGCAGTCATTCGCATTTGCCCAGACCACCACTTCAAAATCAAAAAGGGTATCCAAATCGGATTCGACAGCCCCGAGTGCTGCCGCAATAGAGGTAATCGCCAACCACGCGAGGAAGTTCCCTGTCAAGACGGTCAAGAAAGCGGTGCGGGAGGAAGAAACGCTAGTATGCGCTATCAAACGCCGCGACGGACGATACCTCATCCACCGACGGCCGGAAAAGGGGCTCTTAGCCGGGCTTTGGGAACTGCCCAGCGCCGTTCTAACGGACCCTCAAAACAGCACAGCCAAAACGAGGAAGAAGGACGCAGAGAAGTATGTGTCAAGCTTGGTTGGTGGTACGCGGACGGCAAGGGTTAAGCACGTTGGCGAGCTGGGGTCTGTGCCGTGGCTCTTCTCGCATCTAAAGTTGACAATGCATGTCCACTTATTCGAATTTGAGGGATGTGTAGACGACGACGAAGGGGTTGAGGCTGGAGGTGGCAAGGGGACACAGAGCCGGTGGAGCGATGCTGGCGCTATCGATGAGGAGTCGATGGGCACTGGGATGCGAAAGTGCTGGGCTTTGGTGAAGGAGGCTGGCGGGGGATAATAGAGACATAGTTATATGAACTAATTACCTGAATATTGTTTCTCAAGGTGCGACCACAGTGTTGACGAAGGCATCACTGACTCAATCTTATGCTATCCATTTGTATCAAGTCCAGGTAGGATACCTAATTACTTAATGAACTTTACTGGGTAGATTCAGGACTGGACGAGATAGAACCTAAAAGGCTTGTTGTCATAATTACCTTAAGTACCTAGCATTGAGGGTGTTCATGTAGACGCCCAGACTAATGTGTTCCATTACAGGTAGGTCCTCATCGTCGTGCAAGACCAAAAGTGATGACAATTACTTAGATAGACTCACATATCAAGTCGCTAGCCTGCTAGCAATACGTCGAAATGATAATCCATAAAAGAGTTATCTAGGTTACCTCCTATTACCCATCGAATGGGATCAACCAGATTAAGTTGACGATACGATTCGGGGGAGATCGATAACTTTATCTCTTAGGCTATCAGTCTGTAGTTCAATTTTCCTTTTCAACCTCTATTATAATGATCATCATTATACCTCTTTGTGGAGAGTTTGGCTCGGGCGTCATGACTGGTGACCTCACAACTTCGTCAGGGCCGCCTACCAATGAAGTCAAGCATTTTATCGCCCTGCGTCGAGAGCGTCAAAACTCGTCACTTACAAGGCTTCGTCTCCTCCGATGCAATTCTCAATTCGTATTATCTCGACCAACTGACCATATCGATATAATTACCTAATTAGTTACAAGTTACAATTCCTTAAAAATGAGTGATTGGGGTAACAAGCGATCTGAGGGCGGAAAGGCCGGCTATCAAGGCGGCGGGACTACGAGCAGTGGTCTTGTTAGTTTCCCCCTTGACTATTTTGCTGCTGATTCACAATACTTCGGTTCAGGATGTCTGTTATTGCTGATTTGCATCTAGTATATCCAAACTAACTCATCATTTCTAGGTCTCCGGCCCCGATTATAACAACTTGTTCCTTCAGAAAAGGTCCACCGACTCAGAGTCACTCAAGCGACGCGAGAGTATAACAGACCAGTACAATAATCCAGGGCTCGTAGGCCAATGGTGGAAGCGGTAAGTGCTTATCAATTGCAACTCCCGAATTTCCAAGTCCTTATTCTGATCGAATTTGGTATAGCTGGGTGTCCCGCCCTAGCGAATAAAAGAATGTTTGAAGATTCAAATTCCGTCATAGGTAGTTCAACCACATATTAATGGTGCACATATTGCTAGACTAGTGTTGTTAGAGTTACCTCATTTCCTTTTTAATATATATGCTAGCTTCTATTGAACCTCTACCGCTTGAGCGTGAATGTTTCATACTACGGATGTTGAAGTGAAGCGGATAAATTGTATTGGCATTACGAAATCGATGGAGAGTAAACCAGGAAAGGTTATATTGCCCTGTATGTGAAGTAGTAATCCACAATAATCGAGCGTTTCCAATAAAGCTACAGGCCCTTGTTATTAACCATGGGTCAGTAAAAGCTTCGCGGTGGTACGACATAATATACCTAACCCATTTTCAAGCTTCAACTGTGTTATCAGAGAGGTAGTACGACACTCTGATGTACTGTAACACATTGCACCGAGGTGATAGATCTGTAGAAGTCGTACTTAGCTTGGAGGGACCGAGGACATAAATCCGCAGATAATCCAGGGGAAAGCGTCGCCCACCGGGTCAACCCTAGTTGGGTCGAAGGCATAGGTGTGCAGTTCATAATTTTCCAGCCGTCCATATCCACGCACGTTGAAACCATTACTTCCTTGATTATAGCGATAGCCTTCTTTCATTCGCGCGGTTACTTCAACGCCGATCAATCCGGGGTGTCTGTTTCGCCAAGAATATACAAGCTTTGTAGGACATGGGCGTCGTGCCCTTTAGACGAGTCCCTTCGTTATGAATCTTCGGGCCGAGCTGCAACGACATCTCGTGCTCATAGTGGTCTATACACGATGCCGGTTTCTCATACCAGATTTCCCTGTCCCATAAGCATGTATACTGGGAAGTACGGGTCTCACCCAATGTCTACTGCTGATCTTGCCCGTCTTAACAAGGCAGTCCTGATTGACATGGCCACTCAACCTCGCTTCCTTGTCCATACTGCACCCCCGACCTTCGCTCGTCCTCATATGTGAGTTCTCTTCTCGTCCAGAATACCCTAAGGCGACCGGAAATTTCTGTCGTCGTCATATAAGATGAAATACGCCGCTTTTATATCGTTGGCAACTCTCGCTAGCGCTCTCCAACATAGCCTCTTAGATAACCGCAACGAGATCGCTCGTCGACAAGCTAGCGATGCATGTTCCATCGGATACTGTACTCAGAACGGTGGGACCACGGGTGGCGCCGGGGGCGAGACGGTTACCGTGACTGATGTCGACAGTTTGGTCAACGCGGCAAAGCAAGATGGGCCACTTACCATCATCGTGTCCGGCGCGATCACGGGTGCCGCTAAAGTGCATGTCTCTACCAACAAGACGATCTACGGAGAGACGGGCAGCTCTCTCACGGGGGTTGGCCTCTACATCCGTAGAACCAGCAACGTTATCGTCCGCAACATGAAAATCGCCAAAGTCGAGGCTGAGAATGGCGACGCCATTGGCATCGACGGATCCTCAAATGTCTGGGTTGATCATTGTGACTTATCCGGCGACCTTAATCGCGGTAAGGACGATTACGACGGCTTAGTCGACATCTCGCACGGCTCTGAATGGGTTACTGTGTCCAACACGTACTTCCACGACCACTGGAAGGCGTCGCTTATCGGACACTCGGACAACAATGCCAAGGAGGACCAGGGCGCGCTCCACGTCACATACGCGGGCAATCATTTCGACAAGACGTACAGCCGGGCGCCTCTTGTGCGATTCGGCACGGTGCATATCATCAACACGTTTTGGGACACGCTAATCTCGAGTGGCGTCAACTGTCGGATGGGGGCGCAAGTGCTCATCCAGAGCTCGGCCTTCAAGAACAGCTCCCAGAACGCCGTCTTCTTCGCCGACTCGAAAGAGACTGGTTACGCTGTTCTCGACGATGTCGATCTCGGGGGGTCGAAGAATACGGTCCCGGCGGGGACGCTCACTGCAAACGCGCTGCCGTACACGCCTATCAAGGCGCTTGGCTCCGCCGCCGTGGCTGGTGCGATCCCTAACAGCGCTGGTCAAAAGTTGTGACAACATTCCACCGTAACGAAAGGATTATTCGGGCTGCCATATTTGGTATTAGTAACATTTACATGTTAGAGTTTGAATATATGCAGCCCACTGAATCGTGATCTGCTAGTGGGGAAGACTAATGCAATTGCCCGCGTCATGATTGTATTAGGTTAGATAAATGACCGAGACCGGGGCACTAACGATAAGATAAACATAGGTAAACACATCACGATAATGCTGATAGCGGAATCCTTCTCAAATCTACTTCCTCAGTCATGAACATTGATACAAGCTTCAGAGGTTGCCTAAAGTATCGTGACGATGCCCGAGTTTCTATGTGTAGTTCACCATGGAGGAAGGACGCCCGGGACCCCCAGGCAATACTAGGTAACGTCCTACAAGTCGCCTTGTGCTTGTGCTCCACGGGCGGCCGCTTAGCCGTTTCCGAATTAAATCCGCAAATTCGCCGACCTGGAAGCCTTTCGGTGAGCAGGAGCATCGCATCCTTTTTTCTGCATCTAGCCGCAAAAGTCCTGCCAATCAACCAATCTGCAAGCAAAATCGATACCGATGTTACAGCCGTAGGACTCCGTGTAAAACGGTAACATTTGAGACTGCCGATAATATCCAAGGCGAAAAGGCATTGGACACCGCCGCACCGGTACCTCGCGTTCACACGTGGGGGCCGACTGAAACGGCCTCTTCAGCGCACGGCACTCATTCTGTCCAATACACAGCACGATGAATAGTGGTAACATACAACGTCTCAGAGGCACAGGAATAGGTCCTTGAAAAAACGAGAGCGAAACATTGGTGACGGTTCCATCCATATATAGATTTGTGGCCCCCAAGTCCGAAGCAAGGCTTCCGTGCTACCCCCATTGTCCCATTCAACGTAACCTCTCTGGCGAGGCTGGATGATCTACCTACCTTTATGGATTGGGAGTAACCATACTCACAAGCAATTATCTAGGTTGATATATAAAAATCTCTGACTGGAAATAGCTACACGTGTGTATACACGATGTCGAGTAAGCACCGTTCGCGGGCGCGGGGCTAGGGAGACGGGATCTTGGCATTTTCGGTGGCGACACCGGGATGATTCGGGTATCCCAGCTTATAAGTCTCAGGGCAAGCAAATATACATATATAACCAGCCTTTGTCTTCTCCCGCCCTAGTAAATTTCTATTAATCATATTGGTATTTAGTGAGGCTCTGACTTTAATATATTTTGCAATATATAATAGATCAGCCATTACTATAAATTTCATCTAGTATCCTAATCCAACTTATCACCTTCCAAGTACGCCCCTGTACACCACGAGGGCATCTCGAAGCGTACAGCCTATTTATCACCTACTTGCCTCACGACACAACACAATATATCATATCACATCATGGTGAAAGCCGAATTCCAAAACTGGTGGCGTAGCCAAACGGCGCATCCTTCCCGCTACCAGCCCACCGTACCCATCTGCCCCTGCGCAGCATGCTTCAACGGCACGGGTCACGGCCAAGAAGTCTTCAGAGACCCCATAGACCCCGGGGAGGTTCTACCGCTGAAGAAAGAGAAGTTAAGGAGTACAACTAGCTCCGTCGAGAAGCCAAAGGAGAAGCAGGACGGCTCCTCCAAGGCGAAATCCTCTGTCAAGAAGCCGTGGTACAAACAAGCCGGTGGTCTAGCTCGCAAGCCGAGCACATCGAGCATGGCATCGGATCTAGTTCCGCTGTGGGCGACGTCAACCACACGGTCGACACGGCGGACGAGTTCCGAGGGCATGGCTTGAACAGCCGTCAGGGCGAATGCGTGCCCGACGTCATGGACATGTGCAAAAGAATAATAATAGCCATTGTGGGATTTCGGCGCAAGGGAGGTTTTAGCGTTCAGGTATTGGGCGTTCAGGGTTTTGGCCTCGGGAATGATGAAAAACTATAATTTTCCTTTGTTGTCGATTAGAGAGCTAGAGCTAGCTAAGGGGAAGAAAGAAGGCGAATCATGCATGCATAACAAGGGACCCTTGGAATGTTCCACGATTGCCGAGTTTCGTGCAGGCCTATCCGCAGCGCTGGAGAGCTTTAGGGCGTTTGGGTGGCTTATCGATAGAGAGCTATGAGTAGGGCTGACGACGCTAAAGTAGCAGGGATTATAGCTGCTGAATGAATAGATTTGCTTATTTAATGAAATGCTAATGAATTTCATTTCCACCCTTTCTTTTTTTTTCTTTGCGTGAAGCCTATCGCAGAGAAGGGAGCGTGGGTAGGGCTCACAGTTGGTGGATATGTGGAACTATGACTTTGGAGGTTGATCACATTTAAATTAAATATACATGTTCCCATGACGAGTCGTCGAAAAATGTTCTCGCTGCGTCGATTTCCGCGCCGGCTCTCTTGTCAACCGGTTTTTGAAATTCGAACACACCAAGACGAACAGAGTGACCCGTGCTAGGTATTTGACTTACAATGATGCCTGCAGGTGAGGTCCTGTTTTCATAGAAGGGCATGAGCTCGAGCAGAGATACGCGTTCTCTCCCACGGATTCCCTTCCTCACCAGCTCGGCGGCTTCCGTTGTGTCTGGGCTCAGTACGAGGTCGGCGTCGGTGTCTACCCGCTCGTTTTTATTGTCCCTTCGCGTCGAAATCATATAGCTGACCCCCGAAACTGAATCCAGGCTCTTAAGCCGACCATATATCTTCATAAATCCTCCCTTGACAGCTCCGAAAGGTGCCACTTCACTTTCAAGTTCTACCCCGTACTCACAGAGCTGTGTTTTATCCGTATTGCGCCAATCGTTCGGCTGAGACCACGACCATGGCAATATGGGGCCGTCCACTGAACACCAGCTCCACGATGGGCCGCACTCGGGAACACGACGGGCACTTTCCATCCGGGTTACTATCCAGAGAAGTTCAGTCCTCCAATAATAATTCTCAGTATCTGAGACGTCTATCATCAGACCAGCCAGGTATACTAGCTTCTGATTCCTCTCTTTTGCCATTTGGGGTAGACTCGAAGCCATAGCGGATACAGCTGGCAATTTATCAGTTGCAACTCCCAAAGACCGGCTTGTATACTCGGAAACAATAGTATGCCATATCTCTCTGATTGGATAGATCCGAAGTCCTGATAGGGTATGTACACCAACGACTCGAGACTCGTAACTAGTCATTACCCGAGGCTTCAACGTTGGTTCAAAGCCGCCGCAACTAGCATTGGCTACAGTGCACGTGAAGTATAATTGACGGGTGGCAAAAATGAGGATGCGCCGTGACAGCAAGGACTCCTGAAGTGTCCAGCCCCGTAGTGCAATAGGCTCTTCGGGCCTCTTGAGGTTGAAGCTGTCGGCTTCTTCTACTGCTTGAACATAGCCGGATGCACCGGTTGCTGTTTTAGCTCGTATTTGTATAGGTCCGATGCTATAATTCGCCGGGTTTTCTTCGCGTGATAGAAGAAACCCCTCTGAGTATTTTGCTGCCGAAGCTGCGCAGATGGTGACTGTGCTATGACCATAATACAGCTCCATGCGAGGGATTTCGTGGATTTTATCCTCGATGTTGTCTTGCATGATGCAGAGAGCGTCAATCCAAAGGTATTCCAGGCCTATTTCATTCGTGAGCCACGCGGCATCGCGAAGGGTCTTTGGTAGTTGAGATGTAGGAATGCCGTCTCCTAATCTACCAATGCTATTACGAGTTAGCTTTACTGGTTGGTCTCCTCCCCAACAGTATGAGAGGACCGCAAAGCCTTGCCGTGATACCGCTTCTTTTTGAATAGCTGATGGCAAATCCCGACCAATAAGCTTAACATGAAGCGCCGAATCTTTCATGATAAGTTGCAGCAGTCTTGAGGGAATAGAGTTGGGGTCAATCAATTCTGGCTCTAGTTGGTCTGTGCTATCGACCGCCTGCCTTCTGCATTCGCCATGATCCCGCTGGCAAGATCGGATACAATTGCGGGAAAACTCTACACTAGCAGATGACGCATAGTCCAGTTCGTACGGTCGCGAAGTAATATCTACAGAAGCAACGCTCTCTAAGAAGGTAAATAGCAGCGAACAAATCAGCATTGAAAACCATCTAAATAAGATGCAGATACCAGATACCATACCTTCGCTGGCCCACAGTCGCAGTCGCGTGGCACCGAGACCTTCAATGTTTTGTGCCTCATCATCCGATACCCAGGCCACCGATAGAAAGAGGGCTGCCGGATCAACTCTATCTTCTTTCTCATATCGTATAGTGAAACTCAAATTGCAGCAATTGGCGAGACCTTCGTCTAACCGAGCCTTCTCAGCCTTCCAGCGGACACTTTCAATGAAGGCATGGAACAGTGGACAGCCAGCTTGATCGGCAGCAAGTACTTCCTTGGCCCCGCAGCTGAATTGTACTGTATGCCTGTCGAGCCCGAGATTGAGGGTAAATCTTTCGCAGTGTTCGCATGAATGGGGTGCTGCACTTGTAAAGCGCATGTTGGCTAAATTAGATTGTTTTATTTAATGAGCCTTCCCATGCCGCTGGCCGGCGTGTTGACCAAGGTACCTGCCGGTAACGAAAAATACCGCCCCCAAGTTTCACTTAGGCGCGAAAGGGGCAGGCAGATGCTGCCCCCAAATTTTAAGACTTTACTATACTTCACAAAATCTTTTACGATAACCAAAGCTAGAAGAAAGAAAGAAAAATGGTAATATCAATTACATTAATTCAAAGCCCCCAAATATAATTCTTTGCAGTTTCAAGATGAGGATAGGTCTACACTTCCCATAACGGTGTCGAGATGGGCGCGGGAGCAAACTCGGCTGGCTTCAGCTTTGTGATGGGACGGTGTGACGGGGAGTTCCGAAACAGAAGGCACCCCAATTTAGCGTTGATTCTAGGTACAGATTACTCGGTGTAGAAGTGAGTCTTTTTATCACCTACACGGAATCTACCTAGGCAGCTACGTGTGTCCAGCAATTTAGCAATTTCAATGTTTGATTGATTGCTTATAAGTGACGGGCTTGAGCTAATCTAAATGACGTCACCCGCCTATACCTAGGAGGTAGGTACATGTACCTATTTAGAACCACTTCACATCATTACAAGTCTAACTTCAAATGTGGTGAGGGAGTGGATGCAGAGTCTGAAGCACGTGCTATCTCAAATACATATATTCATCACTCTCTACTAGGAAATTGACAACGATGGCTTCGAGAGTCGATCCGGCTATTCTGGAAGCACTAGAGCTAGATCCCAAAGCGACCAAGATTGCGTCACATGGCGGCTCGGGGTTCGCCTCAACTTTCAAGCTCAGCTCGACAGTAGACGGGAAAGAAAAGAACTACTTCATCAAGACTGGAACGGGTGCAGATTCGGAGTTAATGTTCAAAGGTTAGCATGAGCGGAATTCATCCATAGGACAAGATTAACCGCGGCGCAGGAGAACATGCATCACTCAACGCCATCCACTCCATAGTCCCCAATCTCTGCCCCAGATCCTACGCCAATGGGGCGTTCCAGGAGAATCCCAACAAATTCTTCCTAGTAACAGACTTCCTAGAGCTAGGATCCTCGCATCCCGGGGGCTCGGGGCAGTCCTTCGCCCAGAAACTCGCGAAATTGCACACAACGCCGGCGCCAATCCCCGATGGATTCGATAAGCCCATGTTCGGGTTCCCCGTGACCACATGCTGCGGCTCCTCGCCGCAGGACAACTCATGGAAATCCTCGTGGGCTGACTTCTACGCTAACAACCGACTGCGCACCATCTTGCGCCAAGGTGTCAAGTCCAACGGGTCCGACCCGGAGCTCTCCTCCGCGGTCGAGAAGACGGCAAGCACTGTCGTCCCTCGCCTAATAGGAGATGATCACATCAAAGGCGTGTATCCTGTCGTCGTGCATGGAGACCTGTGGAGTGGAAATCACGGCCGGGGCAGGATCGCGGGACAAGGAGGGGTGGAAGAGGTTGTGTTCGATCCGTCTGCCGTGTATGGACACTCGGAGTACGAGCTAGGAATCATGCGTATGTTCGGAGGGTTTGGGGGCAGCTTCTGGAAGGAGTATCAGAGCTTGGTGCCGAAGGCGGAACCGAAAGAGGAGTGGGAGGATAGAGTGGCGCTTTATGAGTTGTAAGTCAAGTCATGATACCCGCGCACCGTACCCAAGTCTTCTCTTTTCCTCCTATCCGGGCTTGAATCATTCATTCATTCATTATGCTAACAATCCATTAGATACCATCACTTGAACCATTGGGCGTTGTTTGGAGGCGGATATAGAAGCGGAGCTATGTCGATTATGAAGAAGCTCAACGCGAAGTACGGACGATGATCAGATACACTCTCGGCTCTATCATCATGAATACTTCTCTCAGTTATACTCTGTACATGTAGGCGGAGGTTGATCGTATGCTAGAAAGCTTGATAGCGCTTCGCTTCCTAATGAAAATAACGTGAATGCAAATTACAAGGAAATCGTTGAATTTTCTGGTGTTTAAATTGATTTTGAATTAAACTCTCTAAGTGCTTAAAATAGGTAAACCGATGCCTCCATATATAGGGTAGGAGGTAGGTATGTGTGCCCCGATGCCCTCGCAATATCGGCGAGACTATACGTGATGAAGGCCGGCTGACTCATCCCGGGCGGATCCGACTTTGTCCTCCGCTCGCTAACCGCGCAATTCCACCATCTTCATCTTGGCTTGCAAATACAGCGTCGGTGCTATCAACTCTCCGGTAGCTTGTCGCGCTATTGATTAGAGTAGGACCTTGGTGAGGCCATCAGGCCGAGAGGACATGGAGGACAGAAAGGCATTTATCGTGGGGATTAGCGGGGCTTCCTCGAGCGGAAAGACGACCCTTGCCCGGCTGCTACGAGATGTCTTTCCCAACACGTTTGTCCTCCACGAGGATGACTTTTATAAACCGGAGACGGAGTGAGCATATGCTATATTCATATTTAGGAACAGTTCAAGAAAGTGAGAAGTTATTAACGTTATCTAGACTACCCTCTAAAGATGGCCTTTTGGATTGGGACTGCGCCGAGGCCATCGACATCCCGGACATGAAGCGGGCGCTGGAGCATATCCGTGCTGACGGCACTTTTCCTGTGAGCCATTTTCGACAGAGAAACAAGACACCTCCTTTTCCCCCTCTCCCTCTGTCAAGTTACCAGTTCGCGCGCAAGTTGCGCATTGCGCACTGTTTGCAGCTCAGCTAGCCCGAGCGCCACTGTCCTCCACGTAGCACAAACTAACCACCACAGCCCTTCGTCGACTCAAAAGAGGACCAAAACTCCATCGGCGCCTGTCCCGTGCCCGAGTCCGCCATAGCCGCCGCCAAGGCCAAAGTAGCCTCCTGGACATCACCCGGCCAGCCCGGACACTCAATCCTCATCTCAAACCCCAAGCTCGGTTCCAGCCCCCTCCGCATCTGCGTCCTAGACGGCTTCCTCCTGTACTCGCCCGAAATGGAACTGGGCGGAATCCCCGCCCTCCTGGACACGAAGATGTTCTTGCTCGTGGGCCGGGAGCGGGCCACACAGCGTCGCGAGCGGCGCGACGGCTACGTGACGCTCGAGGGCTTCTGGACGGATCCGCCGGGGTACGTGGATAAGATTGTGTGGCCCAACTACGTTGCCTCGCACTCTGCGCTATTCAAGGATGGGAATGTGGAGGGCGCTCTCGATGAGGAGGTTCTGAGGGAGAAGGGCATTTTGGCGCAGGTTGGTAAGGGTGTGGATGTCGATATGACGACGACGTTCGAGTGGGCTGTTGAGACGCTCATGAGGGAGCTGGAGAAGTGGGCTGCAGGGGAAGGACGGTGATGTACGAGAAGAGTTGGTCTGTGATCATGATTGGGGCTAGCTTTGGAAATGCTAGTGTTGAATCATAGAATCGACGATACAGTGTTAATCACCAAGAGAATTTATGTGAAAATAGGGATTCATTTCCTTACGCCATTATGCTATTTTAGTTATCCTAGATTATGTGAGGAATATGCATTAAGATTCTATCGTGTTGGATTGTTCCCATTAGAGCTGCTAGGACAAGCTCCAGTCTACCAGCATAACATCCTAACTCCTTCAAACAGATTTGGGACATTTTACTATTCGCCTAGTAAATATTCAGCTAAAGATTCACCGCCATGTATCCACATCCTTGACCGTCGAAGTAGCGCACGACTTCGCGACGGTGTACGACCGATTCGGGTCGGCCTCCCAAGTTATCGAGCCATCGGTATCGACCAGGATGTACTTGTACTGGATAGCCTGGCCGGCGGGCAGAGTGACGGTTGCCTTCCAGAGAGGGTTGCTGGAGGTGTATGATGAAGCGCTCAGTGCTACTGCCTTGCTCGTGTCCCAGTTGCCGAGAGCGGCAACGTTACCAACGAGCTTAACGGTCTGGCCCCAAGAGGTAGTCTTAAGCTCCTGGAACGTTACCGCAACTGATGTAGCGGCAGCACACGTACTAGTGCTCGTTGCACCTGTCGTGGTGGTGATCGTGGGGCGAGTGAACGTAGTAGTCGGTGCGCTGCTCGTGATCGGGGTTTGGCTGGCCGGAAAAGACGGAGTGGGCGCGGCCGAGTAAGTTCCGGCTTGAGACGTGGCCGAGCAGACGCTTGGGACAGAAGTGGCAGTCGAGTCGGATCCTGCCCAGCCGACAGGAACCACACCGGCTCTCCTAGCGGCGGCGGTCAAGAACGAAGCGTATGACCACGTGAGATCACGAGCCGACAAAGGTGTACCACTGCTACGATCATATTGCTCAGATAGAGAGCCGTTTGACGCTGCATATTGCGAAACGATGTTCACAAAGCCCTCAGCATAGACATATACAGCGTTGTATAGAGTAGTGTAAGTATCTGAGTCAGACTTGTACGTCCCGACTGCGGCTCCAGAAGAAAGAGCTTGGAAGAACGGCAGCGAAACAGAAGTGACTTCGATAGACCCTTGAGTTTGCCAGACGTACAAAGCATCATAGAGCTGTTCTGCTGCTGCGAGAGTGTTGAGATACCACCTTCAATGGCTGTTAATAACTGAGTTGCATTACAAAGTCACTGGGTAGCCACTTACGGATTTCCGTTGTAGTATGTGTCCTCGGGGTATCGTCCGACAGCAACAGCTGAACCGGCAGAAAGACCTGAGTTGAGGGTATAGATATCACGGAACGAATCAACAACGACCTTGTGGGTAGCTAGAGCACGGTCGCTGCAAGGTTGGAAAGTGGCAGCATCGCAACCGAGTGCTGGATCAAAAGAGTGAATTGAGCCCAGGATCGCGTTCGCATCCTTGGCTGATCTGCCGTTGTTGACGTTGATGTTGGCCAGCGTGTAGCCGCTGGAAGCTGACCAGAATGATTGCAAGAAGCATAGGATTTGAGGCGCAACATCATCGTAAGCGGTAGAGCTCACTCCGAGAGTCTTGGCCAAGCCGGCTCCTTCGACTAGGGATCGGTGCTGAGCAGCAACGGTGAAGAAAGAGCTTCCGTTGACTTCTTCCCAGAGATCAAACCCGGTTTGGTTCCAGTACTGGGCGACGTAGGCGAGATCGTTCTTGATTATGGGCCAAACGACACCGCTAGCTGTCGAGTTGTACCCATTAGCAATCAGCCACTTGGAATACCCAATTAATGCAATAGCTCTGAGAGCTGGTCCATCTCGTTGCGGACGACCCCAGCTACCTGTGAAAGCGCTGAGATCAACATTGTATTTAGGCTCTGCCAAGCCGGTTCCATCAGACAGCGAACCCGAGGGGTTGGATACAGTTTGCAGTTTGGCTTGAGCAATGATGTAGTTCTGAATTTCGGTTTGCAGATCAGCATCGTAGCTATTGGCAAATCGGTCGACTATGGCCTTGAAGACAAGGGCAGCATCTCGAGTCCAAGTGTAGAAATCTAATCGATTAGCAAAAAGTCTGAAATTAAGGTGAAGCTATATTTACTTACAATCGGGGTCTGATGTTGACGGAGATGCTACAACGACGCCCGAGCTCGCTCCTGGAACATTGGAGCCAGTTGACCCGATATTCGCCAAAAGCTGTTTTAAGGCAATAGGCTCTTCGGTCGCTATGAAATCGTCAACCGCCCTCTTTAGAATCTCGCCCTCTCGTCGTACCTTGGCAGCACCAGGTAGGCCGAGGATAGTCTGAAAGGCAAAGCCGCCTAGAAGGAACAGAGACGTGAAGCCTTGCATGATGGGCTGAATGAGCGAGCTGCTGTTGCTTGCGAGGAAGCTCAAACTTGCGTTCTGTAAGACATCCATCTTCGCTTATATATACCGTTTTACGCGAAGCTATCCAAGGAACATCGTGACGAGGCTCTATCCCTTTTTTGGACACCTGACCGGATACTACACCAAGGCCACGGGTAGGACCGAATTTCAGAGCCTGCGGCGGCGGCACTTCTCGGTGAAAAGATCGTGGCCAGGTAGGACAACCTGGCGGCGTTTAACGGGGCCAATGCTACTCTGTAAAAGCAAACTCCGCCTGGTAATTAAATGACGTGTGTGCTGAAAACGTCTAGTCTGAGAGTTCTTTGGCCAACAACAGCCAACCAAGTGATTTCCTGGGGATCTGGAATCGGACCGCTCTGGGGGAGTGTCTCCAGGAGATGCAAGTGACATGCATACGGGTGGACAGGTTCGGTAATTCACCCCTGAAGGTCCAGGCCGAGCTGGGCAATAATATAGACGGATTATGAGGCTGGATTAGAACTAATATCAAGGAACCTACCCCCATACGATTGCCTTTCTCCAGTGCGGGGGATACAGTCCCCGCATTATTAGGGGCTGGAGTAGCTTCTTGTAGAGGCCCTGGAGCATCTGCGCAGTTGCAAAGGAGTTCCACTTTCATATGCTCGGAGGTCTTCCGGTTGATGGCAACTAAAACATCCGAGCTTAGTCACAGGTAATAACCAACACAAACATGAGAATATTACGCCCTTACATGTGTCTATCAGATCTCTGTACTCTCAGCATATCTCGTTTGATTCGTGGATTTTCCTCGTTGATTTGCTGCCTTGGTAATTTCTCGGGGTTGGAAGCCTTCACAATGCGGTCTCCTAAGTTTTAGGGCAGTGCTGAGATTCGATAAGATCAGCTGATGCCGCCAGGAATCTTGGGGATTCATTCGGACCTTCTTCATGCCTACCCCAGAGCGGAGTGCAGCAGCGACTGCATTCTGGGGCTATCCAGCAAAACAACAAAGGCTCCAGCTAACTACGGGTTACCTACCTAACCTCATTCCCAATTATCCATACGCATTGTGTCATTCCATATCGGTCCGCGGTATACGTCAGCTATACCAGCTGGTCCCATTATATGGCTCCTGACCCCATGTACCGGCAAGGAACAAGCACCGTTAAGACTTGGCGATCCTAGGACAAGATCTTAGAACCTCATCGTCCAAGGTCTAGACGGTAATTGAAGTGTGAATGCAACCCAAACTCGGCCGACATCTAGTACTCACTATACTACCTAGGTAGCTATTCTAAAAACGGACCTAGGTCGACGGTTGGGCTGCAAACATACTTGGTGAATCAACATCGACATCTTTGCCAGGACTAGTTTGGCCGCGAACTGACCGAAGCGGCCGTAGGCAAGGTAGTATAACTTAGTAACAGGGTATACATTATTCCTTCATCGCATTGCCTTGCCCCAGCGTTACTAGAATTAACAGGGTATAGAAACTCGTCGACGGCCGAGATAAATCCGCTTACCCTATGGACAAGTTATTTAACATAACGCTAACCTATCGAGCTGGGAGAAACAATCACCAAGCAGACTCTGACTCTAAGACAATTCGTCCTTCAGAGCCAGGCGCGAAAACACAAATATACCTAATAGACCAGCAGTAACAAGCTGCTTGGTAGGGCAATAATATGTAGGAACTCTTATGGTTTTCCTCAACCTCATAGATCAATGATCTCGGAAAAAAGGGGTGGAATATAAGACCTGCAGCAAGCCCAGTCCACCGAGCTCAGCGAATAGCGAGCTCAGGCTTTCCAGACTGCTCCTTAATCTTGGACCTGTCGATTAGATGATCATCATAAATAGGATGGTTTCCATAGGTGATTCGAGCTGCCTCGACCATCAACTCTGAATTCGCTGGGCGAACAGAGGACGATCGGGCACAGATCCGTGATTGTGTAGAAGAAAGGGAAAGGAAAAGGAAAATTGAAGCAGCAAATTTTTAAATTTATGTAGGAACGCGATAGCGCGAAAGTGGGGGCTGATTAGAGAAGCACAGACCAGCCTTGTCTGCTTTGTGCCAAGCTCAATCTCTTAGTCATCGTCCAGCCTTTAGCGGGTACTTTGTAGTCTTGGACCTTCACAAAGTTGTTGAAAGTCGCAGACGACATCGCCTCAAAGACACCAGGCGCTTGTATTTAATCGGATCATCTGTCGTAAAACAATACCCTTCAAGCGCTTGCCTAACGAATACCCATCATGGACGCTGCAGCGATAGAGGAGACGAACCGTCTCCGCGTTTCTCTAGGCATGAAGCCCTTGCCCGTACCCGGCGCAAGCGGTCCTCAGTTCAAAGAAAAGGCGCCGGCCTCCGAAGAAGACGCCGGGAGCACCCTCGAAAGCCGAGAAGCCGCCGCGTATGACAACTACAAGAAGATACAAGACGCCGAAGCAGCCAGGAAGAAACGCGAAGAGAAGGCTGCCGCCATCAAGAAAGCCCGCGATGCCGCGAAACGCCTCGAGACGCTCCAAGGCAAGAGCTTAGGCGAGGCCGACGATGATGGCGACATCGATACCAAGTCGTGGTTGATCAGTCAGAAGAAGCGCCAAAAAGCAATTGAGAAGGCGCGGAAGTTGGAGGAGGAATTAGCAGCCGCTGAAGCTGAGGCCGCCGCAGCAATCCAATATACGTCGAAAGATCTCGCAGGTGTCAAAGTCGGGCATGAGATTGACGCTTTTGAAGATGGGGAAGAACAGATCCTAACCCTCAAGGACACCAATGTCTTAGGGGAGGACGAGGAAGGCGACGAACTCGAAAATCTTAACCTCAGAGAACAAGAGAAGCTAAACAAGAAGCTCGAGTTGAAAAAGAAGAAGCCTGTATATGACCCTCATGCGATCGACGAGACCGGCGAGCGGAGCCTTCTCGCTCAGTACGACGAGGAGATTGGCGGCAAGAAAAGTAAGAAGTTTACTCTAGATGGGTTTGGAAACACCATAAGGGATGACGCAGAGGGTCAGCCGCAGAATCAGCAACGACAGAAGATTAGTCTCGACATTCTGAAAGACGACCAGCCAGCCTCGGACTACCTAGATATCTCAGAAGTCAAAATCAAGAAACCCAAAAAGAAGAAGTCGAAATCGACAAGACAACGGCCGCTAGACGAAGATGACATCTTTCCGTTACCACCAGCAGAGCCAGATCAGTCCATGGATATAGATTCAGGCGCCGGCTTCATCAGCAAGAAGCGCAAGATTGACGAAACAACACTTGCGGACGATGAGGATCTACAAGCTACTTTGGCTGCGCAAAGAAGGGAAGCCTTGAAGAAGCGAAAGAGAACACGTCCAGAGGATATAGCACGTCAATTACGGCAAGAGGCACAGACGCCTGAAGCTGACGAGACCGTGGGCGGCGAAAAGGTTGGCCTTGTACTGGACGAAATCACCGAATTTGTATCGAGCTTGAAGAAGGAGGATATCGAGGACCGCAGACCTCGCAAGCCAAAGTCGCCAAAGGAAGCGCCAGTTACAGCCATGCAAGGAGAGTCTGACGAGGATGAACCTATGAAAGATGGAGATGATCACGAGCATGAGAGATCTAAGCGCGAAGAATCTGTATCAGAGGCAGCTATCATCGGTGTTGATGAAGAGAAGACCGTCGCTTCTGGTGTCGGCGCCACATTACAGCTTCTAAGAGAGCGCCAACTCGTCAAAGATTCTGGGGCTGCCGAACTCAACGAGCTGCAGCGCCAGCATCAATTATTCATCGCCGAGAAGAAACGCAAATTAGCTGAGATCGAGCAGCAGGCCCGCGAGCAGCGTGAACGCGATCGCAACAGCGGCAGACTTGACAGGATGTCGGTCCGAGAAAGGGAGGAATGGGCGCGACAGCAGAACAATTTGCGCGACCAGCAGACATCACGACAACTGGTCGATCTCTTCAACAAGAACTACAAGCCCAACGTAGAACTCAAGTACCACGATGAATATGGCCGCTCGCTCGACCAGAAGGAGGCGTTCAAACACCTCAGTCACCAGTTCCACGGCAAGGGAAGCGGAAAGGGCAAGACCGACAAGCGCCTAAAGAAGATCGAGGACGAGAAGCGACGCGAGGCCCAGAGCATGCTGGACGCCAGTCAGAACGTCGGTATGAGCTCTGCGACAGCGCAGCAGACGAAGAAGAGGAAGGAGGCTGGTGTTCGACTTGCGTGATGGCGCAGCGGTATTGGCAGACTGCGTGCATTCAAAGGTGCTTATCCCTTTTGTACACTTCACAATCAGCTAGTAATTCAGCGCTGACACTAGTATTCAAGTCTTCTACTCTTCGTGACGTGCTATGAGGAAGTCCGTGTTCAAGTGAATCGACATTTCCAAACTGTGATATGAAGCCATATCCTATTCTTGATTTCATTTCATTTCATCTGACCCATTGTAGGCCCTTATCGTACGGTAAGATACGCCTTTACTCGTAATTAACCTCTATCCAAGTAATATAAGGGCCAGTATGCGACTCCCCATTCGTGATACAAGAGGTTCATGTCAGAAAGACAAGAGAACCAAGTCCGTAAATCTGCCATCAGCTCTTAGTCACAGGTACTCAGGGTCTAGATACGTATAGAAAGTATAAATTAGACTATATGGCATCTACACAATATAATAAATAGAAAAGGTAGTCGCCTCTATTAAATGGCTTGCCAAACTCGAGTGGCCATTGCAGAAGCACAAAAATCGAAGGTCCGGTTGACTTGCTTTACCGGATCCACTCACGTAAATCTCGGAGTCGGGTCTCTTTATAACTGCCATTTGAGACAGAGCGACTCAAGCTCCTGCCTTGAATATAAAGAACAATCACAAGAGTCATGTTGTGAAAAAAGAACCAAAAAAAAAAAAAAAAGTTTAAGACTAGCAGAAGTAGCCCAAATTTCAAAAAATTAAATGATCCCTCGGGCCGGAATCGAACCGGCGACATTTCGGTATACAATCATATCTAGATATAGATATTTCAATTACAGCCGAACGCGATAACCAACTACACCACCAAGGGTACTCCGGAGTGGACTCTGGAGCGAGGGAGATTGTTGGATGTGGCGCAGATTTTACACCCTATATACCAGGAAAGCAAATGCGACCGCCGGCATTCTGCCGTGCCACCAGCCCCTCAATAGCGACCAACCCCGACTTCGGTCCCCAGAAAATCTACGAAGGCATTTTGACAAAAGGAACTTGTGCCCGTAAGAGCAGCGGAGATTTTCTAGAAGGCCGTTTCCTTGTTATTAAAACATTTACATTTGAGAGAAATGAGACAGCTTATTGTATTTTCGTGCAAGTTGTATATTCGGATTTCCTAGATCAATGTCTTAGGAGGTATCCATTTGATAGTATTATGTTCCAAGTTTCGCTCTAATATACATGTAAGCTTGTGATCCTACGCTCTGCATCTTCTAGCTACCTGGCTATGCTTTTTTATACAAATAGACAAAGGGAATATTTCCGACGACGAGATTCTTTTTATAGACAAAAGGAAGTTAAAGCGACTGTCAAGCCATGTCCAAAGTGTTTCATGCGAGTGAACAGAAAACAAAGAAGCAAAGAGGCAAAAGAATAATAAGTCCCACCTAGCACACTCGATAGCCACCACCGATAACATATCTTGCCTAGATGAAGTAGTCATCACTACTGCTGCTATCTCTTCGGTAGGTGGGGTAGCGACGTCTTGGATAGCCGGTGGGGGAATCAGTGCGCCTTGTCTCCGAGGACATCCTCTTCGACAGCGCGTCAAGCTGGGCGCTAATCTTCTCCATCTCCTCAGCGTTAAAGCTACTTCGGAGCGGGGAGGGGTGGTCAGGCGTTGTGATGCCTCTCCGGCATCTCTCGTTCGACAGGTCCGCGGACTTCTTCTTGCGGAGGACGTTCTCTGGCTTGTTCGCCCAGCGATCAAAGAGATAGTCGTCCTCGTTTCCGTCCGAGCAGCTGCTGCCCCGACCTAGGAAATTCCTGTCAAATTTCCTGGCCTTCTGGGGTGCGCCGGGGCAAACCTCAGCCGCCGCGGGACGTAATGGGGTGGAAGGCGGTGCTGGAGCCGAAGTCGAGCCTGGTGGGCTCGGCGTCCGACGAGAGGTCTTAATTGCCAGAGCGTTGAGGCGGTCTGAGACAGAACCTCTATTCCTACACTCTTGAGCCCGCTCATGTTCTCCTCGGCGCATAGCTTGTATGCGCTCGCTGAAGGGAGTGCGGTACTCACCTGTGAGAATGAGCTTCTTAGTAGGGACGTCAACGCTTGAGGACTCGCCGTAGACTTCCGACTCACCTTCTGGCCGGGAGCGCTTCGCGCGCCTTGGCCTTTCCTCGTCCACATAGTATTCCGTGGCGTAGTCTAACCCGGGAGAGGGGGCACGCTGCTTCGTAGAGTTGGGATACATGGTAGATGATAATTCTGAAGATTTCAGTAGATAACTATGCAAGACTTCGATCAAGATAAGTTCCAACAAGAGAGCTGCTGAGCGATCGTCTAGATAGGGGTAGGTAAGAGGTGCTTGCTAGAATGCAACTTTTGGACCGAGTCTTGGTCTGCTAGATTTATATACCAGGTTTGAAACTTAGATGTTAAAATACAAGACATTGTTTCTTTGTATCGTTACGATCTATTGTCACATATCCCTCCTAGCTTTTGTTCGGTCACTTTGTTCGCAAAATATAAAATGTTCTGTCAGAGGGTAAAGGGGTAACAAGGATCCAAAGGAAGAAGCCCCTTAATCGGGTGGTGTAAGCTACCCCTACATAACTCCAACCCAAGGATTTTTGTTGTGTACATGTGAGCCTTGTATTGAACTCATCACGAGTAAGGACATTATTTCCGAATGATCTAACGCTTTACTCTCACAGGCGGGTTCGTTTGATGTTTATCATGCCTAGCAAAATGTTCGAAAAGGGGGATCAAACGATCCAACTAATTGTATATTTCATATCTTTCTATGAGGACTTAAATAAGCAACCTTTCATATAGGACGTATTGGCTTTCCCCCTAGTCCGTCCTCTTGCAGAAATCAGCTCTATATTGGTGTTTCCCACTGACTACTAAGATTTCACCTCGACATAGAATATATGCATATAACACGAAAGCCGTGAATAGTGCACAAGAAATTCATATCGTGCACAGTGCCCTGATCTTACCTAGTAATATCAATCGACTAAGAGACAGTGCCAGTGTGTTGCTATTCTGGCAGCTGCACACCGACTAAGGGGGTCAGTGTCTCAGCACCTTGGTTACCTACCTACCTAATATATATCCGTAAACGGCTGCGCCAAGTGGTAGATTTTCACCACCGCTGCGTCCCACCATCCTGCCGTATTTCTGTCCTCGGCGTAAATGTCCTTACTTCTCAACTTTCACTGTTTACCTTCGCCGATGAGCCGTTCATTACCAACGCATCTACTACCAATATTGTCGTTGGCATATCTATTGCCGTAATTGACCCCCTTTACCATCGTCGTCGTCGCCCACCATAACGTTGTGGCCAGAGTTCATTATTCTAATAATTGTCAACCATCGTCATGACACCTACTCGCCAGGGCTCAACGCCATCGGCAAAAGTCGTTAGCCAGCCCCTTTAGCTTATATTGTTACACCAAAGGTACGTT
The DNA here is from genome assembly GCA_022578955.1 of Hypoxylon sp. FL1857. Lineage (NCBI taxonomy): Eukaryota > Fungi > Ascomycota > Sordariomycetes > Xylariales > Hypoxylaceae > Hypoxylon > Hypoxylon sp. FL1857. The sequence continues at coordinate 295,245 of MU400386.1, forward strand.
CCTGATGTCAACTTTCATTCAATGTTTCCCGTCAACGTCTATGACTCGCCGATACCTGATTTCTGGTGCTTGCCAACTGCTAACTCACGCCGTGCTAGTACCATCACCAAAAACAGCACCGGCACTCAGTTAATAGCGATACCGCGAGTCAACTTTTTCCATATTCTACCTCAGGAAATCGTCACCATGATCTACGGATGCATGAACGATATTGCGGACGTCAAGGCTACTCTCAGCACCTGCAAGAAAGCGAAGGAAATGTCCGAAGACGACGCTAAGTATATTGCCAAGATGCACATCTTTCGCATGATCGGCTTTAATCATTATAGAGTCGCGGCGATGATAGCCCCTTTCATTCACGACATTGGCCCCGCCGACATGGAGACACGCGAAGCTTCCTTCCGGGAATACTATCGGGAGGGTGAGTGGCCTGTACCGCACTTCACCACGGATATTGCCGGTGTTCTTTCACAGATACCCGCTATCATGAATAGGGGTCATTACTAGAATATAGGACGTGTACAACGGCATGAGTTCGGTTGAACTGGCCCGCCAGTTCGCTAGGTACTTTGTTCATGATCGGAGCCCGAATTTCGTCCATCTTTGACAAGGGCAATATCATATGGCGTTCCCGGTTAGAAAAGTGGAAGAAATGTATTGGGTCATGTTCTCTGCTTGTGAGCTCGGTGTCAGGATTTGGGTACTACGGATGTTGTAAGGGATACCCAGACAAAGAGTCTTTTGTATGTATACCCGGCTCCCCAGCCGTTAGGTTAGAGCTCCTCGCGCAAGAACATTGTCGTTCCCCCCATCTTATGGTTGGCCTCGTGACACTCGGCCAGACCATATATGTCGTTCCTCGGTTTCTTTTCAATGCTCCACGACGCCCTTTCCTTTTGTATTTACACTGGCTTTGCCAATATTATTGTGTAACATGCCTACCGATCGCAATTGATAGTCCTGAGTGACAGAAAAGCTCCCCTTTGCCGTTGCAGTCTCTGCGTAGCTTGCGATTTCCCTCTCGATGGCTTTCTCAATGAGAGGGAGAGAGAATGAAACAAGACTTCGCCCCTATGTCGTCTGCTTACGCTATCGGCATATGCAACTGTACTGTTAGGACTGCTTCGACGAATTCAAGCCGATCTATGATCTGTGGAAAGAGTGCCGAGAAGTCACAAGACTTTAGGTGTGGTGGCAATGGAGGGCTAGGTTACTGAATCAGTTTTTCGCTTTGAATTTGAGGGTATTGCGACTTTACATATGGATTCGCCGTCCCATTTTGCTGGGAAAGTGACATGGTAAAGCATGTCATCCAGTTAGCCAACTGTAGCAACAATAATGAATCCATCGCAACCAAGTCGTTGGCGTGCTTCACCTTACATTAAGGGCAATTCCTTAAAATAAATATCTAAAATCAAGTGCTTCTACTATAAGGAATAGACAGATGGTTTGAGAGTTGACTTGAAAAATGTGAATATACGTAGGTGATACCTAACCTAACTGATAAGCGCAAAAAAATATGGTAAAAGATTAATTGAATTCACTCCGGTACGGGGAATCGAACCCCGAGCTCCTCGGTGAAAACGAGGTATGTTAGCCGTTACACTATACCGGATTTCCAGACACTTATTTGCTTTCTGACAGTGATTTTCGGCGCTGTTATTGCGCCTTATAATCCAAGGTCAAAAGTCCCTGGTATTGGCTGCATCAGATGTTAGCTCCGCTGTGGCAGCTAAAGATCTTTGTGCTATTTTAGCTCGTAAAAAAAAAAAAAAAAAAAAAAAAAACGCCCGTGAGGCTTTGCATTGGAAATGCGCTCGTTCAGAGGCTGGCGCTTATTTCTTTTGGTATGAGGTAGGTACATGCAGGTGCTATGAAGCGCAGAGAATTTGAAGATCTGCGTGGATATGTACAAATAGAAAACGAAAATGTCGCTTTTCCTTTGCAGCGTCTCCCAATTTTCCTGATTCAACTGGATATTAGACCAGGTGGCTTTGAGGTTACTAGAAATTAACGTTTTTTGATCATTCCCATTTCCTCCCATTCAGATAAAAGTAGAGCCGCATGTAAGCGCAGTTGGGCGCTCAGCTCTTGACGCCGTATCGACCCGCGAAAGCGTTCCCAGGTGTAGTTACCGCCGGAGGCAAGCTCGCTCAAACCCAGCGCAACTGGCCAAGCAAGACGGGGCTTTAAATCAGCCTCACACGCCATTATCCACTTGCTGCTCCGGAACCCGTAGTCCAGCCACTTCGCTATGCCGTACCTCCAACTTCTGCAACACATCCTGACGTTCGTCTTCATCGCCAATCAGGGCACCATCTTCGCCATCACCTTCTTACCCCCATTTCCCTCTGCTTGCTCCTTGATCTTGTCAATCTCGTCAACAAGTCGCGTGTCCTTCAACGACATAATGCCGTGTTCCCTAGTCGTGAGGTAGAACGTCGCAACCAGTGCAAATACCATGATAACCATCCAGATAAGCACAAGCTGCGCCGACCGTTTCGGCCGCGGGCCGTAGGGCGAGTAGAGCTTTGGCATGCGCGGCATGGTTGATGTGCTGTCAATGACTTGTGTTCTGTGTTTTGTATGCTACGACAGGTAGCTCTAGGAGGTAGTAGCGTAGTTCGAGGTCTGGAATTGAGTCCTCGGAACTTAATTGTGGAACGGGAGTAGAACAGAGTACAGTGGTTTAATTGGATTTTCTTATCGGGAAGGTTTTGAATTGAAATCCAACCATGAGTTTGTGCTTTACTACTTGAAGGTGACTGGTAGACAGCAGATTCGCGTGTTCTGTAGCAACGACTTCCTTACACGGGCGGGCTCGACAGGTTCTGCATGTAAAATTACGTCACAACTGATTACTCAGCGAACTGATCGTCCCTTATTCATTAAAAGGCGACCCTATTGTCTCCAGGGTATTTTCCGAAAAAAAGAAGTTGTCAAAATATAAATGGTAGTATATATGATCTTCGTTCTAAACTCTTATCATGCTGGTAAATTCTCTTTATAAAATATCAGACTGCGCTCGTATCGTAATATTCATCTCTACAACCGCCTCCCTGGCTGCTTATACGCACATCCCTTGACCTTAACGCCTGTTCTCGCTTTCCGAAATATCATAACTGAATTCTAGCACCAATACCTTTGCCCTGGTACCATAAGGACTCCTTCCAATTGCCTAACCGCATATCGACATTGGCATAGGCATCTAATTTCAACCTTCCACCGATAGCTCTCCTAACAGCATCGTAACCAATAGAGTCCATGGACCACCTAACAGGCAATCTCGGGGTCACCGATTTGCCGGGAGGTGCTGAGAATGGCAAGTCGTATACGATTTGACCTACTGGTTCGCTGTGGTTGTATAATGCAGTAGCGTTAACGAAGTCTAAATACAGGGTGTTGTAGTGCAATGGTGACACGAGGGTAAAAGTGGCTGTTGATGAAAAGAAATGGAAAGTTGCGTCTCTAATGAAATGAGATCTTTCTTCGGGGGTGTCGCCGGGTAGATCTAGTCTAGGGGCGGCGAATGTCATATTGAACGCTGATAAAGCATCGCTAATAATGCGTTGACCTGGGATGCTATGTTTATGAGCCTTCACGGTGATGCTTGTATTCCAGCCTGAAAGGTACTGTGATATTAGATTTCGCCCAATCTTTCGACCGCGATCGCCACCCATAGGTGGATTCCATTTCGCGGTGACAAGTATGTTAGAGTTAGGGCCTTGAACGATATCCAGATCCTCCACTGTCGCACTTCCGAGGACCGAGCCGTTATTCAGAACGTGTACGTTCACATATGGTACATGAGCTGTATATGGTGTCGGGTTCGTGGCGTTGACTAACGCCTGCAACGTTATCGAGTCGGAAGTCGTGTCCAAAACCCTGAGAGATCCAACCTTTGGATCAATGCTACCAATGGCGCCCTTTGGAAGGGCTGGGAATTAGTTAGCGTCCACCATGACCTATGAGATGATAAAAAGGCAAGGAATTGCACCTCGAACAACAAACCGTCCTAACAGACGGATCCTCCGAGAGCGCCACTAACAGATCAGAAGAACGAGGACGGACGTTTTACTGGGATTTTCCCCTCCGCAGGAACCTCCTTTAGAGTGAGATTTCCTAGCGTCGTGTGTACCTGGATATCGACCAGGGCATTGACATGCAGACGGACCGGTGCGGTACCGAATATCAGTGCCTGGACGACTTCGCCGAAGACGACACCGTCGGTTACGTTAAGGGGCGCATCGATAACGCGAGATTGGATTAGGAGCTCGGCACCTTTGTCCTCTGTGCCCTTAACTTTGGTGGAATTGGCATTTTGCCATTCTCGTACATTAAGCTCCCCCATTTTCCGCGACTTGTACAGCACATCTGCCGTGGCACGGATATGGGTCACGTCTATGCCAAAATTCATCTCGGAAGGAAGACCAGCAGTAACTAGGATAGTGCCCGAAACCTTCGGGTTGGAATCTGGGTCGTCAGGATCGGCATCGGGGTTTGGCAGAGAAAAGTGAACATCAGTTAGCGAGAAGTTCCTGATCAAACCATCCAAGCTCCTTCCAGGGAATGGGACGGGAACAGTAACGCTTGATAATATGTCCGCAATCCATTTCGGCGTATCGCCATCTGGATTACGGCTCCCACGAACGAAAAAGGTCGCAGGCTCGCCATGCATGTACTGCCTGAGTAGATTATCTAGCGGCGAGGAAGTTGAATCCGGACATACACGAGTCAAGGAGTCGGGCAGCTCGCGGATTACTGCCTTGACATCGGCTTCAACATCGGCACGTGGGTGAACGTGGACCTCACTCGTAGCCGCTTCTGCTACTAGTATGGAGTCCGATACAGCGCAACCAGGTACTAGAATGTCAAACGCAAGTTCGGGTATATCAAGCTCAACCGGATATTCGTTGAACGCTGACAGTGATACGTCGGCTAGCATTGACCCGTTCATCGGACCGTCTTCGACATTAAAACGAGTGATATTATATTGCGGTATGGCGGGTATCTTGTTCGCTATTCAAACTATTAGTACTTTGTTTAACCAAGTAATCACAAGCCCTGGGTTTGTCTCAATAAGCCAGAGCAAGCCTTTCCTCCCAAGGGAGAGGGAGGCTAAGGATTGGTAGAGTGATTGACCTTCAAAAACAAGCGATTCGGAGACAGTGTGCGTCCCAAGAGGGAAGATGCCGGATTTGAGGCTGATATCAGCCACTCCGTCCAGTTGCAGCTTGTCCAATCTGCCTTCGATCCATTCGTTCGCGATGCTGCGAATCCCGTCCACGTCTCCAGGCGCTATCTCCGTCACGAAGTCAAAGGTAGTCACATCGCCATCGCGCAAATTGACCACAAGAGGCGGGATAATTGCGCTTCCAAGTAGTACATTGTCGTACTCGGGAAGACGCACATCAACCTTTGTCTCAGCGCTCTCAAGTTGGTACGCCACCCATGTGGTAGCTCTTCCTACTCTTCTCACATGATCGTTGGGAACTCTCGATCCATCCAGATGGAACTTCGCCTGTATCCGAGCACGCACACCATTCGTTGTAATCGAGTCGAGAGCAAGATTTGTTGGTTCGATTACGGCTGCCTGCTGAGCATACTCTTGGACTGCTTCAGGGACTATGAACGCAAGGACGATGATGGCGATAACGATCGCTCCAAGTATACCCATCGCGATGAACGAAGGCCATCTCCTAGGGTTCTTAGTCGGACGAGAAGCGGCCACCGCATTAGTAGGTTGGGATCGGCTCGAAGCGGCATCGTCTCTCTCGTGCCCGTCGGCTTCTCCATCGTAACGCGGGGTATCGGGGGAACTTGAGAGGAGTGGTGTCGACTCGCTGGAGTCATCCCGCTCACGGGATACTGACTTCCCTTTCTTTGCGGACGAGAGTAAGAGTGAAGCTCCTTCGTCCGACATGGTGACGACTGAGGATGATGAAACGGGTGGATTAGGATCGTAGTGAATGGGATATCACATTCGCGGATAACGAAAATCAGCCAACTAGCGAGGAGATGCAGACATCATCGAATTCGGAGTTTTCGTATATCGGACAAACAAGGCTTATGGTGTAGAGCGAGAGTAGATGTCACAAGGATTGAGTTATGAATAACTTGGGCAGCGTAGATCGATGAAATAGGGTCTGTTGAACCATGGAAGGCAGTACTCGTCATCAACTGACAACACTCACGGCCCACAGCAGCTGAGACAGGTACTGGGCAGGGCTCTGCTGGGGCGAAGCCAACACAACGTTGAGAGGCCCTGAGCCAACCAAATAGAGGGGAATCGAAAAGTGGCCAACTCCGTTTGAGGACTAGTGCCGTCCGGGGAAACCCGCGCGGCAGCCGCAGGGCTCGCATGCAGCTTGCAGATAGACAGGTACCGTACAACTATAAGCCCCGGTGCTTGGCAGCTGGCACGCACCTGGTCACTTTCAGTGCCTTTCCCCACATCGAAGCATGCCGGTATCACGACGGAGGGCTGATAAAGCGGTGACTCTTATTCGTCCCCTTCGATTAAAATAATTGGAAAATTCCAAGGTGAGGAGTTTAAGTACACGTTTGACTTATAAGACTACCAATTAATATTTTAAGATTGTACGGTCATTCTACACCTAAGTGCGGGAGGCTATATCATCAATATCAACTGAAGATAAGCTGTTGTGGACCTTCTTTTTTCACTTACACCGGAGGAGATCTACACAATTGCCGACTTCGCATATCAATAATTAGCGACAGTGACCTATTTCACTGGAACTTCTTCCTAAGAAGCAAACGAACATCAGATTTTACCATGCGATCTTCAGCTCTTAGATTAGCCGAAGGCACGTATCGCTGTGCTCAGGCAAGGAGTTATTCAACTGCTCCCAAGTCTGTTCGACATCTCATGTCAATTAGCGATTTAACGCCTGCCGAATTTTCGAAGTTGGTGCAAAATGCAGCGACTCATAAGAAGGCTGTCAAATCTGGTGGGATCCCCAAAGACTTGAACAGTAAATTGACGGGGCAGACGGTGGCTATGATGTTCAGCAAGCTAAGCACTCGGACCCGAGTCTCAACGGAAGCCGCTGTGGCTATGATGGGAGGCCATCCTATGTTCCTTGGGAAGAACGACATTCAATTGGGAGTGAGTACATCCTAAATGCTCCAGTATGTCAAGATGATCGGTCACTCAACGAATTCTTTAGGTGAATGAGTCATTGCTAGACACCTCGAAGGTCATCTCATCCATGACATCTTGCATGGTAGCTCGAGTCGGCCCTCATAGTGATGTCACGGGTTTAGCGGAACATTCCAGCGTGCCTGTCATGAACGCGCTGTCTAATGATTTCCATCCTCTCCAAATAATCGCTGATTTCCTTACGATCCACGAGTCAATCCCCAAGTCCCCCGCTGGTGCCGGAATCGTGCCGGAGGGATTGAAGGTAGCTTGGGTTGGAGACGCAAACAACGTCTTATTTGACTTCGCAACGGCTTGCGTAAAACTAGGCGTCGAGATTGCAGTCGCTACGCCTCAAGGCTACGGCATCCCAAAGAACATGGTGGATCTGATTACTAGCCAAGCCAAGTCTACGCAGACACCCGGCGTTCTAACTCAAACCCTTGTCCCGGAGGAAGCTGTTAAGAACGCCGATATCATAGTGACAGACACCTGGATTTCCATGGGTCAGGAGGAGGAGGCCCAGAAGCGACTGAAAGATTTCGCCGGATTCCAGGTTACGAACGAACTGGCTAAGCGGGGTGGAGCGAAGGCGGACTGGAAATTCATGCACTGCCTGCCCCGTCACCCCGAGGAGGTCGAGGATGGTGTCTTCTATTCCTCGCGATCTCTTGTTTTCCCCGAAGCTGAAAACAGGCTGTGGGCTGCCGTTGGTACGTCATATTTCCTTCCAAATTCGATTGCTTCGATACTAATTTCGAAATAGCTGCCCTAGAGGGCTTTGTCGTGAATAAGGGGAACATTGTCTAGTCGAGTTTTTATTGATCTCAAGGGATAATTTTACCGAAATGTGCAGCGTTTTAGCACAGGCTACCGGGGAATGCAGAGGTTTCTTATGGGATCGGAGTATTCGGCAGTTAAAAATTGCTGGCTTTGCAATAAGACGAGAGAGTGCTTCAACGCTTTCTCGTGTGGATGAGATATCCTCAGCTTTATACGGTTAAAAATGAATAAAATGAGGAAAAGTTCATTAAAATTTCATTGCTCAATACCGACAAAGGTAGTTTGCACTAGATGATCTCCCATCTATACAGTAATAATGCCCAAGCAAGCCAGGCCTTTTTTTTTTATTGACCACCAACGCCGAGAATCTCCAGCCCGGACACAGCACGTACATTCAGTTTAGCCAGGAGGGAGCTGGCTAGCGTCCACAATCTCATCAGCCTCTTTGACGATAGTCTCCTCGTCGGGACCATATAGAGGGGATCGAGGCAACGCCATGAGACCAGTTCGTGATGATTCCAAGATGCCAAAGGGCGCAATAAGCTTCAGGAACGAGTCGATCCTCACCGGCTTGGCAGACCTAAAAAAAAAATGTTAGGATGAGTCATGCTACATAAAGAAATCACTTACACTTCGACGATGCAGCTACTTGTGCTAATGTCCAATACCTTGCCACCAAATTGATGCGCGAAGTAAGTGATAGATCTCAAATGCTCATGCTTAAGTCGCAGAGCTTGACTGGCTACCATCTTGCTAGGATGGAAATCTTGCGCAGTGTCCTCCAGCGACCTTTCGCCGGCTTCGCTGATGTCAGCCTCAGCTGTTATCTCGCGGTGATGTGCCAGCAACTCCTCGAAGTATTCCGGTCCTAAGATGTTAACCTTGGCGAGAAGTAGTTCTCTTTGAACTAGAGCGGCGTTCGTGTAGTCTAAGACGGCCCATACAGGTACTAGATCCTCTAGCTGCCGTCGCGCCTGCTCAACCACGCCATCTTGACCGGTGAGAACAATTGTCATACGGGATAGATCCTCCACCTCGGTGCTACACACGACTAGAGAGTCAATGTTGAAGCCTCGCGCTGCCAGGATACCAGAAACCCGCGACAAGACACCCGGTTCGTTCTGAACCAAGCAGTTGAGAATATGGCGTTTCGGAGGCGCCATTGAAGGTGTCGGGGTTTCGTATAGAATGTTGGAGACAGCCGCTTGGGCAGACCATGATGACGGTGTATCGTTGGTTGGAAGAGGAGCTTGACGACGGCGAAGGGCTTTGTAGGCAATGGCTGAAGTAGAACTGCTACTAGAGCTCCATCTTGTAGATGTCTGGGGACCGGCTCGCAGGCCTGCGGCGACAGCCCTGAAGCAATTGGCTTGGACAAGAGTGCGGGAGGCCATTGTTTCTGATCATCAATGAGAACTCGAGAGCCCTCTGACCAGAATTGGCGATCCTCGAAAGCTTACAATGGTCTTGCGGGGTACAATTGGTAAAAGTTTCTTTCACCTTGACTCACCAAAGGAAAAATTGTGACCGCAGATGTTAGGACGGTGAATGATCCAACACCCACCTACCAGGTAGGAGCTGCGAAATTCGGAGTTAGAACTTGTGCCCCACATTCTAGGTACATTGCTGAGATCCAGACCGGAAGATAGATACTTAGGTACCCGTAACGTGCCGCAAGATCCACATGCACCAGGTATCCTGGTTCGGATAATACGTTTCACCGATTTCCATCGCGTGTTTCCCAACCCCCAGCTGTTGCCCGTGCTCCCTCCAATTCAAAGCTTCGAACCAGGCTACACCCATTTCTGTTTGACGCTAATTCTTGATCGGCTAATTCCTTTTGCACTGACATTTCTCGACCTGACCATCTTCCAACGTATGCGCTCTGCTTCTTCGCAGGACACCATTCGTCTCGAGACTCGACTCTTCTCTTTGCAGACGTGATTGACCCAAGCGAAAATGGATGATACCGAGCGACGTACCGCAAAACGCTCCCGGTTCGATCAGACCGAGCCCGAGCCGCGACGCTCTCGATTCGATCGCAGGTCGCGTTCACCCCCGGCAAAGCGACAAGAACATGGTCGCGATCGTAGTCCGTTGGGAAAGGACGGAGAGAACAACGGACCCGAGTCGAAGAAAAGTCCTGTTGACCCTGCGGCCGCTGCGGGTATGTACACGTTCCTAATAAATCAGATGGCCTTGTTAAGCTAATTCCCCTTAATAGCTGCCGCAGCCGCCAAGATCAATGCGCAAATTCAAGCGAAGAAGGGAATTCAACATGTTGATGTGCCCCCGATCAAGTCAGCATCGTCTGAGTCTCCCGGCCCGAGTACCGCGAGCACATCCGGGGGTAACGGCGCCAACATCAACGGTGAAATGTACATTGCGGATGGCGACTACATCAAGGATATCGAAGTGAACGATTTGCGAAACCGATACCTGCTCACTAAGAGTTCTACACAGAAGATGGTAAATAATACCCTTGGTCAATTCCTACTGATTTACACCAGAGTTTCAGCCCCAGGTTTGGTGGTTCTCTTCCAGTGTGTTATTGTCGTGTGCGAACAGTTCTGCTTACATGGAAGCGTGCTAGCTCGCGCACGAGTCCCCTCTATGGCATCTGCTGACCTCCGCTGCTTGATTTAGATCAAAGAGGAAACCGGAGCTGGTACGAGACCCTCCCAGTTATTTATTGATTTGCAGTATTAGAATTATGGTTGACTTGAAAAGATGTCACGACCCGAGGCAATTATTACCCGGATAAGAGCATGGCCACGCCCTCAGTAAGGAACACGCCTTGAAGAAAACAGATTTCATGACTGACATTAGCCTAGAATCCTCCCCTGTATCTCCACATCACCAGCACCTCGAAAACTGGCCTCGAAGCAGCGGTAGCCAAAATCGAAGAATTGATGAAGCAAGAACTCCCGAACCTGGTCGATGAGAGACGTTTCCGACGCCGAGACCAGGAACAGGTTGAGCGTGACGAATTTGGACGAGTTAGCTGGCTCCTCCTTTTCCCATAGTAGCTTTCTGCTAACTTTAGGCAGCGCAAATGGCCGGAGGCGAAGATACCGATTGGTCTCGAAGAAATTCGTGGCTTCAACCTCAGAGCTCAGATTGTCGGACATGGTGGTTCTTATGTGAAGCACATCCAGCAAGAGACTGGATGTCGTGTGCAGATCAAAGGACGTGGTTCAGGCTATCTTGAAGCCTCAACTAACCGTGAAAGCGATGATGACATGTACCTCCATGTTGCGTAAGTATATGTTGGATGTTTCACACGTTGACTGTCTAACAGTGTTCGCAGTGGACCGGATCCGAAGATGGTCGAAAAGGCAAAGGAACTCTGCGAGGATTTAATTGCTAATGTCAAGGAGCAATATGAAGAGTTCAAGAGCCGGCCGCCGCGTCAACACTACGGCGGCCATGGTGGTGGTGGCTATGGCGAACGATCTTATGGTGATAGATCTTACGGCGGTGATAGGTACAATGATCGACAAGGAAGCGGTTCAGGCTCTTATGGTGGATATGGTGGTTACAATAACTCACCCAATCCTGCCGCGAATTCTGCCTCGCCTGCGCCTCCCGGCCAGGGAAGTCCGCCTGCCGCAAACGCCGACTATGCAGCCCAGTACGCGCAGTACTACGGTGGTCAGGATCCGTATGCTGCATACGGCGGTTACGCGGCGTAAGTGATGTTCGCCACGAGGATAATGCATGGTTGCTAACCTAAACGCAGATACATGCAGTACTACCAACAGTACTACGCCGCTGCACAAGCCGCGCAGCAAGGATCGCCGACGCCTCCTGTGCCTGGCGTCTCAGTCTCACCCCCACCTCCTCCTCCTAGCGAAGCTCCCCCGCCGCCGCCTCCTGGCGGATCTGCACCACCCCCTCCACCTCCCCCACCCGGAGCAGGAAGTTATGGCGCTGTAGGTTTTCTTCCCCAGAGCTTCAAGTAGTATCACTTAGACTAACTGAATGGGTCAATAGGTTCCGCCTCCTCCTGGGCTATAATTAAACCTCAATTTTCGAGGTTTGTGGCTAGAGACGCGTCTATCTCCAAAGCAGCTCTATGGGGACTGGTGGGAATGTTGCGTCTTATAATAGAAAGGAGCTGTTCATCGAGGGATATGGGTTAGTGGTTAAAAGGTAGACACTCGGTTTAGAGCCATCTTAAGGTAGCTTGCCGCCGTAGTAGTCTCTCGGTCACTACTAGAAAGCTTCTAGATAGAGACAATAATTGATACTAGTTATTTATGACATCTCAGACCCCTTGCTTTTATTGTGAATACTTGGTTACCTAACCAGGGAGCCCGTTCTACCATACACTTACGTAAATTTGCAAGCTGATGTGATCTACAATCGGGTGGAGCGATATTGATATAAGACTTATCGATAAGGCTACGTCAGTTCATTACGACCGTCTTCCGGTCTCACGACTTCCAGCTAGCTATCCTGTCTGCCCGTCTGGTTGTGCCAATCCCATGGCAATAAAGACGATTTATGCCCAAGTTGAAGGACATGTCTGGAATTCTCTACCAACCGAATAACGCACTGTTATAACCAGAGCTCCTCACATCATGAGTCACCAACGCTATCCCTCCATCGATCCCAAGGAACCTCATTCCGTCTCCCTGAAAGTGCTACGGTAACTATCACTACATGTGTCTATGTGATGGAGGGATCCAATCTAACCATACTGTACACAGACTTTCCAGACCTTCCCTCGTAGTCCAACATCCGCTACCCGCACCTCTATCTTCTCCCCACTCTCCCCATCCCTCCCAGCACGAGACCCCGATCCCGGCCTCCCTCGCATACAGCACCAACGGCGACACGAATCCAGACCCATTCCTCCTTGCGCCAATCCTGCAGCTGCCACCCTCCTTCGGATCCGCGTACGTCGGCGAAACGTTTAGCTGCACCCTCTGCGCCAACCACGATGTGCCTCTACCCGGCGAGCCACCCACACCCACTATATCTCCCGGCGGCCTGGCGCCAGCGCAGCCCTTCGCCGCAAAGAAGAAATTCACCCGCGATGTGCGCATCGAGGCCGAGATGAAGACCCCCGGGTCCGGGACTGTGCTTAAACTACCGCTGCTGGGCCCGGACGGGAAGGCGGACAGTGAGGGCGAGGGGGCCGATCATCAGAGTCATAAGGGCACGGACCTAGAGCCGGGGCAGACGCTCCAGCGCATCGTCAATTTCGACCTCAAGGAGGAGGGCAACCACGTCCTCGCCGTCACCGTGAGCTACTACGAAGCGACGGAGACATCGGGGCGCACGCGCACGTTCCGCAAGCTGTACCAGTTCATCTGCAAGGGGTCGTTGATCGTACGAACCAAGGTCGGTGCTCTGCCGCCATCGCCGACCACGCACTCCCACTCCCGTTCTCATAAGAAGGGCGGAGGCCGGAGATGGGTCATGGAGGCCCAGCTCGAGAACTGCAGCGAGGACGTCATGCAGCTGTCGCGCGTGGGCCTGGACCTCGAGCACGGCCTGCGGTACAGAGACTGCAATTGGGAGGTCAGCGAGAGCAGGAGGCCGGTGCTGCACCCTGGGGAGGTGGAGCAGTGCTGCTTCGTGGTGGAGGAGAAGGGCGTCGATGGGGTGAAGGAAGATGAGGATGGGAGGATCGTGTTTGGCGTCCTGGGGATTGGCTGGAGGAGCGAGATGGGGAATAAGGGGTTCCTGTCGACGGGGAAGCTGGGTACGCGGATTGTGAGATGATGGAGCTGCGTGCATTGGCGGTTCGCCAAGGAAGAACGAAGCCAGTTGGCCCGAGGGTATGACTTCGAGTGTATAGCTTTGAGCGGCCGTGCTACTGATGGTCTATGTTCTGCAGAGAGACGTGGTGCCCGCTGATGATGAGCTTCAGGCTTGCGTGTCTTTGCATTGCATTGCATTGAAACATAAGCACTTAGAAGTGGGGGATCTACTCCCGGGCAACACATATGGCTTCAGGCAAGTGGCACGAGACCTTCAAGTGGAGAGGAGTATACGACGGACTTATCGTCCTCCTCATGCTAGCTTCTTTGCCCCTGCAGACACGACTGCTGATAGAATGGTATGATTCGATGCACTAGACGTAAGCCTTGACTAGAGTATAGGATATAGTCTATGCACGCAAAGAACTTATTTGATCAGATAACCACCTAGTTAACGAACTATTCAAATCAAGCCTTGTTTGTTGTCAATACTATACTGGTTCTATGCATTTGGATGTGTTATGCACTTGTGAGTTCTCTATCAGATTGACTCAAGGAGAAACCAACCAACAGACCAGTCTTATATTACTCATTCTTCGAATTTTTGAAAGTGAGCTATCAGACGTGACTTTTCTAGGTTAAACAATATGATCGACATCGTTAATGCTTACTATATTCCACCTAGAAAGTCATATTTCATGCCTTTAGATCGACCCATGGGTTAGCTGTCCAGTATGATGTTGGTGTGGTGAGCCCTGAAGAATTTCGGTATGTATCCTATTGGCTAAGAGCTTCAGTATGTATCTACTTCATGTGCAAGTAGGGAGTTAAATATTGGATGCAATATTTTGTTAAGGGCGTTGTCAGAACCCTAAGAAAGGTCGATACGAGTATAGAAATCTGACGATTTGGTTCCTTGGCGGTAAAGAAAAGTCGTACCAACGTAGTTTTAATAATAGAAGCAAGGTCGTATTAATCATTTCAAATCTGACAGTTGAAAGAGCCGCCTGCACCAGCCTAATGAATGGATGAGCCGCTTCTTCCTTCAGGCACTTTTGATGTACGATTTTACCCCTGAATGGGTGACCTGTACCAGATTGGGGATTCCCGGAAACTCCTGTGATGTTACCCCTTCTACAAAGCTCATTCTATATTTATGGGTGCGGCTGCAGAAGGGCTTTTCCGGTCTGGAAGGTTTCATCGGACGCCTAGCCATAATAGGATCCTTCTATATTCCAGCATTTACTGCTACCAGGCTTGGGGGAGGGCAGGAATTAAGATAACCGAATCTTGATAATTTCATATACGCGTAGCTGATGATCAACTAATTAATTAGAGAAATAGCTTGGGGGTTTCGACTTGGGTCGCGAGCCTTCGTTCGTAAGCTCGTGTTTGAAGAACACCGATCAATGTCAAACAACACTGTCTGGAGTGACACTCGGGTAGTTTGATCGGGCGGGTGACGGCCCGTACTGCTGCTGACATGCTCCCGTATGACGGTATTTGTCAATTTAGACTATTGTGGTTGTTAGTTCTGGCCTGAAAATCCTACCCGATCTTAATTGGAATTTGAGCAGGCGAGCACTTTCGCACATACGAGTTGACTAGTTTGTTCTGACGAGCGTTTGTCCCAGCTACGTCACTTGTGCGGCACGGCAATGCCGCAAATGGGTTCCTGGTACCTGAAGAGCTAGGATGGGCAATAACATGGATCCATGGATCAAGTGGATTACGCCTCCACGAACGGTTGCAAGGATCCCACGGACGTGGTAATCACGAATGATTCCTTTGAAAACTGACGAGTTCGAAAATGTTCGAAAATCGGAATTTTCTTGACGAAAACTATAGGTAAGCAAGCTCATCAGATGCTCGGATCCTGTGGTCTCTTCACCCTGGACTTCTCATGTACATGAAATTCTCCTAGATATCTTACGAGAACAAGACTCGTCTCTCGAGTGTAGAATATCGTTTGCCAGATGCGCAGGATCGGCGCAAGCTAGGGAATTATGAAAAGCGGTCACTTCACCGTCGTTTGTGAGAGATTGGATGATGAGCACGGCCATTCGGGTCAACTGCATTTTCAACTTCTGAAAAGGTATAAGCTGAATTCGACAGTTCCCATCTTTGGCTGTCTGGACACTAAGCCCATGACAACCCCCACATGTCTGAAACATACTGGCTAGTTTCTGTCTGGATATCTGCAGTGGCGTTGCTACGACCATGGTCTCCCATGGTTTCGAATGATAGGATGATGCTGACGATTGCCCTTGGGGGGGTTTTGCAGTCTTTGCCATTTGATACGTACGTGCCTGACTGCAACCCGAATAAATTGTGTGATATTGGCCGGTACTAGCGCCGCCTCATTGTCGATTTGACACGCTGGCGCTATCCCCCACGATCACTTACTCGTTGGGTTCGATTGGATGGAAAGATCAGGCGAGTTGCGTTGTTACAATATATTGCAGCGGACATACATACGTAGCCACGGAGAAAACTTGGAGGTCTGATATGTATGTATGTAGGTATGTAGATGCGAACCACAGACGATTGCAACTGTGCGCCAATCCCGGCGAAGGCCGTATTAGTTTCTCGTTGGTGATCTCGATACTTACTATGTAACCCCAGGGGTGAAGCTTTGGCCGCCATCTAGCACTAAGCTAGGCGGCCTGGCTAGCTTACAGACAGGGTTCAGTGGAGTATCGTCTGTGTGTGAAGAGCCGTAGCTCACTGGACCATACTCGAAACAGGTAGTTGTCGCCTACTTGCTTCGTACGGCGATATGTACTAAAATGTGAAGTTGCTGCCGACGACAGCTCAAATACGAGCTGAATTTCTCATCCTGGAACAAAAGGGGTAGATGACATCTCAACTCGCCAGAATGGAAGGGAAAAAATGGGTGTAGCGCCCCTGGTTGGTAGGCTATGCAGGAACATAGCAACCTGACATGCAAATGTTCCTACAATTCCTCCGACAGACCCTTACGTCTTCCATCCACTTGGAAAGGAAAAAAGGGGGGAGATGTTGGTGGACAATGAATCAAATGCTGGAGTCATCTCTACCATCTGCAAGGTACCAAATCATCCGAACCATTAGGTGTTCCCTAAAGCTAGACGTTGGCTAAAGAGCTGGCCGCATCTCCAGCGCCTTGGGAATCCCGCCATGTATTGAATGGCGTAACATGTGTGGGCACTAACGTCCTCGCTAAGAATAGCTGCATGTTCTTCTTCTTCTCGTGGCTTTGGAGACAAGCGCTAGAGAATGTTCCTTCTTGCGACGTAGTCAGATACTACGTGGATAGGAGAGACGGATGAAGGGCTACTGCCCGAGGCACACTTGTTGATCTGGAGATGCGTTGTTCAAGATATTGTTTCACCGCATGAAAGCAGGCATCCATGTTGTTGTGGTTAATGAATTGTTCAGTCAAGGGTCCTTGGACTAAGTTTTTTTTTCTTCTCTCCTTTCGAAGTTTCTGACTCTAATGCAGACTAAAAAGAAAGGGAGTTGTCGCTTTGACCTGAGCCTTCTTCAGTGTAAATTAACAATTCTATGTGCTGGGAAGGTGCAAGTTGCTTTAGCAACCTGAAGGAACATTCGAAGCCACATATGTAATTGTACCTCAGGCTAGGTACGTGGCCAGGTGCTTGTTGACCAAAAAGAAAAAAAATGCACAAGTTGTGCTGAGCGTTGTGAGGGGTGACTTCCAGCAGTGACTTTTTTCGACTCAGTGCTGATTACCCCTGTGCAGAAGCGGGACAGGGGTTCAGGGTCTGGGCACTAGAGCTATGTCGTGCGATACGTGATACGTAAAAAATCCCACTTTAGCTAATCCCAGATTGGCAAAGGTGGTGGGGTTACAACTGCGTTAGCCTGCAGGGGTAGACACCGATAGACCAACCCGACTGCCCGACTGCATCTTCTCGTCCATCATCCATCTACTATGCTACGCGCATCCAGTGCCATGCAGTAGTCCCCTTCTTTTACGGCCATTCATTCTCTCTAATCTGCATGAACTTGGGGATCGATCTTGTACATTCCAAAAACACTCTTTTTTTGAACACTTCCTCTTGAGGGGGGAGCTATCTCTCCGTCCACTCGATTGCCATCGCAGCCGTCGATCATATCCAACCGCGGTACAAACTCCTCGAACTGCCCGCAACCTGTCTCCTCTTTCCTCCCTCCCGAACGATAACGCCGCAAAGGGGCGTGCAGCTGCAGCAAAGCACTGCATAGTTGTCTAAGGCTGTTTTGGAACCATTGCATACCAATAAATCGTGCGTGTCTACCCGGCGCCAAAAAGATTAAAGGGAAAAAAAGGCAGATAAAACAACACATCGGCTGCTTCTGCCCGAAAATAAGACAACTACCAAAAACATAGGCCCGGACACTGCACACCAACTAAAAGTGTCTCGCGGTAGCCAAGATTTGTCGGAGAATCACTCGACTTGACAAGTCGTTGAGCGGAGATTTAATATCTGATCTGTCGACACCCATCCCCTCTCAATGGCCGGTTTGCCTCTCGTCTGTTAGATAGTTTGCTTTAGTATCTAGCGACGATACACCGACATACACCTCGAGCACGTCCCGCAGAACAGACCCTGTTGGTGAGGTCTGCCGAATTACCCAGTCGTATTCAGTCGATCGCTCAACTAGCTCTCGCTTGCATAAGGGGGTATATGCATCGGGCACTTTGTATCGAAGTAGCCGATACCCACAACTAGGACTGAGGAGCAGAGGAACAAACTCGCACGGTTCGAACCGCTATTGGTATTTGGCGGGACCCTGGAAGGTCACCTGGCAAACTTACTGAAAAACAACTTGACCTCTCCATCCTAATCGAGTTTTTCTCATCGCCGACCGGAGTACAAGTGTGGACTGAGAAAGGGGAGGATTGCCACAGGCCTGCGATGTCATGGATAGCACTTCGGCACCACTCGCGGACTATTTCTGGATTGCGGGCATCGAGTCCATATCCTACCAAGACCTCCCACCTCCCACCTCTTCTACTCAGGTAGAAGGTACCATCACTGAAGATGGCGAACCCGACGAGAACGACGAGCCCATGGCTTCTCCTTCAGCCAACAAGACCTTTGCTCGACACTCCCGCCAGAACTCTAATAACAGACTCTCCAAAGCATCACTAAATTCAATCCACACTCTCGAGGAGGTAGACGGGAATACCCGAAGCAATAGAAGCAGTGCCACGATCAGGGCTAACCCAGTTCCTGGGGCCGCTGGTCAGGATGGCCTGGGCTTGGGCCTGCTTGGCGATTTTGATTTTGATAAGGCCTTGGTCAAATTCGCAGCCGAGAGGGAGAACTTTTTAGAGGATCTAAGCTTCTCGGCTGGTGCCAAGACGCAGTCGCGACCGCCAATGGTGAACCCACGTGCGGAGAAGATCAAGGCCGAGGAATCAGGCGGGAGGATGAGTCCGATGAAAAGTATCAGAGGGAGTATCCGAGGCAGCATAAGACGGAAGATAAGCTTCAGGGATATGAACAGCGTGCGGAAGCAACCAACAACACCGAGACCTGGTATGGCCCCTTTTCGCATCCTAGGCGGAGGGTCCCTCTTAGAGGAAATGGCAGAAGGGCTGCCTTTAGAATATTTCGATCATGACTGCAAGAAGGATTCCGCGTTCTGTACTGACTTCTGCAAACTAGCTTCAATTCGGACGACGAAGCGACTGAGCAGCTACAATTCTGTCATTCCTCCACCCGAACCTCTTAACCTCGACCCCGATATGCATCCTCTTAAGCGACGCTTCGAACCCGAGCTCCTAGACCGGTACCCTCCTCGGCACGATACGGAAGGTCTAAGTAAACGAGGCAGGTTCCCAGATTACGTGCCCATGTTTGCCTTCCCCAACGACATTCAGATTGTTTCATCGGATGACAGGCCAAGATCGACATGGCATGGGTTCACGATGACATCAGACGACAATTCTAAGATATATGGCGTAACCGTCATCATATGGACAGCACTTACTACAGATGTGGCGGAGGATATCGAGAGACGTTGCGAACTCTGGAGACAGAGACATATGACTGAGGAGGAACGGGAGCTTGCGGGTAGTCTCGGAGCACGCCTCGCCGCGGAGCGTGCGCATCTGTCGCAATTACTTGCCAAGCTGCCAACAATACCATCTGGGTCGTCCGCTCGAGAGACGCTTGACGACCAGATCAGCGCTGTGGAGGAGAAGATCAGTCTGATGACTGAAATGTTGCGGCCCCTGAGACATGGTGCCGCATCGAAAATCGATGGCCTGACTGCCGGTGAAAGTGGCCTCTGGACGCCCAGGGCGTACGGTATTCTTGGCAGAGATGTCACCAGAGTCGGTTTCTGGAAGGACTGGCTTCGAGCTGTTATCGTGCCCATGACGGACGGTGGAATTCTGCGCGTGCCTCCAAGCTCTCCACGGGTTGGTCGCTGGCAGCCACTGGAAAGATACGTGGTCAATCTATGTACTGAGGCATTTAGCCCTCTGAGCTCAAAAACTCAGGTCGAGATCGGCGTGCGTGAATTGCGTCTATATGCACGCAAGGAAGCCATTAATGAGCTTCCGGGCTCGCGTAACACTGACCTATACGCATTATTCAGGTCTCTGTCACTTGAGAACATTGTCACTCTCTTCGAATACACGATGTCCGAATCCCGAATTATTTTCCTCTCTTCGCATACGGCAATGCTTCATCTAGCCTGCCATGCTCTTGCTAGCCTTATGTATCCATTGAAATGGGCAAGCATCTTCATCCCTGTCCTACCGGCACGGTTGATATCTGCTCTCGATGCACCTTGCCCTTACATCGTCGGCATTGAACGAAGATACGAGAATGTTACACTTCCAGATGATGATTATGTACTGGTTGACTTGGACAAGGATACAATCGAGTCGCCGGCCCTACCAGTTCGTCTCCCTAAACAGCACCGGCGCAAACTCCTTTCACTCCTGCAATTTGCGGCTCCACACACGTTACGCTACGGCGTCGTCACAGGTCCGCCTCCATATGCGATAGAATCTTTCCCTTACGACGCCTTCTCTGCCGAGAATGGCGCTCTGTTCAATGAAAAGGCTGCGCCAAGTACCCTATATAAATGGGTGGCACAAAATTCGTCATCATTTGGCGAACCCGAGCCCGCAGATACGGCAAAGCCACCCGTGTTCAACGCGTTCTTGCACGCAAAGCCTGAGGGATCTGAGCGACCAACCACCAGCAAATCGAACAAGACCAGTCCTCCATCGTCTGTGTCTCCCGTCTCTATAAACTTTCCGCCAATGCCAGCAACGCCAATCTCTAGAAGCGATTCTGGGTTTGCACTATCCTCTACACTGAGAGAGAAGAGGTCGGGTCATTTCGACGAAAAGGGTCGGCGAAGCTCTTCATTTGGCCATGCACCAGTTCATCGGCCTCACCCACCGTTCTTGGGCCACCAGTCAAATTTGTCCATCTCTGCTATCTCGATCGACTCACAATCGTCGTATGGCGGTTACGCTCCATCGACCTATGCTCAGTCTACACTTGCTGCCTCGACGGTGATGCCTAATATACTGATGCAGCCGGTTCAGAACACTGACGACACGATATGGGTCGAAGGGCATTGTTTCAACTTCTCAGCAAATGATACTGCCCCAACCTGTGACATTTGCGATGGTCGCTCTGAAGGTGACGGATGGTATAAGTGCACTGGCTGTGGAACAGTTTCACACGGACACTGTCTCGGCGCTGTCTGTATCGTTTGCCCCATTGCCTTCAACGCCGACAAGGTCCGGGCTGCTTTCGTTCGCTGTCTAGCGAGTCTCCTCTACACATACCGCAAACATTTGGGCCGACCAACAAAGGACCAGAAGAACAGCGGCCAGATTTATGGATTTGACATGAATGCTTTCATCAAAAGCCTGCCCTACGATCAGCAGGAGTATGTGATGATGATGAAGGAAACTCAAGGTATGTTATCATTCTTGTATTTCTCATGCTAGTACTAACTGTACACTAGCATTCAATGAATTCGTCCATGAGCGCGAGACAAAGCCAGCCTCCGACCCAGAGATTCGCCTTTTCGACGAGATAATTCTTGCCAAGAAAGCTAGAGGCAGATCAGGCTTGTCCCAAGGGCTATCCCGACTCTCGACTATAAGAGCCTCCCACGGTGTTTCGGCTTCTCTACCTGGTCTTCAGATACCTTCGAGACATGCGAAGCTTCAATCTTTCCTGACAGACACATCGGATCACATATGGAGAACCGCGTGCGTGCCCGTGCCAAACGCAAAGTTCCAGGGCGACTACCACGCAGTGACAACGAGGACTCCAGCACGCCTCGATCCTTCACTGATGAAGGAACCGCGCGCCATACAGGGCGTACCGCGACCCGAACAACGCAGAAGAGGCGTCTTGAGGAAACAAGTTCCCAGCATGATGATCTCCTCTCCTACATCACCCTCTTCCGCCGAATCACAGTAATTCTAGCCGGCTGTGCTGACTGCAACAAGCCGGCAACAACACAAGGATGTAATATTACCGAGGCCTAGGGCTTCAAATCGGTCTAATTGTACTATAGCTACGGAAGGGGGACGCGAGATGAACGAAAAGCGCCTAACCCAGTGGGTATTTGCGTTCATCTACCGATGAAGATTAACCAAGTTTGCTGTCGATATTGCATTTTCGAATTGGCAT
The DNA here is from genome assembly GCA_022578955.1 of Hypoxylon sp. FL1857. Lineage (NCBI taxonomy): Eukaryota > Fungi > Ascomycota > Sordariomycetes > Xylariales > Hypoxylaceae > Hypoxylon > Hypoxylon sp. FL1857. The sequence goes on from MU400386.1 coordinate 317,573, forward strand.
CCAAAAGTGCCCTTGCAGCATTATGCTATTGAAAAAGGGCGATTAATGTCTACCTAATTTGCTTAAGCTTAGTCAACGAAGAGGCGATGTGAAAGAAAAGGGGATCAAAGTGAAAGTGAGCTGTGGAGGGTGAGAACAAGGACCAGCTTGAATACCTATGTAGTTGGACTCAATGCAGAGATAGGCAGATCGCGATCAATTTACAGAAGAAACAGAGAAGACAAGAGAGGAGTAGACGTTGATATGAATCACTGGAACACGGAATCCATTCAACATGAAACTCAGCTGTGATTCTGCTCTGGCCTTTGCTCTTGTTTCTCAATTTTGGTATTCTGGTATGCTCTTGTGCTGTTTTCGTGATGTGTTGCCAAGCCTTGTTTCCCCCCCTTTTTTGCGATCTGGGTATATTCATTACATACTGCCTACCTCTTTTGTATGCACCGATTCAACCACCCTTTAGCAGCAAGCCGAAGGAACAATAGAAGAAACCGCAATCCAGCCCTTTCTCTCTGTATTATAACCTCCGCGTTATAGCCCGACCAGATTGGTTGATTGATTTGCCCCCAAGGAAAATTCGCTCCGTGAAATGCAACACTGGGGAAAGGCAAGCTTCCTTGGCTACCTACTTCTTAGCTTCCTTTCCCTCCGCCGCCCAGAATGCAGAAATCGAATTCTCATGCATCTCCTTTGTGAGATGTCAACACCCTCTCGGAAAATTCCTTGCCGTTGCAGCCCTACGCCACCAACGGGGTAGAGCGAGGTCGCATGCATGGGTGCCCGACCATCACCACCCTCACCATCTTCACTGCATCATCGGACAGCCTAGACTAGATTCTAGACCCGTCCTCGCCGACCTTAGCTCCGGCCCCCAGGGGCTCCGCGACCACTTGGATTTCGGCCGTCCCCTCCTCCCGGGTTCTGCCTGGGCTTCGTCTTCGGCTGCCGCTCGTACGCATTGGGGCTAGGTCTGCGCCTGCGCGCTGTTCCGTGGCCATGGCCGGGGTACTCTCGTCCGTGGTCGTGGCCGTGGTGGTCGTGGTTGTGGCCCTGCTGCTGCTGTCTTCTCCGCGCCGCGAGCGCTCGCTCTCGCGGGTCGTCGGGTATGCCGCCGTCTGAATCCGAATCCGAGTCGGATGAAGATGACGAGTCGTCGCCTGACGAGGACTCGTCGGATGATTCGCCGACTTGACGGGTGGGGTGGTATATGCAGCAGACTATTGTTATATCAGTTAGAAATATTATGGCTTTAGGAGGTGATACATAAAGTTAAATATGTAGGTACCTTTCGATCGCTTCCGCCCCAGCCCCTCGTTGTCGATGACGGACTCGGCCCACTGGACGCGGTGGTCGGAGGGCGGATGCGCACCCCGCAGGCGCAGGATCGCAGGCGCGGCTGGCGCCGGGGCTTGGGTGCCGGTCTGGGTTCCGGAGCCCGTGGGCGCTTCTGTCTGGACTTGGGTCTGGGTGCCCTGGGGCCGCTCGCGCTGCCGCTGGTTTGAGAGGGGTTGCCGACCGGACATGACTGTGGTGTGTTCGTATGTGTATATCTCTGTATGTAATGGATATGTATGTATGTAATATAGGTGTACGTGTGCGAGTACGATGGAGAAAAAGAGGAGTACTAGGAGCTCTCTATATGATGCAGGGGAGGTGCTGTGTCAAATGAGGCGATGTACTGCCCCTATTTTAGTCGCGTATTGGTTATTCCCGTTCCTGTGGTATGTTGCGGAGAGAGGAACGATCGACTATGTATGCATACGTGTAGGCCTCAGACCGGTCGAGGGGGGCGATGGAGATCGACGGGTTCTGGTTCGGCGTCACCCGCGGCCGGCGGTATTCTGGCTTTGTGGCTTGCCTGGGGTTTGTTTGCGTATCCTTTCAGGGTCCGAGTTTGCGCGTTTTTGCGTTTTTGTTTTGCAGGTGTGGATTCCGAGTGAGCGATATATATTCAGAATTTCCAGTTTCGAATTAATTGTTGCTGGACCCCGTCCCTTCCCCCGCTCCTCCTGTAACCTGGGCCAGGATTTGCGGGAAGTCGCGCACACACGAGGCACACTTTAGAGTTACCTAGACCTGCGCGGATGGGAAACTTGGGGTAAATACGGGAAGCTGAAGCCGAGTGGGCAGATAGGTACGTCGCTGGGGAGAGCACGAGCGAATCTAGGGATGCAGACCAAAACACATGAGCTTTCTCTCAAGGGATTCAGCCTGTGAACTGTGGATTTCTCCGCTTCTTCTCCAAAGGACCCTTAATCCAATCTATATTAATATATGCCAGTCGCCATGTAGGGAGCGTGGCATCCAGTCTTTTGAAGCTTCTAGACAATGAGACAATGAATCTAGGACTTTGGAGAAAGCACAAGCGGCTGGGACAATCAGCCGGGATGCCATGACCTGAATATCGCCCCACCTTGTCCATGCCCCGCGTCATACCTGCTACCCACCCATGGATGTACCTGTGTATGCGTTGACAGGCTCCCGTCAGCCATGATGTAGGTGGCTTAGTAATCCCTGGGTTAGCTGCTAAAGGTACCTAGAGACTTCCAAGCTTCGTGCCTCCCAGCTACCCGGTAGACCGGTTCAGGGTTCCCGAATCTCATTTAACCTTAAGCCACTAATTTACACGTGAAGTCAAAAAGATGATCCTGGCAACAGTTATATCTGGTTCTGTTTCGATGTAATAAGCTCATTTATATAACACATTGGTGTTGTATCTAGTGTAAGATATCGTACAAATATACATGGCTTCATATTACAGAATATTCAATTCACCTGGGTTGGATATGATACAACTAGAGTAGGGTTCGCTAGAAGCTTGCAGAAGGAGCGGTGACGCCAGACTCCCTTTCTCGCCTACGCTTCTTCTCGAGCTTCTTCATGCCCTTCATACTCCTTCTTGGCCTTGACTTCCGTGATTCGGCTGAGACCTTAGGCTTGTTTAAGACCCAACCATTCATTGGCTTCCGAGACGAGATGAACTTGCCCTCAGGACTGTACACGTCAACGATGGGCCAATTGAGCTCGTCGCTCTCGGTTGGCTCCAGAGCAGGGGGAGGCGGTGGCGGTGGCTTCTTCTTTGGACCCTCAGCAAGAGCCTCCAATCTTTCCAATGCCGAGAGCTTTTTTGGCTCCTGGGGCTCTTCTGTTCGAGGTGGTTCTACTGTTGGCTTTTGCTGGAAAAGATCTTTCGTGCGCACCTGAGCGGTGATTTCTACCCATCCGACACCCTCAATTAGAATGTCGGTCGATAGAACACGGTAAGGTAGCCGATCTACACTCAAGCCAATGGCGTCTTTCCTCGTCAGGGGACCAGTACGCTGCTTCGTCACGTCCCATTTGAGCATGAAAGAACCCGCTAGCTTGGTCTTCTCGCCGGTCCCCGGCACTGCTATGTTCTCGATGTTGACCTCGCCCGTCTGGTTTTGGATTCCAATTGCCTTATCTGTTCTCGTGACGTGGGCCTCGATTGGGGTGAAGGCATATGTCAGCATGATTGGAGCCGGTTCTCTCGGCGTAATGCGGATGAAGCCACCAATAAGCAAGGACCGACCAGGCGTGAGCGTCATCTGTTCTGGCACGATGCGCGAACGCATGATCAAGGATAGACGATGCTCCTTCTTAACATGTTGCTCGAGTCCAGTACGCTCTAAGCCAGGAAGGTCAATCAACTCTCCCCTGCCGTTGCCAAATGGAATCCGAATCGGAGATGCTGTCGTTCCCGGTAGGTCGGAGACTAATGGCATATCTGGATAATTTGTCTCCTTAGGCGCAGGTGGTAGAAGGGAGAACTCGTCAAGTTCCCCCATCTCTTCTATCGCTTCAGCTTCAACTTCCTGCTGTGCTAGCTCCGGTTGGGTCTCTGCTTTCTCTCCTGGTATTGGTTCTCCATCTGGTGTTTTCGCCTGCATGTCGATTCTGATCTGATGCTTCGATGGAGTCAATTCCATCCTGCCTTTGGGGAAGACTGCTTCGAATAGTTGACTCTTGCCAACATTTGCTTTGCCAACCATCCAACCGGCTCCACCTCGTTTCCAGATGTCCTCTTTCAGTTCCTTTGTCCACCAGCTCCGTTTCGCGCTGACAGCGATTAGGTTACCCAAGCGGACATTCCGGCCCGTTCTCCCAAGAGCATCTCGTAGGACCTCCTGTAAATATGGAAACAGCTTGTCTACTTGGGGTTTCGTCGGTGCGAGTAGATCGCACCGAGTTATAACAAAGCTCATTTCAGTCTTCCGATCACTATAGAACTTGCCGCCTTTGGATCGGCGATTCTTAGTTCTAAGCGGCATCATGCCCATGAACTCGGTAAGTCGTGGTAGCAGGGACATGGGGAAATCGGCGGCGTCGAGGACATGATAGACGTGATTATATTTATATGGTGATTCGAGAATCGTGTCTCTGATTGAGTCTATCGAAGGATGATATATCGACTCTCCGCTATGGTTGTGTAATAAGGTATGGCATCTGTCGCACAAGGGCACCTTCGGAGGTGGTCGTTGGGTTTTCTCTGGAGGAACTATACTTAGCGCAAGCGCTTCCACATCTACACCTTTCTTCCTCAGTTCCTCGTGATCAAAGTGTTTAAGCGCATCTTCGAACACCCTGTCTTCACGTCGGGAACGATCCGCATCTTGGGGCCGAAGGTAGTTTTGAACAGCTTTGCGACCGAGATCGAAGTAGCCGGGTTGGTTAGGATAGGCTGTCTGCGATAGAGCACCGCAGCCCCGACATTGTTTCGGAAGTCTTTGAGTAGGGAGATTCTGCTGAGTATGGCTCTCTGGAGGTGGGTAGGTCTCTATAGCCGCCTCAGCTTGCATATGCAAGCAACGATGTTGCGCCCTCCATCGCGACGCTGGTACTCGGGACGAGGATGCGACGCCACTTAGTCTTTGGCGGTGCGACACAAGATTGGCAGATGGACATAGGAATAAAGGTAGTTCAACTCTTCTTGGATGTTCTGCAATATTGAGTGCGGTATTGAGCCATCTTGACGACAAAGCTCGGTGCATCTTATTGTATATGGATAATAAAATGCAATTCGCATGTGCAACTTCAGCGATCGAAACCTTTCAGAAACTTTTTTTCTGGGTCGACGGCCAGTGACGTTGGAGCCGACATACCCTGGACCCATACCCCTGCCCCACCAATTATAAGGTTATCGATAAGAAAGCACCAAAGTAGCTCCGGTACGTACACGTCGCACCGTCGTTCTCCGTCCGCTCCTACGTCAATTATTCGACACAGCTGTCCTCCTGTACAACGTACTTAGCCCTTCCTTGCGTCCTCGATTACACAACGCGCAGTACCAAGCTCTGCTTTTTCTCTCAGCAGAAATGACGGAAGGTCCTCAAGCTACTGAAGATGCGGCGGCAGCACGTGCTGCCGAGCAAGCACGCCTACGCAAAGAACGCCGCGAGGCTAAGATCAAAGCTGGAGGAGCCGCACGACTGAATAAGATCACAGGGCTGGGAGGCGGCATACAAAGAGGTGAGATACATAAAATCTTTCCCGCTAGGAATACCACTTTACGTATAGTTTGCTAACTAGCATATACAGATCCAGTACCCCAACCGGCGCCAGAAACCAGTGCACCGCAAGAGACCACCACTACATCCGCCCCGAAAACAACTGCTACTCCAGCCCCAGACCAACATGGAGACCCGGAAGAAGTAGATATATCACAGCACTACTACGAGCCTCGTACAACCGCCCGCCAGCAACCCTCCAACGACACGTCCGACGAACTCTCCGAGGCTCAACAAGCCCAACTACGGCAACTACTGCTCGGCGGTGGCGGGGGTCCAGGGCCAGGCCAGAATCCCTTCTTAGACGGCCCCGGCTCCACGCCACCAATGCCCGGGATGGAGGGAATGGAAGAAGATCCCATGATGAAGGTGCTCTCGCAGATGATGTCGGGCGGCGGCATGCCCGGCGGCCCCGGGGGACCCAACCCCTTTGCCGGGACACCAATGGAAGGGCTCTTCGGGGGCCTAGGCAACCTAGGCGGCGCCGGCCCCAACGCCCCCAACCCCATGCAACAAGCGCAACAACTTGCCGCCAACAAGTCAGCCAACCTATGGCGCATCCTGCACGCCGTCTTCGCGCTCGGCCTCGGCCTCTACGTTGCGCTTTCTACTACATTCACGGGCACCCTGACGGAGCGGGAGCACTCGTCCATCGCGTCCAAGACGGGCGAGGGCGAAGACAGCATCGAGCGCACGCGCGCGTACTTCTTCTACGTGTTCACGTCCGTGGAGGCCATCCTGCTGACGACGCGGTATTTCCTGGATAAGGGGCGCGAGCCGCCCAAGGGGTGGATGTGGACTGTGAGCGGGTTCCTGCCGGGGAGCGTGAAGGGATATGTCCAGCACGCGCTGCGGTACGGACAGATATTGAGTACGGTGCGGAGCGATGCGTTGGTTTGTATTTTTGTGCTGGGGGTTTGTAGTTGGTTGAGGTCGTGATGGCGGTGATGATGATGGTGATGATGATGATAATGGAGGAGGATGAAGGCTATGCGTAATGATAAGAGGTATGGTTGCGTGTGGCTTAAGTACGTAATGCTGTGCTTGGTAGTCTGATACAAAGATGTTTTACATGCCATTGCCCACGCACTTCCAGATATCTTAGGCTGGTTTAACTCGTGACGTGGCCATCCTTTGCTCCTTATAATGAAGCCTAGATGGCCTGAAGACGCGCGTCCCAGGAACCTACCTACATGTCAAACGCAAACAGGATTCAACTGAGTACTACATCAACTTAGCCCTAGTAAAGTTAAGAGGTCTGCGAATCGAAATAAGGCCAAGCCTCAAGTATTGAAAGCTCAAGATCCTCAGATGTCATTGTCCTCTTTAGGAGGAACCTGCCCTAGAAACCCCGGCACGGTGGAACCCATCAATCAGACATATAGGAAGGATTGTTGGAATCAAATGGCGATGTTCAATAAATATTACATTATTCCAATACAAATACTCAGATGGTACAAGCCAATCCCCCTTTTCGGGACTGGAAATACAAACTGCTCCTTTTCCAGTGTGCATTCCGTATGATACTCTTGTCATACCTAATGCAAGATCTTTTTTAAATCAACACCACCCCCAAATTAACCATATATTATAGTAAATAAGTAGAAAAGATTATCATCCGGTGTGAGGTTCGGGTAGATGAGAAATGGACCGTTATGCTTCCAAAACGGATCTCAATATCTTCCCTAGCACGCCGCGGAGTCTCTTCGGATTCTCGAGCGCACAGGTAAATACGACAGCCGTGCTGAAGGCGAAGACGAATGTCTCCCTCCACTGTTTGTCGGGGGAATAGCGTCTAGGCAACAATGTTGCCATGGCCCTTGGCGCCACGAAGAGAGCTAGCTCTTTCCTACGAGCCGTTTTCTCGAGAAGGACGCTCCATCCGCACAGGAAGCAGCCAGACCCAACGCAGAGGCCTGCGTCTATAGTCTGCCTGCACTGGATATCCTTTCCAATAATGTGCGGACCGAGCCTTGTCCGCGCTAGGCATACGCCATAATAAAACAGGGTAATAAATGCGGCTAAGAACGACGAAGAGCGAGCCGCGGATAGGAATGCGGTTTGCAAGCCCTTGAGATTCTTCTTTCGAGCCAGAATGTTCAAGGGCAAGTACGTGACCATGGACCACTTAAAGGATCGGTAGAACCTGGATAGAGCGTGATGCTCGCAAGACGGGCCGCAGCCCATGTGCACGATCTCACAGGGGAACGGGATGGACTTGACAGGGTCGCCCCACTCTGGTGGCCATTTATAGTCCGCGCACATTGATTGAAGGAGCGGTGCTTGCCCCGTCTCCTCACCGTAGCGGAGCTCCCCTTTCCGGCAACGCCGAAGTGCCTCGATGAGGCGCGAGTCCACGGCTGCTGCCGAGCTTATCCATTTTGTATAGGACTTCGGTAATTTGCAAGGAGAATAAAACCACGCCCACATAATAAGCGCGGAGGATGTTGCAAATATGGTAGTGTCTGTCAGCTTGGATAGCAACGTTTCAAGCTAGAAATGGTTAGCTGTGTGAGAGCCCTTCTGCATTGCAGTAGTGTTATTCATACCTGGGTCCACTGACCAGCGGCGGCCCTGCGTTGTCTCCTCCGACTCCATAACTCTCCGACTATCACATCAAGAGCCCTGGTCGTAGCGAACAATGTCAAATCCAAGGTCCGTCCTGCATAGCGGATCGTTTCACGCCTGGCAGGTTGCAAGTTTGAGTTGATGGTAACGGTGTCTGAGAAGCCATCGCTCTTCTTCGACTGCAGTAGCCGGAGGCTGAACCATGCTGAAATGAACGATGACAGCCACCTTGAAAGTCTAGTTCGATGAAGGTTAGCTGAGCGTCTCAAGTGATAATAGGTTAAGATATGCGCCAAGGTAGTATAGTATACTAGTGCCAAGCTTTCCCAATGAACCATCCAGAATTGTCAGCGAATTCAGAACTTGCCTTTTTTGGACCAGTATTGTAAGTTGGCTGGTGGATAAGAGACGGCTCAGAGCGCTATCAAGCACAACCTTTAATTAATAAGTTAGCATTAATCTTTGATGATTGCACCCTCTATAGGCCTCAAAGCGAGCCGGCATGAGGCAGTCGCGGAGAGTCTTGCCTCTAGTAACGTAGTTCCGCCGACAAGCGCGGCGCAGAAGGTTGGGAATCTCTGAAGTTCTAGTCCCCCGCGGAGGATACGTTGCAGGGATGTGATGAAGGAGTCGTGGGTCTGGGTGACACTTGCAGCACCCTTGTCTTTTCTCCTTCTAGTTACATATTGCAGAACCAACGTGAGGAGCCTTGGTGCAACAGCAGAAGCGTAGCCTAAGACATAGGCCCGAATGAGTGGTCTGAGAAGGGGTGGTATAGAGTCATCCAGTTTCCGTCGGCCTCTTTGGGGAAGCAGAAAAGATGTCATCGTTGCAATGCCACGGCTATCGCGTCGGCTGCGCGACACCGCGTCCTGCGAACAAGCTCAGATAATGGTGAGCTTATAGGCAGCCCATGAAGGAAAAAATAGGTTACGATGGTGAATCGGTTTACTGTGCCTTTTCGAGATATCGAGATATACTGTTGATCCTTGGAATAGTTCCGACTAAGTGGATGGTTTGTTATTGTTACAAATACCTTGAAAGGGGGCTGAATAACCGGGTATGTATTGCGGAGGATCTGAGACGCGGCGTCCGTGTGTTTAGATCTGTGGCTCTAGCGGGAAAGGCTTGCTACGATAATGGCGTCTGGGTTTGGAGAGATAAGTGCCGGGGAGTCGGGTCTGATGAGGAAAACCGGAAGGAGGTTGCACCCGGAAGCTATGCACGCCGAACAATAAACATGGTGATGCTTGGATGCCGGCGATGAGGTAATTGAGTAAACAGATGTATAATGATTTAATAAGACAATACCGCACTATGCCGTACGCTAAGTTGAAGTTGGGTTACTAGTCGCCTTTGGCGATTCAGCCGAGGTGAGAAGCGATGCTGCCCGAAGCCACAAGACGGGCAGCTCTACTCGTTCGAAAGTAGGGATTCTTTGGCCGTGCCACAGATAAATTATAATAAAACTGGACTCAAGTTCATGCATGCAACCTGTGCTGTGCTGTATCGATCCGAATCAATCCTACACAGCTGTAAGGCGGATTAAAGGGATGTAAGATGGCCTGAAGAATCATCAGTCAGTACCCAAATCGGTCACCGAATAGGCCAAGCCAACCCCGGAATTCTGAAGGGAACACCCGGACTGCCCATCACCATCTCGGCCGGATTTTCTCTTCGAGAACGGAATTCTGAGGGTGAGTATATGCATCCCAGGCAGACGTAATGCTGTCTTATGGCATGACGAATGAGAATTGGCCTAGGGCTACAACCACGACCTGGTGCTCGGTACTCTGCATCTAGGTTGGGAGGATAAAAACATACATCTACTAGAGCTTTAGGGTATAGTACGCACGTAATCGACTAAGCGCACCCGGAGACAACCCCGGTTTTCGCCATGGGAGGCGGCAGTGCGATATGTGGTATGCAACGGCAAGTCGATAGAGGCGCGACAATTGGACGGGATGATGGGCCGCCTGTAGTGAAACTTGTGTGTTGCTCGCTTTGGGACGAATGAGCCGACCCAACTCGGTGATGTCAGAATTAATTCTTGCTTCGGGCCATGATGTTTAGACACGGTCGAAGTAGAAAGCACACATGCAGCAAATGTATGAAGTGATGTCTTGGTGCGTCTTGGTGCTTGGGTACGTACTGCAGGAGGAAGTAAAAAGAAATTGGCATGTGATTGCACCTCGGAGGCTGTCCCCTGCCAAGCTAGCAACTTTCAATGATGGAAGTCAAGAGACTATGCAAACGTAGCTGCTCGAGTCAAGTGCTGTAAAGTACATGTCTACCTCCTAGGGACAGGCAGCTAGGACCCTAGGTTAGTAGGTAATGCGCTACGTAGATGCAAGGTAAGAGCAAGGAGTATTATTCGAATTATGCCCATATCAAACATCCCCACTATAATGCTATACACTTTTCTCTTATCCTTGATCCTTGGCTTCCTTTGCTATGGTAAGTCTAGTATAGGAGTTGTCATATATGCATATGACGACTATGCTTACATAACATTGTGGGTCCTGCCTAGAGCTACCCCAAGATGTGCCTTAGGCATTAGTTACTCCATAACCTACCGAATTCATCAACTCTTGGCACCACACAATTGGTATTACAGGAGTATAGGACGTGGAGAGTAGCCCTAAACACTCCACATAGTCTGGACTTACCAATGTCTTGACCAAATGTTTGATTCATGATGATCATAGCCGTAATTTAGGCCTGTCTCTTTCTCGAATGGATACCTAGGTACCTGGTAGGCAGGGACGGAGTATATGCAGTCGGTTATTCCAGCCACCAACACAGCTATAGACCTCGTTATGAAGGATTCTATTATACCTGTAAGTGGGCCCGTTAAAAGCAGATCATCGATAGGGTCATAGCTTCGAATTGTTACCCCTCATTTCATTTCACTACCGGTAACTTAACTCCGCGCTATGTAAGGATGCCTGTATACCCTTTTTCGTCTAGCGCAAGAAGAAAGAAAAAAAGAGAGTGGCTTGTTGAGCAGTGCCTACCTCTTATTACACTCCATGTTTAGTACATGTAGGTGCTGCTGGTGGCAGGTGACTAGGTACCTAGGAACATTAGCTACATGCATCCACATACATGGCATAGGAGGTACATCTACCTAGGTATTGCGGTAATACAGTATTGCGGAGCAAAGGATGGTGGTTGTTTCTCGAGTCGGTTTACGCCAGCGAATGGAAGTTGACTCCGAATAGTTCCTGCTCGTCATTCCCTCCATCTTTGTCCAATTACCTCTCAGGTGTCACACTCCTCTCAGCACTGTCATTCTTGCAGGTTTTTCACTTCCTCGAATTGCAACATGCAAGCCACCACGCCAAAAAGCGACCCGTTGACCTACTAGACCGGCCGCGCCTCTCCACACGCCATACCTTACCTTACCCTACCTTAGTCGACCCCAACCCGACACTCACCTACCTGCTTCATACATACACATGCTACCTCTGGGTCTCCATGGAGCATTGACGATCCCGTCCCGAAAAGCTTGACGGACCTCGGGCTGTATATTTTGTTATTAGTTCTAATCAATGTCGACGCTATCTGCGGCCACCATTCTCAGGGGCCGAAGTAATAATCTTTTGTGCCCGACGATGTGCAAGAGCTCTCTGACATCTCCGCTACTATTCCTCTTTTGACCATTGACCCGGGTTGCAACCGAACAGCCTTGTCGCGAGTCTGAACCGGGTCCGAACCACACTTTGTTATAACGACGATCCTTTCTGCAACACCCAATAAACCAACCGACCTCCCCGCTGCGGAGGCCTATGGCATTTTTCGATTATACTGTCCTGCAGTCCATATGTCACACATGCCTAATAGGTCCCCACGACACCTACTTGCTTTGCCCGTAAAATCTCAAAACGATCATCACGATTCGACCGCCGTCGCCGCTGCTCGAAAATAGAACGAGACTTGCCTTACACTTTCCGCGCTCGCCCGCCCAACTTTGAACTGAGCGTGTTTGCCTAAAGTATTCTTCGTTTTGCGCGGTCGAATCGGCGACAGAAGCACCCATGAGCGCCGTTTGCGTACAACGTCCCAAAATGGGTTCCTCGCAACCGCCTGACGGTAACGCGCCGTTTGGCTGTACGTCTTTATTGTCCATGAGCAATTCGTTGTTATCATTTATGTAGTTCCTGGGGACTAATTACTCCTATAGATCACATATCAGATCAAGACTTCTTATTCCTTAGAGCTCCGACACCTCCTCCGGGAGATCCCTTGCTCAGTCACGATGATTCTAGACTGCTAAATTCTTTCTTCGAAGACATGACGTCCAACCAATACTCTACTTCGTATGGCGAAGGACTCAATTTTAGCGAACAGTGGATAAGTCAACTTCCGCCGGCCTTTCTAGGCCATACTACATCATTTGGGCAACAACCACAGCAGCCGTCCGCTTCCCCGATGGCCGGAATTCCTGCTACCACCTATCAAGACGTATTTCCGTTTGGGCAAAATATGATGCCACCGCCAACGCCGCAACTATCATTAAACCTTCAACACGCGCAACCACATCAGCACCACAGTACTCCAGCGCCTCATACGCCTCACACCCCCCACACCCCTCATACGCCGATCGAACATAGCGCCCACGCCGATGTGGCTGCAGTCCTAACGTCTCTTCACCACGGTCACCAGAATGGGCATCCGTCTCATGTGAATGGCGTGAGCCGCACACCTATCGTATCCTCACAGCACAACGGTGCTCCCGTCGATCCAATGGGACCCCCAATCCGAAATCACATTAGTCCGGAACGAAATAGCCCTATTCGTCATAGACGTGCTCCACCGAACGAGGTTGAAATGGTGTTCACTGACATGATGTTTGGAAGCTCTCAGGGACTAAGCCAACGACCGGTCGAGGCGCCCGAGCTGCAGTGGGGTTCCGACTCAAGCTTTGCCAGAGCGCAAGGTTATGTACCTCCGGAACATGAATCCAGCGAGCTTCTGGAGCAGAAGCGCCTAGGAGTTTTAAAAGTTTTTTCCATCAGTGAAAGCGCTGCGACGACTCGACCACCATCCCCAGTAACCAATGGGGAGAGTTCGTTTATCTCCCGACCCGAAAGTAATACAAATGGTTACGTTAAGGAGGAATGCGATCCTGATGCACCGCCCGCCAAGCGCCGGAAAAGCAAGAGCAAGGCCAAGTCAGAGGTCGAAGAAGAAGTGGAAGATCTAATATCTATACCACCCAAAGCTGTGGCTAGGAAGCGTAAATCAAAACCGGATCTAAAGTTAAACACGGACGCTTCTTCTTCGACAACTCAAGATGGTCCTGGGAAGCGGAGAAAGTCCACCATAAATTCTGCTAAACCGCCTCGAGAGAACCTAACCGATGCCCAGAAGAGAGAAAACCACATAAAGAGCGAACAGAAGAGAAGAGGGGCGATCAAAGAAGGTTTCGATGACCTTGGTGAAATCGTCCCGAATCTCAAGGGAGGCGGCTACAGCAAGAGCACCATGCTATCAATAGCAGGGGAGTGGCTCGAAGCTCTACTAAAGGGTAACGAGGAGCTGGAGCGGTTATGATCCCATCAACCTTCTAGGGTGTTTTGATAAGTGTGTTTATTCACGAGCGCGACAAGAGGCTAAGCTGGAACAACCGCGATCTTTGCTTTTAGGCCGGAGTTCACTTGGGCTGGGAGGTTCGGGTCGCGGCGAGCCAGGCGATGAATTATAAAAACTCAGGGGCTGGCCGCGGGGTTGGTGGCTATTTTGAAGTATTTAAAGCTTTTATCAGGTGCATTCTTGGTTATTGATACCTCCGGAGTTGTTTTTATGGGAATTACAGAAACTGGAACCGGCGGTGGGCTTTGTCTCTTGAAGAGCGCGAAAATATGAGATAAATGAGGTTTAACGGTCGATTGCATACTCATGGTCCTACTGCCGCCAATGTTAAACCACTAATTTGCTATATTTAATACACATTACACCGAATGAATGGACATACATTTATACATCTAGATGCTTTATTGAACAAATGTTTCCGAGGCAGATGTGGCGTTGTGTGTTAGGGTATCTCATAAATTAAAAGGGGGTATATAACATCAAGTAGATGCGAAAATGAAGCTAAGCAGAGACTTCAATCAGTCGCCAATGCTATGAAACCTCTCATGCGCTGATATTGCAAAGGCTGGAATGGCATGTCCGCATATGTGACACCTATAGGACTCGTCTTCGTCTTCGTCTTCCCAAGTATCGATATCGGGATCAAGCGACATTTCTACCGGCTCGGCTGCCATCAAGTCATCTTCCTCGCCATTCTCAGCCTCGGTGGCACTCTCAATGAGACATGCCGTGTCCGCAGGGGGCGAGGTAGTATCATCCTGCATAGGCGTAGTATCATAGACAGTCCATTCCCGCAACTTGTCTTCCTGTGTTCGGAACATACTCGCGATGTTCCGTCCTCCTCCCGGCCCCGTACCGTTTCCCGCCGAGTCAGGCCCAGCCACCATCACCATGTTGGTGACGCAGATGTTGATCAGAGCCAGATTCCATCCTTGCCTCTCAGGGTTCAGGCGACGGAAAAGGGGAAGCAGGGCTTCCGCGGTAAGCCGCTCGGCAACCGCTTCAGCACTGTCGTCTTTCAGGTTGAGGACGAAACTAGGAAGAGGTTGGCTCCGCGAGTTGCGGCTGAAGCTCTCTGGCACGGACGTAGAAGTAGAAGTAGCTCCAAGCTTGGGCCGGCAGCGCGTCGACAAGCGTAGCGTTTTGGGGTATGCGGCCCAGCGCTGCTGTGGCTGCGAGGCGGGATCCGAAGGATCGGTATCGTCTACCACGAGGTCTATGCGCATGCGTCGTACAAGCGAAGTAGCGAGGGCATGCAGCTCCCGCGTGATCTCAGCGGGCGTGTTCAGCGGCCTGGACATGTATGTGTCCTCTATGCTGATCTGCGTGGGCACATCGCTTGCTTCCTTGACCTCGGTGCTGTCGACGCCGTGGAGTAGATTCCACACCTTTTCACCGCTGCCGCGCTCGGCGCCGGGGCGGTCGAGGATTCGTTCTAGTTGGTCTGCGGACATGCCTGGGTGCTGCCGGACCTGGCCCACTGTCACCTTCGCACCTATATCCAGGTCGTGTAGGTCGCCGGTGGTTTTCGTCGAGAGCACGTGGTCCTGTATTAGCTGTGCGATGCGAGAGCCGATGCCGGGGATCTGACGGAGCTTGTGGCCGTCCATGAAATTCTGTATATCATCTTCGTGAATGTTAAGGAGCGTGGTTTGGTTCTTGGGCTTGTTCACGCTGCCGGCGAGCTTGGCGAGAACTTTGTTCGTTGAAATGCCCCCGCTGGATGTGTATCCAAAGTCTTCTTCTAGTTTGAGGCGTAGATAGCCTGCTAGGTGAGATGCGAGTAGCATGCGTATGCATATTGGATTGTCTAGGATCGAGACAACATACTTCGGGTCTACAGGTGGATGTACGCATCCGAAGAAACGAGTAGCATCAAAGCTGAAGCCCTTTTCAGGGTCCTGCTTCGAGAGCTGGAAGAATGAGTCCTGTAAGGCATTACGGTTCAGCAGCTCCTGATTATACTCAACTACATCCGTAACGTCAAGGAAAACCTCATCAAGGCCTAGGCGCTCAACACGACCGTTCCAAGAGTGCGACCTCAGGACCGACCACAGCTTCTTGGAGGCATCACGGAATGGTGTCAGATCCTCTCCGTTGAGGATCACAATTTCCGGGCAGATCTTTTGTGCCTCAGAGATGAGCATTAGCTTCTTGACTCCACGGGCCCGCGCGGCGTAGTTGCATGTCGCCAGGATGCTCTTCTGCTTTACCCCCAGCGGTAGCCCCTTGAGGGACGGATTGGCATTCTCGAAAACGCTGGCATAGAAACAATCGTAGTCCTACGTCAGATTGTTAATAAGATATACCGAAGTATGGGAGAGAGGAAGAGAAAAGTGAATAGAAAGTAAAAGAGAAAGTTGTACTAACAAAGTGCAAGATGACGCGGTCGTCGTTCCTCTTAGGCGCTCTGGAGACGATCGCCTTGGATCGCCCCGACGTCAGCGTTGCTGTCCTCATCTTGTTCCATTTTTAGACAAAACGGCCACACTGTGGAGTAGCTACAGATAGTAAATGATGTATATTTGCTTGTCAATATCTAAATCGGAACAGCCCCATACAAGAACAAGGTAGTGCATGTAATTCTTCGTAGAGATCCGATTCCATAAGGAGGTATGGCATAATGTACAAGGCAACTGCTGCCTCGGTTGCTGACAATAGCTGTCTCGTTGTGGCTCACCAGCCACGTCATGCGGGATGTTAGGTAATGTGGCTTTGAAGAGGACGGGGTCGCTTTCGCTTATTTCCTAGCACGATTGGCCGTTCGAGGACCATTCTCCATCATCATCGTCAATGGGAAGACAGACACATGTTCCCCTAATGTGTGCAATCAACTATATTTCTATTTTCACTCCTACATGTATCCCTTCATCTCATCTAAAACAAGTGTCAATGCTCCCGTAGTTACATCGCCGCTACACGGATGTTTTTGATACCGACTCTGCGACGACCCAGTCATCTGGTTTGCTACTACATGTAGCCAAGCGTTGACCTAGCTGCGGCCAGTGCTCTCAATAAAAATGCCTACGACCACGGTACTATTTCGACTAGAGCTGAATAAATATAGAAACGTCGTCATGCCCGAAGAATTGAGTGAACTGCCCGATACGTGTTTCGAGCAACTTGGGTCTTCTATACTAAGTGGATAGAGAACGAAGAAGTCTCCTAGTGAGTAAGGTGCTCACCGATCATCGCAGCGTTGCAGCCAGATCTGTCCCGAGATGGGAAGGAGTCATGTTGTCACTCCCGAAAAAGTCCGGACTTCATTCTGGTCAGAAATATCTTCCGCTCTTGCCCAGGGTTCTGGGGCCGTGGGAACGTGGCGTATGCAATAACAAAATTTGACAAGGACCAACAGCCCGCTTCGGGGGAGTATGGAATCCTTTTTACGCGCGGCTGATAGTCACCTGCTGTTCTCAGCATGCAGGCTAGGCACTGAGTGTGCGATTCAGCTTCTGGGCAATCACTTTGATATTCACCGCTTTCTCAAGTTCAAAGTCTCCGAACATATCAATCAGATATGTCTCCTCCGGAATGCGGGGAACAGGTTGGCCGTTGACCTCTCAGCAAATAGGCGCCGGAAGAAGCCAGAGGCGGCAATCGCATACGCGAGTGGCCCGTTAGCCGACCCCATGGCGCAAGCCATTGGCTAAGTATAGCCAGGATCGTGCAGATGAGCAGGGTTGCGTCGGCGCTTGCGTCCTCAATCATCCCTCACTTTGTAAGCCCTCCTCCCTTTTTATAGCCAACCAAAGACCCGGATATGGGAGTGACTGCATCTCACTGTCACAATCGTTCTGCGACTGGTCAGCCCAATGTCCCATTTCTCTCAATAACCAACTGTGGCCCGGATCTTCTGGTCGTGTTTTCCCACCTCCGTATCTCTGCCCCCTCTTCTTACGCCCGGGGTGTTGTTGCTTCACACCGCAGGTTGCATTAGTTCCATACCTCTATAGGCGCTTGACTAACTGAGCTGTTCTCCCTTCCCTTCCTTCCCTTTCTATCGGGACCTTCGGTCTCTTGAAGCCAAGGGGTTTTATATAGCCGCCGTGTTTCCTCTAACGGCACACATTGCACGCCCGGTCCTCTCTTGCTGCTCTTAATACACCCCGGCCGGCTGGGAGGTTGCTTGGAAGTCCTCGTCGGCTGGTAGCACAGACTGAGTGGCATACTCAACAACCTTTGCTCTCCTTTTCTTTCCTCCTCCTCTCCTTATACCTCGTAGACCATCTGAAGGCTGGACTTTTATAGACGAAGTCCGTAAAACCATCGTCACCATGGCAGCCGCCGAGTCTTCCAAGAGACCTAAATTGTCTCTGCAGACGAAATCCTCCCCAGTACCGAGCGTTAGGACAGGGAAGCCCTTACCGAGGGTCAATACCAGCTCACCGACGTCTTTCAATACTCTCTCGAATATATATGTAACTGCTATTGAGAGGTCGACGCCGGTCCAGTCAACGCCGATAACGGCTATTAATCTTCTTCAGCCTCTAAAACTCCAGACTGATCCAGATTCCCTCAAAGTTCGCAAGCCAAAAACCGAGACACCTTACACCGCTATATTGCCGGATACCCCTTTATCTGCCAACCCCATCTCACCAGCCCAGCAGATGGATATAATATTTCCAAGTACCATGACGGCAACCCCTCCTATGTCTGCCGGGCCAGTTGAGTCATCTGAATCCAGCAAGTTCACGTTCGCACCCGCCGACTCGAGAAAACAGGCAAATCCAAGCTCCCCTGCTCAGACCCGGCGTCGAGTAATTTACGCACCTTTTGGAACTCCAGCAAAAGCGCCGTATACTCGTGACAAATCTCTTCACAGTATATTACGAAATTCACCTCTACCACCTCAAAGCGCTAGGTCACCCGTCTCGCCCAAGAGACAATCCCGTCGACTACAAGAGAAAGCGAATAAACATGTGGGATATGTATCCCCGTTGACACAAACCATTACTACTGAGAAGTACATCAAGTCTCATGTAGACCTCCTTGTGGACGAAGCATCCCCTTATTCACCTTCGCCAGCAATAGAGGATTCCGACATGGTCCTTGACCTTGCTATGGCGTATTCTGGCGACGAGACACGTGATGGGGGAGAGACTCCAGGGCCGTTCGAGGAAATGAGGAGACGTATGACGGGACTAGGGACGGAGACACCAATTCACTCCCCGAGGCCAGACGGAATTCGCAAACGCAAGAGGAAGGAGAAGAGGCGGAAGTGGGTTTGGACTATCGGCCAAGACGACGAAGAGAGCGAAAGTGGTGCCATGGCTGCTCTCAAAGCTGCCGCGGAAGCTTCCACCACGATGGTATCCGCGCCTACGTCTGTCCCTATACTCTCTATACCGAAGCCCGCGTCGGCGAAAGCATCCACACCGGAGCCCGTGACAGCCATTAAAATTAGCGTTGAGCCTCTTGGGTCGGAATCATCGGACATGACGGCAGATCATATGGACGTTGATATGTCGGATGCGAGTAGCAGTCTCTCGAGTCGGGCTACAACGCCTCACAGTGTTGACTTGAATATGAAAACTCCGACGGTACCCGCACTTG
This sequence comes from Hypoxylon sp. FL1857, assembly GCA_022578955.1. Taxonomy (NCBI): domain Eukaryota; kingdom Fungi; phylum Ascomycota; class Sordariomycetes; order Xylariales; family Hypoxylaceae; genus Hypoxylon; species Hypoxylon sp. FL1857. The sequence continues at coordinate 336,820 of MU400386.1, forward strand.
ACACAGCATCACCAAATACTGAGATGCTTGGGTCAGTGGATCCAACCAACCCTGAGACAGGAACTAGGAGGGACACGCCTATCCCGCCTGATCTAGTGAGCAGCACCTAAGTATAGCTAGCACGGTCGGAAGAGATGAAACATCCATTAACGTCCTGCGCGCCCTTCAGGCACGAGGATAACATGAAGCAAGGGCGAAACATAAGTTGGATTTTAGGAAGGGGACACATCATGGATTAAACGCATACGGGTGCATTGGGCGGCATGGTTGAATTAGCATAGGCGTTATTCGATACCATCGCATTGTATTTTGTGGCCTGGGTCCATATGACAGGGTATATGAGGGAGACATGATATGATGGGATATGAAAATTAAAGTGAAAATGAATATGAATATGAGTACCTAACCTACTATGACTAAACTCGGTTACAGATTATCTAAGCTTAAGATTGATATATGTGAATGTCTGAGCCTCAAGGCACTTGTCAAATCTGATTGGGAACAGCTTGCGAGATCATGGATACGGTACTAATACACACTCGGTTCGTCGGCTCATGAGGGATGAATCTTGGTTGATGTTGGAATTCTAGGTGCTATATGACGCAAACCCTCTATCAATCCTTGCTGTAGATCGGTCTGTGCTTCTCCCCACTAAGTCCAGGCGCGCCATGCTTTTGTCGCTCGCTAATCTACCTCAAACCTCCTGCCTTGGCCATCGTAGCTATTTTGGGTTTCTTCTTTCAGCTGATCAGCTGATGGAGGAGACTTCCCTAGTACGTAGGGAGGGAAGACGGACGCAACGCCATCGACGATCGGTGTTTGTCCCATGGTTGCCATATAACTAACGGCTTGTTTGCGCGTCTTGCAGGTATCGGAAACTGGCATGTCGCTTCTTCTAATTCGAGACTAGAATAACGCCTTCTTGTCTTGGCGCACATTAGTACACAAATGCATACTAAGTATCTCATTTTCAATCAAGGTGACCTCGATATAGGAGGTATATAACATAGGCCTCGCAGGCCCGACAAGGTCCTGAAACAAGCAGCATTGTCGAATCGTCCCAGTCCGGTGGTTCGCATCGCCAAGGTCTTTGTAGGGTCTGGCAGGGTAGCATCGTAAGACGATTTACGATACGGAAGCAATGAGCCTGGACGCGGGTGGGGGCACTCAGACCCCTGTCGCCCAATGCCTTGGAAGCAGAGATGCCGAATTGGACGGTACAAGCGGGAAGTACCCGACGATTCAAAGACTTAGCTGATCCACCGACGTCATACACTCTCACCTTCACACGATTCATCTACAATTTTCCAGCTGAAAGAGGAGAAACGAGAAACGGGTTTGGAAATATGATGCAAGCTTGTCTTGTCATTTCAAGAACGTGTTCTGGTTTAGAGTAGCTATGGAATTGACATATCTAACCAGGGTTTCCAAAATTGAATTCCTTAGACCTTAACCTCGACCTCGACCTCGACTTTCTCTCTCTTGTCTTCCCGTGCCCCTGTCCTATAAGAGATACCTTGAACTGCCATTTCTCTCCATAGATCTACTAACGAGGGGTGGGAGGTCAACTCCTTCCTAATACTCCTATAACACCCATTATTATACCCTTTCGAAGAGAACCTATCATATATTCACCTACACCCCTAGAACCTCATTGTCTCTGTATACGTTAATAAATACCTATCTCACGCCATGGCTTCCGAGCAACACCACCACTTCCCAGGTGGAGGCCACTATTCTGGCTTCAACCGAGTCCCCAACATTAAGGAATTCGCCGCGTCCCTCGATAGGAACAAGAAGGAGCGAGATGCCAAGATTGACGCCGAACTCAGAGCGAATAAGAAGAATAAGGATATCACGGAGCATAACAACGATACCAACGCGTATAGGAGGCATGGCAGGGTTGTGACAGATCCTGTCACGGGAAGAGAAGTCACGATTGACGATGTAGATGCTAATTTCTTGAAGGCCGTAGATGAGCCTCAAGTAAGTCGCCTTGAGTTTAATTCATCAGACTAACTTCCTGACTAAAATGCACTTAGCTGTCCGTACCAAATGCAAATCTGGGAAAGGATACGACTGTGAAAACGGAACCAACGCAGTCAGGAGAAGAGTACAGAAAAGCTCAGGATATAACAGCGCCTCCGGACCCGGTAGCGACGGGGGCTACGTCAGATGTGCCAATCCATGGCGAGAAGACGAATATTCTCTTCCACCCAACGCCATCCGTCAGCTATGAGCCTATGTACAACATCATCGAGCAGAGGGCCACGGTACTATGCGCCGGTGTCTTCTTCGCAATCGTTTTTATTGGAAAATTCTTCGGAGGCAGACTACTGGGCTTAATCCCCCTGGCCATCTGTGTTTCATCTGGGGTCTTCTTGTGGATGAAGGACTTGGTTAGACGGGGTCGAGACATCGAATGGTCGAGCGAGCAGAAGCGTGGAGAGACCGCCGTCGCTAACTTGATACCTGAGTCTGTTGAATGGATGAATACTCTCCTCGGCATTGTCTGGGGTCTCATTAACCCCGACATGTTTGCCGCTGTGGCTGATACTCTCGAAGTATGTCTTTCCTATACCTATGAATTCTACAGTGAAAAATACCGTTAACACAGTTAGGATGTCATGCAAGCCTCTGTTCCAGGAATTATCGAAAACGTTAGAGTGGCCGATATCAACCAGGGCAACAACCCCATCCGCATCCTCAGTCTGCGGGCTCTTCCCGATAGCCACATGAAGGAGATAAAGGACGAGATGCACAAAGAGAACGAAAAGACCAAGGACCCGGAGGAACTTGCCGCTGATGAGGAGGGCGGCGACTATTACAATTTGGAGGCATCTTTTGCTTATCACGCGAAGCCCTCAGCCGATTCGACTGTCTCGGCGAAGGCCCAGAATATGGGCATGCAGTTGGTGTTTTATCTTGGTATCAAGGGCTTATTCGGCATTCCTTTGCCTATTTGTAAGCATGTCCTACCAGTCCAGTCTAGTATAATTGCTAACTGTATATAGGGGTTGAATTGATCAGCTTGGTAGGAACTGTGCGACTTAGGCTTCAGATGACCCCTGAGCCACCATTTCTCAAAGCAGTCACTATCACGCTCATGGGAGTTCCTAAGGTCGAGGCTGGTTGTACCCCAATGATCGAACGCGGAGTCAACATCCTCAACCTACCCGTGATCTCAAACTTCGTCAACTGGGCCATAAGAACCGCTGCTAGTATGTACGTCGCGCCGAAGTCCTTGACCCTCGATCTCGCCAAGATGTTGTCCGGAGACGATATCCAGAAGGACACCAACGCACTGGGCGTTCTCTTCATCCGCATCCACAAGGCCGTTGGACTATCCAAGCAAGACCGACGCGGTTCCGAAGGCGGTGGTTCTGACCCTTACATTACCGTCAGCTTCTCCAAGTTCGGCAAGCCTATGTACTGCACTCGCGTTATTCAGGATGACCTCAACCCTGTGTTTGAGGAGAGCTGTGCGCTCCCTGTCACACCTGATCTCATCAAGGCAGACGAGCAGCTCTCGATGGAATTATGGGATAGCGATCGCTCCAGCGCCGATGACGTAGTCGGCAAGGTCGAGCTTTCACTGCAGAAGCTCATCCAGCACCCCGGTAAGATGTACCAGCAAGTCTCCAAGCTCCGCGGCGTCAAGGCCGAGAGCAGCATGCCGGGCGAGCTGCACTGGGAAGTGGGCTACTTCGGCAAGACGCAGTTCCGCGCCGCGCTACGTACGGATGGCAAGGACCTCAGCCTACCGAAGGAGATTCGGGACAACAAGGAATTGCAAGATGACAAGGGCGCTATCCAGAACGACCAAGAAGATGCCGTTGTGCACACGCCTCCCGACCCTCTCTGGCCTTCTGGTATCCTTAGTATTGTCGTGCACCAGATCGTTAACCTCGAGCTGGCTAATGTAAAAGGCTCGGAAGGCGGAAAGCGTAAGGGAGGTCGGGAGTACGAGCCTGCCCGTGATGCTGGTGAGATCAAGGAGGAGTCGAGTAAGAAGTTGCCGAGTGCTTACTGCACCATTCTACTTAACGATGAATTGGTAAGTCCTAATTCTGTGGTGACGTATTCTTATGCTAATGCATTTGATATAGGTCTACAAGACTCGAACGAAGGTCGTCTCCTCCAAGCCCATCTTCAATGCTGGTACCGAACGTTTCGTACGAGACTGGAGGTCTGCTATCGTCACTGTCACGGTTCGCGACTCGCGTAACAGGCAGCACGATCCTATTATTGGCGTTGTCCCCTTGAAGATCTCTGACCTCATGCAGACAAGCAGCCAGGTGAGTAGAGAGCATACCATGTTCTCAACCTCTGATATATGCTAATGCAAATGACTAGGTCACACGGTGGTACCCATTGGACGGCGGAATCGGCTTCGGTCGCATCCGCATCTCCCTACTATTCCGCTCTGTCGAGCTCAAGCTACCACCTCCGCAACTCGGCTGGGACGTCGGCACTTTCGAATTTACATCCGACAAGATCACCTCCACGTTTACTGGCACGGGCAAGGGTAGCGTAAAGCTGAAGCTGCGAACAGGAGGCAGTTCCGCCGCCATCAAGCGCGAGCAATGCAAGGCAGAGAACGGGCTCCTAGAATGGAACATCAGCGGCGTAACCAACAACCCGCGTCCCCGCCTGCCCGTCAGGTACCGTTACCGCTCGCCCGTCTTCTTCGAGTTCCACCTCGCGGGCAAGCGGCACGTGGAGCACTTCGCCGCGATCTGGCTGCAGGAGCTCGTCGACGGCGAGGACAACGCCTTCGACATCCCGGTGTGGAAGTGCGACAACGCAATGCGGCTGTCGCAGAACTTCATCACGCCTGCCAATTTCAACACGATCCCCGACCTCAAGATCCAGGAGGTGGGACGCCTGCGGTTCAGGGGAAGGTTTAAGGCGGGTACGGATAGAGATCATTTAAGATTCGTGAGCGACAATGATTCGCGCGAGACGATCGAGACGTGGGAGGCGTGCTTTGCGGAGGGCGTGCGGAAGGAGGAGGTCGACAATAAAGTGCCGCCTCACATCCAGAAATTGCACGACGAATCCTTAACACATGCCCGAGATGTCCTCGCTACGGCCTCTGAGGAGGAGAAGCGGAAGTGGTTATCGAAGGACGGAACAGACTGGACTGGTGCCTTCGGCAAAGACCCCGCAGATCTAATGACAGGCCGCGAGGGCCGCGACGAGACGGAATACGAGTCTGACGAGGAGTCCGATGGTCCCGCGCGAGATCCTTCTGCTGAACCCGAAAACGAGGAAGGAAAAGAGGATCTAGGCGTCAAAGACGCCACAACAGCCGAACCCCGCGCCAGCGAAGATCTCTCCGGACGTCCGAGCACAAGCGGAACCAGCGGCTACACCCAGTCCACGACGGACTCGAGTCAGAGCAAAAGCAGCCGCAACCCGATCAAGCAGTACAAGGACTACAAGGAGCGGAGCCGGGACTTGCACCGACAGCACCGCGGCTTGATGCAGTGGCGGCCCTTGCGCAACGCGCAGTTCGCTAAGGACGAGGCGAAGTTTGCTATCAGGAGAGTCACGCACATGGGTGCGCTGAGCGGACGGCAGCCTGATGTTGAGACGGAAGTGTAAAATGGCTTCTTTTGTATGGGAATAACGATGGTGGATGGGAAGGATGGAGGTACTACGACTATACGGACCTACGAATATGAAGTTGTGATAATATTGTATACTTAACGTAATCATCAACTTAGTAATAATGAGTTATGAGATTGAAATTCTGATGAATGTAATTATGGTAGTGATAATTAGATCGTCGCTCGTAGTAGAGATCGGCTAGTATCAGTATATATGAAACATGCGACATGACGATCTGTATGTGTAGCTCGGCCATCATAACTACCTCGCATCTATTCATAGGCTTGCTATTGGAATCCCTTCTTAAATCACTCAGACGTAAAATCACATAGTCCTAGATTTAGATAGAGTCAAAAACTGCCTCAAGCAGTCTCGAACAAGAAATCATCTACTATATCGTCATATGCAATGCTTGGAAATGGTAGATATATAGATGATATGTAGGCCAACAAATAAACCATGCACCTTTGGAGCAAAAAGGAGAAGGGCACAGTGAATAGGAAACGTGGTCGTTTCAATTTTCCTTGACGCAAAATTGAGATAAGCCATGGGGATCAGGGCAGATATCTCAGAGTGTATGCAAGGGAATAGGATGGATGATAGAGTTGGAGGAGCAAGAGTAATAGGAGATGGAGAATGTTCATGCTCATCTGCTGCCTGTTATTGTTTGAATTTCTTTCATTTGACACCTAGTACGTAGGTATCTTGTCATAGGTGACCCCCTTTAGGGGAGACCCGATATATACTTCCTTGCTTCATGTACCTATCCTCTGCGCTCTTATGCGCTCGATATTCTGTATAGTACACGTCTTGTACAAGTAAAGGTGAGTCGCGCGCAAAGAGGCTCTCTCCGGAGGGTAATTATCTCCGTTGTCTGAATTTCCTACCCCCTCTCACTCTCTGGTGGAAAAGTTTTTCCCGAACCAAAAAATTATGGCCAGGAAAAAGATAGTAGTATCCTCAACCTTATTGGTTAGCCATCCTGATGGCCTCAGCCTCTTGGCGTGCCATAGCCAACATGCGCTCCTCGCGGCGCTTGTCATCGATGTATTTCTTGACAACGGCTCGGTCGAAAGCGGCCCTCTCGGCCCGTTCCTCTACCTGCCGCATCTCGACCTGCTCGTCAGGCGTCGGGTGGACAGGTGTGGCACCCGTCTTAGCGACGAATTCCTCGAGGATCTTATCCGAGTGAATGCCCTTCATGTCAATCGTGACGACCCGCTCGCCCTCCTCAGGCTCTGGCGCTGGGTGTTCGTTCGCTATGCTTGAGTGTGGCTGTTGTGCGAGAGGTAATGAGTTCATCTGACTGCTCAAGGCAGCAGGAGCACCGGAGGAGAGGGAAGCTTGTCGGAAGTATATCGACATCTTTGCTGGTGCTGTCTGGTCTGATGTCCGGTTCACCAGCATGGGGATCGCTGGATTCCAGAATTTTAGACGGGGAAGGCATGTTTTCCAGAATTTCCTATCCAGTTTAAAGTTAATAACCCATAGCCTCTCAATTATAGTCTGCCGTCTTCGGTGAGGGCCAGAGTGTGGAATCGGGTTCAAGGTAGAACGGCATACCTGGGCCCAAAGTGTCCGTCATTCCACTTCACTGCGAAATCCATATGTATCCGCGTGATCTCAGGCGGTAATATCGCTGCACCTGGGCCATGCCGTATTGCTAATAGCTAGAAAATATTCGCATCAGAAAGTGGGTTCTCGGCGTCCAATTGACCATGCAATTTACCTTCTACATCGGTGCGTTAGCAACAGACTTCATATAGCGAAAATTTATGCATCAATTTGAACAAGGGAAGAAAAAAAAGATGGAGAGAGCTTACGGCTTGTAATATGTGCATCCGCTTTCCTGGGTTCACCATCTTGACAACCCTTCTGCGAGCTTACCTAGCTCGCGTTGAAGTTTTCAATCTGGCTGGCGTAGGTCGAAGTAGAAAGGTCGATATAGCTTTGGTGGTGCTCGCGCATTGAAATTTCGAGGTCCCGCTGTGTTCAACACGGGCCGAAAAAGGTCCGATGCTCTTTACGAATATATCGTTAAAACGGGTCTAAAGCCCCCTATTTCATTTGAAGCTTCCAGCTCCTCATCTAAACATAAGGCACATCATGGGAATTTCAGAATCTTGGAAATTCAAAGGTGTATCGAGCAGTCACTTTATCGATGATATATTACGACGCCACCACCTTTAATATTTATACTTGGCAGTCAATTTTCCTTCTTCAGGCACAGGGTCGTATACATTCTCTAGCTCGTGGTGGTGTGGATTTGACTAATAAACGTGCGAGAACTCCATAGAATTTATTTCGTATTTATTCTATAATAATTGGAGCTATCTTACAACAATATTACATACATTATATAGGATCTAGGCGTGTTGGGACTAGATTATTCCCTTTGAGATAGAAGATTACAAGCGCTGCATAACAGAACACCCTGAGACGAATTCTCGCAAGCTTTTACAAAGCGACAATTGCCACTTCGTTGTTGGTATAAGCCTTCATACTTCTCTATGCAATCCTACATTCAGGCCCTATACTTGTAGGTGCCTAATTATATGCTGGACCTATGTTTTATAATTATTAACTCCTGAAAGTGATAATATAAGCTTTTGGAAGATATTGACGAATCGTAATACGGTGTTTCAGACAAATACCTCTATTCCGATTTGCCACTCTGAGAACCCTGTCGTCTCAAATTAAGTTATTCTGCGGAATGGTTCATGTCAACTCAGACTGAACTTTGAATAGTCAGAGTAGAACTTACGTTAGGCAGATTACAAAGTCGCCACGGATAAGTATAAGTAGCCGTTAGAATGATTTGCCCAAAGGTACTTTTGCTGATATCCACAGCACATCTTTACTTACTACCTAAAGCATTAGATAATATCAATACGTCGATTATTGCACTTAGATCACATCATCATCTGTGGGTAAGACCTTAGAAATGGACTCAAGTAATCTGGGGGGCATTTTCCAGGATGCCCAGTTAAATCCAGCAAAGTTCTACGCTAATGCGTTCAAACTGCACAAAATCCAAGTGAAGCAAAACAAAATCAAATCTACAGGCCCGGTGCGAGGATCTAGAAAACAAGCACGACCGCGTAAAATTAGTCAGATCATAGGGGGCGAATGTCAGAATTGGAAAAGGGGGCAGCTGGGAAAGAACCTGCTCGACTCCTTCGCTCTGATCTTTGCTCAAACTGGGCCTGAGGGAGTTGTTGCAACAATCCTAGAGCAGAGCAGTGCAGAGTCAAACATATATACTCTCTGGGTCGCAAGAAACTTCGTGAGGGATTGTCGATTTTCTAATCTCGCTGAGGAAATCGGCAAGTGGTTCAAAGCCAGCGAACTTCACGTTAAGGGACATCACATTCATATTCCCAGCCCCAACAATGACTTATGGACTAAAATCCTTCAGAATTGCTATCCTATCATATGTATACACCTAACAAATGCATACAATATCAAGGAAAACGAAAACGTAGAACTTGATGATACTCAAAAATGGATAAAAAGCTTAGTTGCTTCTAAGTCATATCAAGATAAACGGCGGTGGAAAGAAGTCCTGGATGCTTTACCACCTATCTTAGATCAATTAAATGGATATTTCTCACAGAAGTTTGACCCCAATAATAAAGGATCAGCTGAAGAATGCGAGGATGGCAAATCTGCTCCTACGGAATTCCTTGACAAAATTACAAGTCTCTGCTATCAGCTGTTAGAGTCTCATAAGGAGCTGACGACTGAATTTTTCAAAGATTGCTGCAAGACAGGGACACAGGATAAGTGGCTAAAGGTGTTCCGGCGATTGATCTTTGTAATGGCAAGTTATCGTCGAGCTTGGTATGACATGGTCCGTTTCAAAACTGATCATGAATCTGCTACTCTACAGATCAGGTGTTTGCCTAATTCAACATACTGCGAGGGCAACTCGATTATGTTAACGGAGATCTTTGAGGCGGGAGTTAAGATGGGAATCTATGAACGGGATGATGAACGGGAATTCAAGAGAGAATATCCTGCCCTTGAGCGGCTTGAAAAGGCTACCAAGTTTCCCGGGAGATTTGGAAAAGCGTCGCCGCGGGTACATTGCGAAATGCGGATCTTGGATTACGTCCTAGAGAACCGCGACCCAACAAAATTCTTCAACTATATCGGATGTAGCAAGGGGCCTTGTTGGCTCTGCTACCATACTCTGAAGTTCATGGCGCCAGGCATTGGCATGAGAGCTCCCCACTGGAAGTTATATCCGGTATGGGAGCCTCCAAGATTCCTCAATAGTCCACCAAACCGCGAACGGTTCATTGATGTGCTCCAAATTCTAGATGATAGAATTGAGAACCTGCGTCGTCTGGCGGAGACTAGAAAGCGTAGGCCTTGGGAACACAGATTCTCGGGTTGTGGAACTGACTGTCCTGGCATTGAAGATGCTTTCTTGTCGCCGAGAACAGAGTCGATGTGTCAGCTAGAAGAGGCAGAAAAAAATAATGGGTGAATCGTGCTTGGGATATTTCCAAGATGGATTGCAACATAGGTGAGTACCTAGGTGCATGCTATGGCATATTTTGCAGATATACATTGTAGTCTCTTGTGTTCAAATCTTAAGATCCAAGTGACCCCCATACAATACTTGTGGTATGGCAGTGGATACTTACCCGTAGTGATACTTGGAGGAATAAATATAGATTTAAGAAACCTCACTTAGGATATAGCATCCTGTGAGAGACAGCGAATAATCATGCCTTAAGACATCAAATGCTCATCAATGTAGTGTATCACTGTAGTTTACATGTTGCCATGAAAGTAATGATTTGTTATGGAGGAATTGTTTCTCGTGCGTAAGAGGTTGAATATGCCTTAACTTAAACCATCCAGCGTTGATGTATTCCATAGCTGGCGAGGTACGCATGCTATGCCATCAGAAATACAGTAAACAAACCTCTGTCGTAGTAACCTAGGTACCTATCATCGAAACGTCCCTTCATCGCTCGCCATTCGAAGAGCGTGGAGGTGAGCCTTACTCCTCGAAGACATCGTCATCGTCATCGAGTTGGACCCCAGAGATTATTTCCTCGTCCCAATCGTCGGGATCGTCATAGCCGGTACCGTCCATATTTTCTTCAGGGATGTGTTCTTCGACCCAGGCCTTATCCAATGTTTTGTGCCTCAGACGCCTTTGAACCCACGGGAGCGCCAATACAGCTTCTCCGCCGAGCTCCAGAATCATGGAAAAAGTTAACTCGAGCTTCCGATCTTCCTCAGGGAGGTCGTCATCTTCTGGTAAATACCTGTTAAAGTTTAGCTCGAAGCGCTCGGTGGCCCTCGAAAACAGCCTCCGATTCACTTGGAATTCCATTTCGTCGGCGTCACGCATCGTGGATTGACACCAACTACATCCTGGAGAGAAATCGTCGAAGGTGGAGATGTCTTTTTCTATTTCTATCTTGAGCACGCGCTGCACGCGATTACAGTCTTCGCTGCTGATTGGTTTCGTGTCGTAGTTGCAGACTATCTTGCGATCGCCAGTAAGGTTAATGCTATACCTGCACTCTTCCCAGAGTGGCCCCGTCACGAAGAGATCCCGGTCGAGGTTGAGATATAGTTTTCCGGAGGATGGGCCTGTAGCAATTTCCTTCCGAGGCCAAAGACGTACTTTAGGATTGGGGACGCGATGGACATCGAGTGTGAGGTTGAAAAAAGCTTCGGCCGTCTCGCGGCTTTCGCTGCTGACTGTCAAGAGGGGAGAGATAAGCCGTCTCATTGGGTAGACAACACGCTCCATGAAATCAACAACTACGAAACGCTTCTCTGTCTCTTGATATAAAGCTGTTTCCCAGATTTGCAAGCGTAACTCGGCGGGGAGTTCGGTAAACCTAGGAAAATGAAGTTGTGCCATCGTGGGTAAATCTTGCGGTCTTGATGTGATCTGAGTAATGAGGTGAGATGAGCGTGGACCAAGAAGATTGAGTTCTTGAACCTCTTATATAGATGAGATTTCTCAAGGCGTCAGTGCAATACTCAAAGATTGTCAATGATCTGCCTGGGGCTTTGACAGACTTAAGCAGGTAGGTATCAGATGAGGTCTGGTATGAAAGAAAAGGAGTAAATATGGCTATGTTCTGCGTTGTTGAAGAGCGCATGTGCAAATTCAGCCAGAGAACTTCGAGAAATATGCAGCACAGACTTTTGCCTGATGTTTGCTTTGAGCTTCTGTGCCACTCATCCAGACCAAGACTAGATTGAATGGTCAACTGATCACATAAATGAATAAATTAGGTGAAAATGACGCGGTATTTCTGTAGCGAATCATTTGTTGGCTGGCTCAAAGAGACTACCTGTTATATACTACATCGTGATAGCCCAACTCTACTGATTCGACCGATGCTTGTAAGAATCATAGGGGTACATTTAAGCATCCAGCTTGACGGGGAAGTTTCCAGCCTCTGCGATGTGTTAATCTCAATTCCTTATTCTCGAAGGTGGGCGGGCTACTGACCTCGCTGTTCATCCCATCGTTGATACCATCCACTCGGGCATAGAGATCGGTAGGCAAGTAGGAACTAGGGCTGTTAGTTCGTAGGTTCCGTATATAGAATGTCACTCTCTGGAACTAGTAGCCGTACCTGGCGGCATGGGGCAAAGTCCTCGCCCTTGGCGTTGATGCACTTGTGGTAATCGACGTAGTTCTGCCAGCAGTGCTTGGTCTGGTTCTGGTTGGGGAATCGAGCGTCGACACCTGTGCGGCGGGTTAGACAACCAGCGCAATAGTATTTGTTTCGTATCTCGATTTCGTCGCATCGAATAGTCGGTTCAATCGGAGGAGGGGGACGGGAGTGTTTTCTTACCAGCTATTAAATAAAATTAGTCAAGACTGTCAGAATTCGAGAGAGAGGACGACATAGTTGCTCGGGAATTCGGGGGTGGATACTTACCAGTGACGAACTTGAAGGGCTTCGTCTCACGTTCCTCGTCGGACATTTTGGCGGGTTATCGGGGTGGTTTGCGAGGAGAAGTGCGTTGGCGGACTCAATTGCAGTCGGTTGCTGAAGTGGTGATGTATTATGGATGGTTTGGAAGGAGCTCTCGGACCATGGGATTCTTGCCGAGTCGAATCATGGAGCGTTATTTTAGTGACCTCAGGCCTTGGTGGCATGACCTAGTGGACGCTTGGGGGAATTGCGCCCCACTACGATTATTTTCCACATTTTCACTGGTCGTGGCTTGGACCCAGTTACCGAAGCTCCTCCCCCCAAAACCTTCCATCGACGACGAAAGATTATTCCATCATTGATAGCTCCCAGCTACCATTCTCGACTGCCGCGCATCCTTCGCCTACAGAAATCTCCCCTCCATCCGCCAAAATGTATGCTACTCGAGCTCTGAGAATGATGCCCACGAGGCGCATGATGTTCCCTGTTCCCGTACGGCCTCTGCCATTCCTTTCGCACAGCTATGACGTTTACTAACGACCCATAACAGAAGGAGGACCAGTCCGGTATGTTCTCACCCATCGCGAACCATTGACGCACCGTACCTATCGCTCGGGCTCCGGAGAGCATTGTATCAAAATGTCGCTAAGGAGAAATTAAATATTGACGGATACGCAGCACACACAATCTCCCAACGTCTGCGAAAGTTGCGACAAATTCCGGCCGAACTGATCCCTCTCGGTTAGTCTCCTAGGTGCACGACCACAGGTACGACAGACTATGTATTGATAATATGAATAGGTGTTGTCGTCGCTTTTGCCGTAGGCGCTGCCGCCTACTCGAGCCTCCGCAAGTTCTCGGTAGATAAGAACCTTCGACTTCACCGCCAGGGCCGCAAGCATGAACCCGTGGAGCACGATGAAGGTCATTAAGCAAAATCTGCATGACGCAAGTGTGAGTTGGGGTGTGGCCGGTCAAATTGGGCTCACGAGGGGACGGCGTATCTTCGTTTAGAGAAGCATAGCACTGTACATGTTACATGTAGCCACCGAGAGTGGACATATCAAATACGGAAGATCAAGCGTGATATAGACTTCAGTCGCACGCTCCTATTTTAAACACTTCCTGTTGTGCCTCGGAACCCCTTCCTAACGCCAACGCTATGCGAGAAAATCCAAGTAAATCCCGTAAACGCTTCCTCATTCCGGCTTCGGCCCAGCAACGTCAAGCCCTTCTAGTCCTTGCATTGGATCCTCCGGTCTGTCGTCGTCTATACTGCCCTTCGCTCCCGCGGCCGCTGCAGCACGGTCTTCCTCACTGACATTATGTTCAGCAAGCCATCCTTCCTATTTCACCCGTTAGTAAGCTAGTTGTAAATAAATGTGATTTAGAATAGCCGTACCTGCTCCCAGATTGCTGTCTTGCTGCCCAGTCCTTCCTCTGCGCTCTTGGGAGGCTTGGCTGCTGAGACTTTCAACACCCTGCCAAATAGTTCTGACTGGTCCATATTATCGATTGCTTCTTTGGCGTCCTCGGCATCCTCAAACTCAACATATGCGAACCCCCTGTGTGGCTCGGTGGCGTTTGGCGCATCGTTCTTGGGTAGAGTTATATCCACGATTTCACCAAAAGGTATGAAAGCATCGTGAAGATTCCTAGTGGTGACGACAGAGGCTAGGCCTCCAACGTACACCGTTGCTTTCCAACGGGCCGCATCCGTCATTTTGTGTTATTGTCGAGTGAGTGCGTAGCCTCCTCTGATCTAGTATGTGTATGTGTATATGAATTTGTTGGCGTGGGCTTCAGGATCTAGTAAATATGCAACTGAGTGAGAATTGGGTATGTGGCTCATTGAAATTATTTGCAGGCGGACGTTGAAAGTTTAGGTTCTCGAATCTATATAAGCGAACATATTTACTTAAACAGCACTTAAACTGTGGCACATATCTAGGTAGATTGAGCTCTCTTTACTTTGCGTATTATTGCTTTATTTTGATTTCTATAGCTTGGTCCAAGTATAGTGGTATAGTATAAATTAACTAAGAGGTAAAATACTCGTTGTTTTACTTTTACTATAAGTGACGTCGGTGATTGTATAAGTCGAGACTTCTTATTTCTCGGGCTTAATGCTACCTACCTAAGTATTGGGGTTATTACATAAGGCATCGTCATCAAACCTGATTCCCCTTGGCTGCTATCACGTGAACAGCTAAAGTGGCTGGTGTGGGCGCGGGTCCACAGCCCCGGCCAAGGGAACAGATTGTGCGCGACCTTGATTCGCTTTAGCACTGTGAGCTCATACACCCACACCTAGGGATCGTTAGACTGCATTATCTGGCAACATAATGATTTAGCTTGTTTCTGCCTTTCTCGTCTAAGGGAAGCAGTCAACGAACACACCTTTCCATAACCCGAGCCATTGCCAACATTCCTAGCTGGCCTAGAGAGCTCAATGCCACCTGGCATTTAAGCTCATCCTCCTTCGAAACACCATCCTACGTGCCTCGCCTAGACCGATCCTAATCAAGCCAGACTGCCCCTCTACGTGGTCAAGTCAACATGGTTAGACTGCGCGAGATCTCGCGCACGGCGGCTTTCGCCTGGTCGCCCAGTGCTGCAAAGCCATTGCTAGTCACGGGAACCAGAGCTGGAGCTGTCGATGCCGACTTCTCCGACGAGACAAAGCTGGAGTTGTGGGATCTGAACCTCGATAGTCAAGATCAGGGGCTGGAGCTGCAACCCATCGCTAGCATCGCCGCCGACTCTAGGTAATTAGCTGTTGTGATCATTGTGGTGCGTCTATATGGTTGGCTAATGTGCCCTACTAGGTTCTACGACATTGCCTGGGGTCAACCCTCCGAAGACCACCCGCAGGGCATCATCGCCGGCGCCCTCGAGAACGGGTCACTTGATCTCTGGGATGCTGAGAAGCTTATTTCTGGAGACTCCGACGCTTTAATATCGCGGACAACGAAACATACTGGGGCTATTAAGTCGTTGCAATTCAACCCCTTGAGACCCCAGATTCTAGCTACTGCCGGTGCCAAGGGAGAGCTCTTCATTTACGATGTCCACGACCCTGAGAATGCCTTTCGGCTAGGCACCGCCGCAGCCCGATCAGATGATTTAGAATGTGTAGCATGGAATACGAAAGTCGCCCATATTCTCGCTACTGGCGGTTCTGGTGGCTTTGTCACTGTGTGGGATTTAAAGACTAAAAAGGCGTCATTAACGCTTAACAATAACCGGAAGCCAGTCAGTTCCATTGCATGGGACCCGAACAACTCCACCAAGTTATTAACTGCTACACCTGACGATATGACTCCTGTCATCTTACTATGGGATCTGCGAAATTCCAACGCGCCGGAAAGGACACTCCAAGGTCACGAGCAGGGTGTTCTGTCAGTGTCTTGGTGCCAGCAGGATGGTGATATTCTGATTTCGTGTGGCAAGGATAACAGAACACTGGTCTGGAATCCTCAGACCGGCGAGCGTTACGGAGAGTTTCCCGAAGTTACCAATTGGACCTTCCTGACCCGATTCCATCCTCATAACCCCAATCTCTCAGCAACCGCATCTTTTGATGGGAAGATTACCATCCAGACGCTGCAAAACACCAACCCTTCTGCCGTGCAGAGTACCACTCAGAGCAACCTGGACGGCGAGGATTTCTTCACCCAGGCCCAGAGGCAACCTCAAGGCGCCGCTTTCTCGTTAGCGAAAGCTCCGCGATGGCTCGAGAGACCCGTTGGAGTTTCATTTGGATTTGGCGGAAAACTTGTCATCTTCAAGCAAAATCCCCATCAGCCTGGTCAGAAGCGCTCCTCCAAAATCCAAATAACCCAGTTTTCTGTGGATTCTGAAATTGGAACCGCCACTCAGAAATTCGAAGAATCTCTAAAGGCTGGTGATGTAACGGCAATCTGTGAATCGCACATAGAGCAAGCGACATCGGATGAAGAGAAGGCAGATTGGCATGTTTTGGAAACTTTGCTCGCTGAGAACCCACGAAAGCAGATCGTCGAATATCTTGGGTTCAATGAAGAGGACGAAACAAAGGAAGAGTCTACCAATGGTGTAACTGAAGAGGCTGATGAAGAGAAGGAAGCTGAACCTGAGAACAAGAACCTGAAAGTAAAGGGACACAAGAAACGTATTTCGACTTTCTTCGCCGATGGGGGCGAGGGTGACGGTGAGGACTTCTTGGCGAGTCTCTCGGCCACCAAGGGCGCTAAAACGGATAACCCTTTCCACCTATTTGCCGATAGCGACACGGCTGTTGAGAAGCAGATTACAAAAGCTTTAATGTTGGGACGGTTCGAGAAAGCCACCGAAATTTGCTTAAAGGAAGGCCGTATGGCGGATGCCTTCATAGTGGCGAACTGTGGTGGAAAGGAACTTGTTGACAAGGTCCAGTCCGCTTATCTGTCCCAAAAGACCGGGATGCCAAGCTATTTGCGACTCCTGGGTTCCGTCATTGTTAAAAACTTGTGGGATGTGGTTTACAATGCTGATTTAGCTGACTGGAAGGAGACTATGGTGACGCTCTGCACGTTTGCGGATCCGACTGAGTTCCCAGACTTATGCGAAGCATTAGGAGATCGTATCCTCGAGTCTGGTTCCAGAAAGGACGCTTCCTTCTGCTATTTAGTCGGCTCCAAGCTCGAGAAGGTTGTCGATATCTGGGTTTCCGAGTTGGAGGAAGCTGAGAAGGCCGGCTTAGCCGAAGCTAGTGACTCTACCTTCTCTGTCCACGCAAGGTCTCTTCAGCACTTCATTGAGAAGGTTGAGGTATTCCGCCATGTGACAAAATTCCGAGATAACGAGACTTCACTTCCTTCAGGCTGGAAGCTCTCCGCTCTCTACGACAAATACATCGAGTACGCGGACATTGTCGCTGCGCATGGCCAACTCGAGATTGCTCAGAAGTATTTGAGCCTCCTACCCGCGAATTATGGTGCTGCCGACATGGCGCGCGAGCGTGTACGACTGGCGACACAAAAGGCAGCCCACCAGCCCGCTGCAAGACAGCCAACACAAAGGCCTGCAGTGTCTACACGCGCAACTTCCCGGACGCCCTCTGCCGTACCAGGATATCAACCCCCTCAGCCGGCCACCGGCATCAGCCCCGTCAACCCATATGCACCCTCTGCTATGCAGACTCCTGCACCAAATCCGTACGCTCCACCAACTGCTGGAAACCCCTATGCTCCGCAAGGATACCAACCACCGCAACCCCAACCGGCCCAAGTACCTCCTCCACCTCAGCATCCTGGCTACGGTCCTCCACCAACATCATTCGGGGCTCCTCCAAGGACATCAACTCCATCGACGAAGCCGCCTCCAAGAGCCGCGGAGAACTGGAACGATGTGCCCGTAGTCACGAAAGCGCCTCCTCCACGAAGAAACACACCGAGTGCGGCTGCTGTCACATCTCCGTTCGCTAGCCAGGCGAACCAGCCAATGGCGCCGCCACCGCAAAGTCCCTATGGCTCTCAGCGCGGAACAGCAACACCCCCACCACCTCCTCCCAAGGGAGGTCCACAACCCGGAAGGGTAATGTCTCCTCTTGGTGGCCCCCCTCAAGCTGGTCAACTACCACCACCTCCTCGACCTGGATCATCCGCAGCGCAAACGTACGCGCCGCCTCCCTCAGCGCAAACACCGGGAGGCGGCCCTGGCATGCCTCCACCGCCAATGGGCCATGTTGTGCCTAGAATGGCCTCGCCTTACAACCCACCACCGACGGGTGCTCCGCCTACCAGCCGATACACTCCGGTACAGCCGACTCAATCCAACCTTTCTCAGCAGGCCCCGATCGCACCGCCTCATGCCGGTCGAGCACCTCCACCAAATCCCTATGCTCCACCACCCCAAGCAGCACCGGCTCACAACCAATACGCTCCCTCCCCCTATGGAGCCCCACCGGTACAGCAAGGGCCGCCCTCTACCGGGCCTCCGTCAACAACTGGGGGCGGCCCACCACCCGCAACGTCGCCTGCACCCCCTCCACCGCGAGCTGCAGCACCCTCGAAGCCCCGGCACCCAGCAGGAGACCGGTCCCACATTCCTCCTAATGCTCAACAGTTAGTTGATATCCTGAGCCGCGACATGCAACGGGTAGCCGGTAAAGCGCCGGCCTCGTTCGCTCCTCAGGTCAAGGACACGCAGAAACGACTTGGTCTCCTATTTGACCATCTAAACAATGAGGAACTAGTTAAGCCGGATACTATTGAGCAATTGACCACACTTGCTCACGCGTTAGAATCCAAGGACTACGCAGAGGCGCAGCGCCTTCAGGTAGAGATCCAGCGAGATAAGACGGAAGAATGTGGTAACTGGATGGTATGTTGAACTTACTCATGTGGCCAATGCTCTTGCTTATACTAACGGAAATCTAGGTCGGAGTTAAACGGTTGATCCAGATGAGCAAGGTTACGAACTGAGACAGATGCAACCGTGCTGAACTCGCCGTTCGTCTTTCACATACTGAAGGTATACTTTGAGAGCTGTTTTGATGGGTGATGAAGTAGTAAAGCTGTCGACGAATATACGTAGAGTGTGGTTACATAGATAGGCTAGCCACCGAAATAAAATCCTGCGTAATGTTGCGTTAAGTATCTATCAGGAGATAGGACAGTCACATCAGGGCTCGTTCGGATACTTCAGGCGTAGCAAGGGAGACTTGACACTGTAGAAAAAGAGCAGTCGTCTCTGTGTATACCCGATCCTGTAGCAGATACATCTAGAGCTCCTCGCGCAATGTTGTCTGTACCCCTACCTGTGGTCCGCATCGCGACAGTATCATTGTGTATCAAGATTGCCGTTATTTGTCTCCCGGTCTAAGTAAAGAGATCCCGCATCACTATACGAGAATGTCAGCCTAGATGTGGGCTCATATTCCCCTAGACCGTCTTTCCTCTTCAGGTACTAACGCCGATGGCATCTCCCGACCATGTATCTTGTGAATAACTATTAACCAGCAAATTCGTATGTTTCCTTGCGCGACCTTTAAGCTGCTTATGTATCCTCTTCCTGTTCATCCTCCCAACCGTTAGCACTAAGTCTTCTAGTTTGTCATTTTGCTCAGGCTCCGGCCCGTTTGAGGTGGTAATGACCTTGAGCAATGTCTGTGATCCACGATCCGAAAGTATGCAAGAGAGCCTGCGAAGACACTGGCGGCATTGCAGTGCGGTGTCTGGCGACATGGCTTCTCCATTAGCAATGATATAAACCAATTTGAAGTGCTGTAGTAAGCTGGCAAGCATGGCCAGGTGATCTTCCTCGGTGTGAGCATCCAAGAACTGGCTGAGTTGGAATGTCATTCTATTCTCCGTGCGGGAGGAATAGCTGAGACTCAGGGCTTGGAATACAAGGCTCTTTAAAGCTTCGAGTAGCGGATAAGTCTGACCCCTTTCCACCAAAACCCATAAGACCACGGTGCGACTTTGGACTAACTGGCCCACCACTTCGGTGCAGAAGGTTCTGATTTGTGGCCTTGCTCTATACGGAGACTTGATAAGGATTGTAGATGAAGCTTGCGATCTAGTCCACTCGCGAAGTTTAGGCGACGTCCAGAAAGGGGCGCAGTCAAATTGAAATCTCCGCCCAACTTGCCGCTGTTTGGACAACTGTACAGCGGACCCCAGGACAGACTTGTGGTTTATACTGCACTGCGACGAAACCATTGCCAGGGCCTGTTGCAACTGGATATCCGACAAGGCAGCGCGGGTCTGTATCTGTGCGCTGGCATGGACGGCCCTCTCAAAGTCCATCGTCTGTTGTATCTGGGTCAGCACGTCGACCAACTCGCCAATTTTGGCTTGTGTCTTCTGATGGTCATCCTGATTTCCCACTAGACCGGATTCAAGCCGGTCATTTATAATCTTCATCCGTGTATGCAAGTCTCTTATCTCCGCCTGACTAGAGGCGGCCATATGTTTTCTAACAGCCTCTGTTTCTCGTTGGATCGACTGTATAAGGTCATCATAACGGAGAGCTACGGGTCTGGTGATGCTATGGATGGCATGAGAAAGCTTGCTCTCTTCGTAATAACGCCAGGCTCGAATAAGAAACCGGACAATGTGGGCGTAGAGCATAGAGACCGATCTCTTCAGGATCGCGTTTGGATAAAGTGCTATTGCAAGTTCAACCGTAGGAAGTGAATCCGAAATCTCGCACACAGCTGTGACTATTGCCATGCCGGTCCGCTCGTGTTCAACGACGGCCTATAGAATGTGTCAAATAAATGAGATTCAAAGGTAAGGTTCTCTCATGTTTTAGCTAAAATACGTACACCGAAAATGAGCTTCATCGCCCCCCAGACAAGAGAGACATACTCGGGATGATGTTGAACTAGTACGTCCACAACATTCCCATAGTAAACGAGTCGCTGTGATAAAGCAGCGAGCATCTCTCGAAACTTCGACGTTCCACGCTTCGATTCATAGTGATCTTTAGCCTCGATCACTGACTTGAGCACATCATTCAGTGTGCAGTTCTCTAGTAGCTTATCGGCAAGACGTATTTTCTTAGAGTCCCTTGTTAATGATTCCTTGAAGATCCGCAGGCCCTCCTGGAAAGCTGCATGGGAAAGCTCAAAAGGGCTCATTGCCAGCTGTCAGTACTTATATGTAAATCTTATTCATTCGGTTTTCACATACTCAGTACCATATGCCTCGCCATGGCAAGGTTCAGGTGGCGCCTTGATTCCGCTTGACATAGTATACATTGTCGCAAGCAAGGGTCTGAAGCATCTCCCAGGCTGGTTTCGAATCGAACACGGTTAATAAACGAATAGTCCTAACCCAGTTACTTGCGGCTATATCAGAGTGTCCCAGCCTCGTGCCTGCTGAGGCCTCCAGCAAAGAAAAAGGTGTTAAGTGTAAGGGGCTGAGCTTCTGACTCCGACGTTGATTGGAGGATGGCGACTATGTGGTACGCAAGGTCACACAATACATTTGCTAAAAAACTTGCTTATTCAGCCTGCAGGACGAGAGCCTTCTCTACCCAGCTGAAAGTTGCCGAGCGGTGAGCTTTAGTACCAGTTGATTAACCCATGGAAATTCCCCGAGGATATGGGCAATGGTGGCTCATAGATGAAGGTATGTACGCTGTTCCTTGGAGCGTGGAAGCTGTTCTATATAGGCCCTGACCTTGAAATGTCCAGGTGAATCATCTATAGATGATGCGACTTTGGGATCGCCAACGATTAGTAGCGCGGACTTTCCACCCCACTCGCCAAGCCAAGAAGACCTTGACGAAAGCGACATCTCTGATCAATCAAGTCAACAGTCCAGCGAAAGCACGAGCTATACAGTTGAGAGCAGCCATCAGAGTGATAACGAAAATAACGACAACATAACATTGGGACATACTAGTGACGAATACGTAGACTCGTCAGAGGAAGAGCCTAAAAGCAAAGAAGAAAGCAGTGATAGCGAGGAAGAGGGCTCGTCGGATAGTGAGGATAGATCTGCGTCTGACGAACCGTCCCCTGGAGGAAAGGCAGAACAGCCCTATTCCGGATATGTTTCTAAGCTCTTCGGGTGAGCCATTTGTCGAAAGTTAGCTGTATATGGCTGAACAGTCAATAGTGTTTTTTCATTACAACTTACCAGTGCCATCACCATCTCTGACGATCTAAGCCATACTACCAAGGTCGAGGAAAGACAACTCCTTGCCCTGCGGGACCGGAATACAAAGCCGCAGCCGCCGCCTACGTCTCCATCCCGTATTCCGAAGAATCAAGCTTTAGAGGAATATCAAATGCGAATGCAACTAATGTTACTAGAGAAGCAAAACAAATGGAGGCTCATGATGGCACGATGGGAGCAAGAGATGGCTACTGCTGGATCGTCAGCTGGTGCTCCGGTTACAGCAATGCCAGTTGATGGCCCACATGCTACGCAAAAGCGAAGCCACCTAGAATCTGAATCTGATCATATAGATCTCGATAAGGATGTCCTAGATCTAGGCGTCACTGAATTAGAAAGCTACATAGAACGGCTTCAAAAGCGAGCGAGGCAATTAGGGGCATCGGGGTCGAAGTCTGAGCAAACATACAGGTATCAAGTCCTGTACCGAATCCTCGAAGACAAGTGGGTTCAAAATTCTCCAAAAGAAGATGGTAAGTGGCAGGAAGTTTTGTCGCCCCCTTACTTCGATCCGCCAGAGTGGATGAGTGGCCAAAACCGAAAGGGCACTTTGCGATGCCAGCTTCCCGTGCAGAACTTTGCTCTGTATCTGGAACAACGCAAAGACATATCATTCATTGTGTATAGGACATATGTTGCGCCTGGAACGATTCTACACAAACACAAACCTGGCTCAGACCCTAGAACTACTTCTGGGTTAACAGTCAATGAAAGCATTCGCCCGATCCATGAAGATCTAATCGATGCAATTCATGCAATTTTGGAATCGAAGGAAGAATATGCTGAAATCAAACAAGAATTTAAAAGGAATTTCGAATTACATGCCCCCTACCTGT
Organism: Hypoxylon sp. FL1857; assembly: GCA_022578955.1. Lineage (NCBI taxonomy): Eukaryota > Fungi > Ascomycota > Sordariomycetes > Xylariales > Hypoxylaceae > Hypoxylon > Hypoxylon sp. FL1857. Next base: position 359,857 of record MU400386.1, read on the forward strand.
TTGTTTTCCATCAACGCGATGAGTGGAATTTGATACAAAACTCGCTGTCAGAAGCCTCTAGGAAATACATGATAATGTTCTGGGACTACATAATTCAACAGTACGGCGATGAGTATGCTGCTGCAGATGCTTGTATATCAACTGGCACGATCACATCGAAAAATGTGAACTATCTATTCAAGCCAGGAGAAATATTAGTTCAGCGAACGGGAGATAAATATCTAGGCTGGGTTGCTAGATCTTGGGCTAGATTCGGCCGCTCCTTTGAGACAACGCGAAGAAAAGCCGCTGAGCACACTAAGAACCGATTTGCCATCCCCCTGTATGGATCTAAGAGCGCCTCCCAGCACACCAGCAATCAGAAGGTTATTGTGCAGGACTGGACCATTGCTGCATGGCATTGGGAATTCGATGGAAATTTTCAACGACGGGATTCCGTCCTCTCGTTTTCTATTCAAGTTGTGCCGGACACAAAAGAGATTACATCATCTCGAGCGAAGGAGACGACGACTACGGGCGAAATCGCTTTAGATCAAGACTCCACCCCCATCCCAGAACTTGGAGTGTTCCCAATTCGTCATGCTTCTAGAGAAATAGTTGACCAACTTCGACGACGAGGCCAAACATTCTGGAGATGTCGCAACCGAGGGTTTGTGTCTTACCCAGAAGGCACAAACGACAGTAAGGACAACCTGGTGTGTAAAGAGGATTTCTTCCTTTTATAGTGCTGTCAGCCGGGTAACTAACTTAGGTATGCATAGACCGATGAACGATACGTGATTGATCTCAAGACATACCGGAGCCTACACAAAGACAACCAATATGAGAACCGGGCATACAGGATGGGACTAGTAGACGAGCTAGGAGAGGAGGTTATGTCAAAAGACGAGCCACCCGACGACCAATTTGCGCTTCTACTCCCGCCCACGATCAAAGGATTCAACTTGCGCAGGAAGAAATGGTATGATCTTGTCGCCGAGCAAGTAAAGGAAGTCAACTGGAACAAGGAGGCATTCCAGAAGGTTGTGATCGACCGCAAGGCCAAGGACCTCATCAGAGCGCTAGTGAGCAATCTGATAGCGACTGAGAAGAACACAGATCTCATTGAGGGCAAAGGCAACGGCCTCATCCTCCTCCTTCACGGCAGCCCCGGAACGGGGAAGACCCTAACAGCGGAGAGTGTTGCTGAAATCGCAGAGAAGCCTCTCTATCGAGTAACGTGCGGCGATATTGGTACGAAAGCAGAAGACGTGGAGAAATACCTAGAATCCGTCTTCTACTTGGGTAAGCTATGGGGTTGTGTTGTTCTGCTAGACGAAGCAGACGTCTTTCTTGAACAACGCAGTCTCGAGGACTTAGAGAGAAACGCTTTGGTTTCGGTCTTCCTTCGCGTCCTCGAGTACTACGAGGGGATTCTTATTCTCACAAGTAATCGAGTCGGTATCTTTGACGAAGCATTCAAGTCCAGAATTCAACTGGCGCTGCATTACCCGACGTTAGGACCTTATCAACGCCTACGAATCTGGGAAAATTTCCTTGATCGGTTAGACAAGATCGATGACAACTCAGTCGACCTGAACGATCTCCGCGACCACCTAGATGACCTCAAGGAGGAGGAGATGAACGGCCGACAAATCAGGAATACGATCACGACAGCAAGGCAGTATGCCAAATGGAAGAACACAACCCTTACTTATGCACATCTGAAGGACGTTATCGAAGTGTCTGGACGCTTTGATAAGTACCTTAACAAGCTTCATGGAGGGCTGTCATCGGATGAATTAGCGGAGGATGATGGTTTGAGGCTTGCGTGATTTGATTTCATTTCATAAGATTTCTTCAGTTATGAAATGTCGACAGCCGTGTGGCGATGTACAAGTGTCTAAACCGGTATGGAGTAATTATGAGGTTTCCAATTGCGGGAGGTAGTGGGCTACGTGTGATGAATAGAAGAATCAGAGAACGGTATACTGGATATCGGCACGGGAATTCCAAATCAATCATTTACCAGCTCGTCTGAAAACACCCCTTAACCCCTAAGAACAGTGTCCTTGCATAAAGTCCGCCTATCTCCGCTTACAACCGCACCCCGGACCGTTTGTAAATGGCATAGTACCTAACATCTTCATTGAATTATAAGCCTATTATTCAAGGTAACTATGGCCGTCGACAAGGTAACTTTATGTGGAATGACTCAGATTTCGGTGTTTAGTGGTTTGGTATATGCCATTGTTGGGTGGCTGTGTTCGGCAGGATGGATACTTTTATCTCATAAGGTGCTTACGTACGATGTTGTATGGTCTTAGCAAAGAGACGTTATATAGAGCTGTCCCAACGCTTCTTCCTATGAAGTATAGCTACAACTAACTGGTGAGGTTAGAAATCACGGATGCATTCGCTATTAGAAGTCTTATTGAACCCGTGAAAAGATGGAAACACCTGCGCCCAAACCCTATACCTTACCGGCCGACGCAGTCTGGTTCAGTAAGTCCAATATTCAGCCACCCCACCTAGAAATCTCTATAATAACCTTGCTAACACAATCAAGTCACCGGCTGCTCCTCGGGCATTGGGCTGGCATTGGCCCAGCACATCGCTACTAAGACGCCCTCGCAGCACGTGGTAGCCACAGCGCGCAACTTAGCGTCCTTATCCACCTCGGCCTCTGGCCTTCCAGATACCCCTAATGTCCTGAAGCTGGCACTAGACGTAACATCCCCTTCATCCATTGAGGCAGCCATCGACGCGGCCCTCAAACGCTTCGGGCGTCTGGACGTAGTCGTCAATAACGCAGGCTACAATCTGATGGGCGACGCCGAGTCCTCGCCCCGAGGCAATGCCGACGCGCGAACACTTCTCGACACTAACTTCTGGGGCGCGGTGGACGTGACCAAGGCCGCGCTCGCCGTCTTCCGGGACGTGAACCCGGCCTCCGGCCAACGGGGCGGCGTCATCGTGAACGTGACGTCCATGGGCGGGTTCCTCGGATCACCCGGAAATTCATTCTACCACGCGAGCAAGTTCGCGCTGGAAGGGTTCGCGGAGAGCGTGGCTAAGGAGGTCTCGCCGGACTGGAACATCCACATCGTGAATGTGGAGCCCGGCGGCGTCCGGACCAACTATACTACGTCTTCGCTGAAACGGATGGAGAGGCACCCGGCGTACGCGGATGATCCGAATTGTGCGACGAATGCGATGCTGGTTTTTATGGACGATGCGAAGGCGCATGAGGTGTTTGCGAAGCCAGAAGAGGTGGCGGAGGCGATTTATAAGGTTGTGGGGAGCGGGAAGAGAATCCCAATCAGGGTGCCGCTGGGGAGGGATGCGTGGGGCATGATCATGAATGAGGTGGAGAGGGTGAAGGAGGATTTGCTAGAGTGCAGAGAGATTAGCTGTGCTATGGGGGATCAGAAGGTGGAGGATATGGCGAAGCTTGTGAAATAAGATACGAGGAGTTTGTATGGAGTTCAGAGGGCATGATTATGCCTATAGGATGTCATAAATGGTTAGAAAAACAACAGACTCGCGGGTTACTAAAAGTAATTGGGTTCATACTTGATCTCTTATTAGCTTCTCTATCTAATGTAAGCACCTATTGTCCATTTCCTCCTTGGCGTTATCAAAGAAAAGCAGATGATATTCACTGAGACTGTGTACGAAAGCCTGCTATGATCATTTCGCACAGCTCACTAACCTGGTAGCTTAGAATGTAGGATAATGTCGTTTTCCTCTGAGCGGACTAGGTTATATCACTCTCCTGGAATGGACGACGGGAGGGGAACGCGTCTCCTGGGATCCGCAATGTTGCTATCTTGGATATGGTTGAGGCACGAATACAAGAGCTGTAGCCTCTTGTAAGTACTTTCGCCAACTCAAGAACCAAATTCAGATATCTGAGGCATAGCTAGCGAAGTAATAGCATCCAAGGTGATGTTCGCTCTGGGCGCTAGCTTAATTATTTCGTGGATTTGTGGGTATCATTGATAATGTGAGTGCTCTTCTTATTTGCTTTCTTCCTCCTCGTCGGAAGAACTCATGAACTCGTCGTCTTCGTCAAAACCAGCAAACGCTTTCGTGAGTGGCTTCTTTGACGAAGCATTCGTCGGTGGTGTCGGGGCTTTGGAACCGCTAGACTCACCGGATTCTTCCTCGCTGGACGAGTCCTCTTCCATGGCCTCAGTAGAGGTAGAGCCGTGTGATGTGCCAAGCAGGTTGTCCTTGTAGTTTCCCGCCTTCATAGCAGCAAGAACAGCCTCGCGCGTTCGCTCGCTAGCCTCTTCCTTGTCCTCGACCCATTTGCCGTCCAATCGACCCTTCGTGCTGTTCTTTATTTCATGTTCTCGCTCATCTGCCGCATCGACAATCTGCTGCCATCGTGCACGTCGCTTTTCCTTCTCCTTCTGTTCCATCTCAGGTTTGATGGCTAGATATTCAGCTAATGCCTTAGCTTCGTTGACAGTTCTTAGTCGACGTCCGTCAAGATTCCTGCTAGAGCCGTTTTCGTCGCCCCGGTTCTTCTTCTTCTTTGACGACATGCGGCCACCTGCAGCTCGAAGCTGAGACCCGAAACCACCTTTGCCACCGCATAGCGGAATTGATAACCGAAGAGATAGGAATGCATCGTCGGCGTTGCAGAGGTCAGATACTAGCTCCTTGGAAGTAGAAAGGAGTTGTTTGTTCGAGAGGGTGGTCAGAATAAGTCGTGTGTCTGTTCGTGGTATCCGATCTTCGATGCGATGGTGTAGATCGGAGAGTGTTGTGGTTGAAGGGACGGGAAATGATAGAGTAGGAGGCAGGCATAAGCCTGAGAAGGTCGTAACGAAGACATTGATATTCCCAGGCGCCATATTCGCGATTCCGTATGGCTAGATGGGAACGTCCGGAAAGCCTTCGTGATATACAATCTTTATGTTTAGAGGCGTTGGATGGCAAAGCGTTGATAGGTGGAATGGCTGAAGTTCAAGATGCGTACATAGAGGATTGAAGATGGCGAGAAGTGGGCCTTATCGTCACATGCCGAGACTCCTATCTAAATAATCAGGTATCTTTGTATCTGACACACCAGCCACAAGAGGTACGCAGTTATGGTCCGTGCGCAATGCAGGTTTAGCCACACCGCCCACATTCTTTCCTAGTTCGCTTCCTTCTCCACCATAGGGTTTTTGCGCACAACCAAAAATTCCCTGACCTTCAATTCATCGCAAAGTTACCGATCAGCCTGTCGACTTCACATCAACCACGCCCACCACCCAGTTCAACATCTTGTGACCATCAACAACCGCCAAGATGCTGATTCCGAAGGCTGACCGCAAGAAGATCCACGAGGTTAGATGAGCAACATGATTTATTTCCTGGTAGTGCGAGAACGAACAAACTAACATTTTTTTCTCCGTCTCAGTACCTCTTCCGAGAGGGTGTCCTCGTCGCGAAGAAGGACTTCAACCTTCCCAAGCACCCCGACATCGACACCAAGAACCTGTTCGTTGTCAAGGCTCTGCAGTCCCTGAACTCCCGCGGATACGTCAAGACTCAATTCTCCTGGCAATACTACTACTACACCCTCACCCCCGAGGGTCTCGACTACCTCCGCGAATGGCTCCACCTCCCCGCCGAGATTGTCCCCGCTACACACATCAAGCAGCAGCGATCGCATGCTCCTCCCCGAGGCATGATGGGCGAAGGCGAGCGTGAACGACGACCATTCGGCCGTGGCCGTGGAGGTGACCGTGGCGACCGTGGCGACCGTGGTGACCGTGAGGGTGGCTACCGAAGACGTGATGCTGGTGAGGGCAAGGAGGGCGGTGCTCCTGGTGAATTCAACCCTCAATTGTGAGTTTTCCAGAGCATTCAATGGTTTCTGGCGTCCGTATACTGATTCTAATCAATAGCCGTGGTGGATTCGGCCGTGGCCGTGGCGCTCCCCCTTCGTAAGGAGGAGCTTCTATTACTCTTACAGAATCCCTTCTACGCACATGATAGCCGGCATGGACATGTACTCTAGGGAAAATGAGCACCTGCATAGTCGCGCTTCTACTCGCGTGATAGAAACTCGTGGGAGGAACCTCGGATGCACGGTTGGGAGTTATTAGGAGGGCTAAATCCTCGGAAATCATCAATGAATTATGGACATGTTTTTGCCGTGAACAAAACAAAATTTCCCTAATGGAGCTGTTAGACCGGTGAAACAGGTTAATCGAGTGCGAAGATACCCAATCCGACGAGACGTCTCCCGTAGCTGTAGGTATGACAAGGACTATGGCCTGCTAGATGTGAAGGGAACACCATACTTCTCGAGGTCAAGGGGATGGGTTTGATAAGTGACTACGGTTTACTAATTATCCATTTCCTATCGGTTTCGGATGTAGTAAATCCTTGCATAAGAGTGAACGACTTGTCTTAGTAGGTGCGTAATACGGTGACAGGGAGGTGGCTTCCCTGACTGTGGAAGCGCCTCGTTATGCCTGCCCGGCTGAGAACTCAACAAACCGGGGATATCCGCCGGGTCTGGATTCGCCAATTTAAATACGGAAGCGGCCTTCTAAACTGTTACTCGGTAATTACCTAATTGCCTTGCTCAAATACAGCGAGGTTTTCAGACACTTTCATCTTCGACCATTGAGTGAACAATATAAATGCGCCAAGATCCACTACGTATAAGCGTGAATAACCCGTATACATATTCGGCGCCGACCAATTATGGCATGAAACTTGTACAGAAGCAAACACGGCTTGCGTAAGTCTCCAAGAGCCAGAAGATCTGGCACATGCAGATCGGGTTGATTTCCCCAAGCATCCAACCGCGCGCATAGAAGTTTTCAAAGCATGTCACCACGATGGAGCACGCTAGCGCACTGATAGCTGCTCGAGTCTGCTTCACGATGCTTTTTATCCTAGTGATGCGGACTCCATCCATGGCACATCATGGCTTAGCCCGTATTGCTTTGATAAAGTTTCAGCTGCAGCACGGTCACAATGCACTTGGTCCCGATGCTCTGTCACTATGCAAACTATAGACAACTGTAGTAATACTCCTAAGACACCAGGGCGTTTAACGCTTACAGGTTGCTACTTATACCCATATTTTCCAGCCCGCGGCTATCGGAGAACGACCGGTGAGTCGACATTAACGTGGGATATTTTCGAAAACATGTCAGCCACATCACACATATTATTCGACAATTACCAATTGATATGAGGGGTTATCTTACACCTCAACGGAACCCTTTTTTTCTAGCAACAATAAAAACCGCGGGGGTCAAATGACTGCCTCAAGCCTCCTGACTTGAAAAGGTTGGCCGGGCCATCCGATGAAGTCAAATAAAAACTTACTCGGCTTTTAAGATATTAGCTGGAAATGGGTAACGCCATTGGGATCTGAGCCATCTAGCAGCACGATTGTTTATCGCCAGTATAAGCAACCATGTTAGCACGGAGATATGAGGTACCGGCAGACGATGTTCGAGATAATCCTTTTCTAAGGCACGATGACGCTGCGGAGTGCCAAGCAAGATGACGTCTGGATCCGTTCAGAATTCTTCGGGGCCGTGCCCCATCACATCCTATCAGGCCATTTTCTGTGCAACTGTACGGTTGCCAGGCTAGTCAGCTTCTGCAAGTTGATATTGCTCGAGTGGGGTTCAGTGACATTCCAAGCTGCACTAGCAAGACACGAAGTAGTCTACAGTAGGCAGTTTATTCCATCGGACTATACGTCTGTGGGCCTACTTCGGGTTAGTCAACCCAGTGAGCTAGGGTGCAGCTTGTCGATTTGTCTGCGAGGTGAACTCATTCCATTTCCCATGGCGGGGTGTAGCGCCGTGTGTCTGAACTATTGCCCCTCCTTTGACTCTTGGTGGCATGGATAGCTCTGCAGGCAAACGCCTCGTCGGAGCCAATCCCATAAGAAACTATGAGCGCAGCGCTGGGGCTCGTTCCAGTTCTCCTCTTGCAATGCTATAATAAGAAGACACTTCTTCCGAAATCTTCTTGTTTCTTTCAAATTTCCTCCTTAGCATAGATCCCAACGAGACCGTTTCCTTCGGTTCTGATACACGCAAACACCCGGCCCTAGTCGCCTTGTCTACCTTTGTTATACGCGAACTCTTGCGTGTTGAGAAGTTCTCGCAAACAACTTCCGCTAGAATACCCCTCACCAAATAGTAGACATCGAGTCTTTACAAAACAAGATGGCTTCACTCCCAAAGACCATGAAGGCTCTCAGGCAAGTCTCGTTTTCCATTCAAAGCTTTATGGAGATCAACGATGCCACCCACGGGAAACTCCATGAAGCTCTTTTAGGTTGCTCGTCTGGCGCGTAGTAGCTAACAGCTATAACCTTTGTAGATATGAGAAGCCAGAAGTATGGGGTATTGTCGAAGTCCCTCTACCCAAGCTACGACCTGGCGATGTCCTGATTAAGGTCAAGGCAAGTAGTTTCACCTGGTTTCCTGTAACTCAGCAATTGTAATAACCCGGAATCACACCAGGCCTGTGGTGTTTGCGGTACCGATTTGCACATTCACGAAGGTGAATTCATCGCCGAATTCCCTCTAATTCCTGGCCACGAGACCATTGGTGAGGTCGTTGGTAGGTATCCCATCCGAATCAGCATAGATCATGTAGCGAGACTAACAGTCCCCACTAGCATTCGCCGATGACGTCAAGGGCTTCGAGGTTGGCGACCGCGTTGCCGCTGACAACTCAGAGCTCTGCGGTCACTGGTAAGTTGAAGATTTGCATCCTCATTGTGTGAGTATACCGGACTGACTTTCAAAAGCTTCTACTGCCGAAGAGGCCAGGAGCTGCTCTGCGAGGATTTCAAGGCGCACGGTGTCTTAGGATTAGACGGTGGTTTCGCCGAATACGTATGTGCTTGCGACCTTCCTGTAATCCGCAATTAGCTGACTAAACTGTTCTCAAACGTAGGCTGCCTATACCCAAGGTCGTCTCTTCAAACTCAAGAACATCAGCGATGTTGATGCCACCCTAATCGAGCCTGCCTCTTGCGCTATGCACGGTCTAGAGAAGATCGCCCCCAAGGCTGGTTCCCACGCTCTGTTGATCGGTGCTGGTCCTACCGGTCTCATGATGGCTCAGTTCCTGTACGAGAAGCTGATATCGATATTGACCACAGAACGTTGCTGACCGTTTTTAATAGGAGGCACAGCGGTGTTTCGCAACTGACCATTGCTGCCCCCGAAGGTTCCAAGATGGAGCTGGCTAAGAGTCTCGACGCCGCCGATTTCTATGTTCCCCTCTCCCGATCGAACCCCGCTCCTCAATGGGAGCAAATCAAGAAGGACAACCCATATGGCTTCGACATCGGTATGTGGGAAAACATTGTATATGGGCGATGGTCAAGGCGCTAACATAGATATAGTCGTGGAGGCTAGCGGTAGCTCCAAGGTTCTCGAGGACGCCATCAACTACGTTCGCCGAGGCGGCAAGCTCGTCTGCTATGGTGTCTACCCCAACTCTGCCCGTGTCTCTTGGCCCCCATCCAAGATCTTCGGTGATGGTAAGTTGAATAGCACAACTACTTGTAGAGAGCTACGTCTGACTGGAATTAGAAATCACCATCATCGGCTCCTTCTCCGAGACATACATGTTCCCAGCCACTGTCGACTATCTAGACAGCGGCAAGGTCAAGACCAAGGGCATCGTGAACAAGACCTTCAAGCTTGAACAGTGGGGCGAGGCCCTCGAGAGCATCCGAAACAAGTCGGCCATCAAAGCCGCCATCGTTTTCGACTAAATCTACAAGCCGTAGAAAGCATTTACCAACAAAAGTAAAAGATATCAATGGTTAGGACGATCTATTAGATGGACTGTAGTTAAAACAGACTTCTATCCTGAATAGACCAAAAAAATTTTCCGATTCGTCACTCCATTAGTGTCATCCTCCCTAGATTCGTTGCAGACGATGAGGCGAGCCGCGTAGTCGATATTGGCCAATGAATGACCAACCGTCTTCCCGAATAGGGATGCGGAACTCGAGCGGAGTAGTTAATTAACATGTAAGGAGGACGTCATTCGTCAAGTCCCTTGTCCCCGTCGTCGATATAAGCATCGACGACCCCACGACCTTGATGGCCTACCCCGTCCTTGTGGACAACCGCTTATGCAGGTGTTTAGGATTAATTGATTCCACACCACTCTCCTCTCTCTTATTGAGCATCTATTATCTTGGATCCAATATGCCGACTGCTGTCGTGACTGGAGCTAACTCTGGCATTGGCCATGCTTTCGCCCAGCTCCTCATTCAAGAGGTACTATCAGCTTACTCTCATACCGGGTAGATACGATCATCGTGTTTGATGTATACTCTAACGTTGCCTGCTTACCATAGGGCTATGATGTCACGGCCGTCGACATCAACGTGGGCGATAAACTGAAGTTGTTGCAATGCAAGACGGCGCAGCTGGACGTTTCCTCGCCCGACTCCATCGCAGCGTTCGCGAAGATGTATGGCGATGGGCCGCTTGACCTGCTCTTGAATATCGCCGGTGTCATGGCGCCACATGAGAAAGACACGCTGTCGACTGTTTCGCATGACACGTTGGCCAAGACATTTGGCGTGAATACTTTCGGTCCGCTGTTGCTTACCCAGGCTCTTCTACCAAATCTGCTCAAGTCCGAGAAGCCAAGGCTGGGCGTCATGTCGAGCCGCGTGGGAAGTATTGCAGATAATAGTACCGGCGGTTCGTACGCGTACCGCGCGAGTAAGGCGGCTGTGAATAGTGTATTCAAGAGTATGGCAGTGGATTTGAAGGATAAAGGGGTGGTCGTCGTGATTATGCACCCGGGGATTGTAAAGACCGGGTTGGCGCCTAGTAGTGGGATGTCGAAGGAGGCTGTTATGCCGGACGAGGCGGCAGAGAAGCTATATAAAGTGCTTATGAGCAAGGGGTTGGAGGATACGGGAAGGTTTTGGCATCGCGAGGGCTTCGAGCTGGAGTGGTAAGTAGGGAGACCCTATGTAGGTATCTATAGGTGGAATACGAGGTTAGGGAAATTGTATGTCTGCGGAAACCCACGAAGTGGGCTATCTCCAGTTCTCTTCCACGGACACGCGGGCTTTATTTATCGTAGCGGTCGTCTAGCTGTCTACACCCACCACACAGCCCCCAAGCACACGCACACGCACGCACATATAGTGCAGGTATCTTTCCTCCCGCCGCATCTAGATCCAGGTTCCCTTCTTCCAGAACTTGCCGCGCCAGCGGAACAGCTTGGCCGCCGGCTTCTCGTCGTCGTCGTCGTCCTCCTCCTCTTCCTCCTCCGGCTTCTGGAACTCAAGGCCCAAGGCCTTGAGGAGCTTCCAGTCGTCCTCGATCGGGATGTCGATGCCCTTGATAGTCTCGTCGCACCAGCCGGCGCCGACACATCGTCGTCCCACGAGGCGCACCTCGCCGCCCGCGAGCGCCACTCGCTTGTCCGCGATCCCTTGAAACGTGGCATTGAAGTGGTCGTTGCGGATGTCCAGGCGGCCCTTGAGCTCGGCGAAGACCTCGTTGCTCGAGTTCTGGATCTCGAACTCGCACACCCCGAAGCTGATCTCGATGGGGCTGGGGTTCTTGACGCGGAGGGTGATCGAGATGTTCGCTCGCGTGAGGTTGTTGGCGTTGCTGCCGAGGCTGAAGGGGGTGGGGGGTCGGCTGCTGACTGATACGGACTTGATGCTAACTTGTGGTCCGTCCATGCCCTGCATTCGGATATCTCTCTCGTAACAGATCGCTCGGGGGGCGGTGCCGAGAGCAGGGACGGAGATAGAAGTCTCGCCATTCTTGAGTGAGAGCTTGGCGACGTCGCGCTTGATGGCAGGGACAACGAAGAACTGCAGAGCAGTCTTGTCGGTGATCTCGACGATCTGGTTCTTCACCACAATGGGGGCGCCATTGGGTGCCGCGACGATCTCCGGGAGAGTCATCTTGCCAAAGCATCCTGCTACACTGTGGAGCTCGATAGTCATTGGCGTGAGAACTGCTTTGGCCGGACCGGTGTTCGAGGTGCGGGCCTCGAGGGAGACGAGGAATGAGCTATTCTCGAGTTAGAGATAGACAAGGGAAAGGGGTTAGGAGAGAACATACTCGTCGGTCACGTTGCTAATGCGGATGAAGTCTATCTCCAGCTTGCTGTGCTTGAGAAATGCGTCGATGACGCGCTGGAACGCTACCTTCATATCTGCTGAGTTAGACTGTACGATTCCCTGGAAACTAAAATCAGTGGTCGGAGAGAGCGTTGAGCGCTCTCTTCGGCCGGGCTGTTCAGAGACACGATAGCGAATCATTGTGGCGAGTTTGCTGGGAAGTGAATGGATGACTTGGCAGTGTCACTCGAGTTCGGATGATGCTTGGATGAATGATGATGGAGGAGAGATTGTGCATTTGTCTGGTTGTTGTGGTTGGTCTGCGCACTCAAGTTGGTTGGGCAAATCGGTGGGCTACTAGTGTTACTCTTACAAAGATATGCGATCTTGTTCCACGTCGTCGAGGGGATTCACGCCGAGGTCTAGGGGCCTGACTCATAGGCACGGCAGCCATATAGTGGCTTATTGCGACATGCCATATGCAACGGATGGAAAAGCACACGATGCCTTCGTCAGGACTAGATGGCATAATCCTCCGTTATATAGCGTGTTACCTAGCTGCTCTCAAAGTGTAAATTCTTAATGTCGTAATGGTAACCGATGTTTGTCGTCTACATAGGTCGTTATATTCTCCGTATAAGGTGTTCGGCGATGAAGTGGTAGACCTTTTTTATTAGAGGGCCACTGACTTCCTCTGCTGAGGCTTTCTAGGATTGACCTATGAATTCGCTTCTCTTTGGTTGATTTTGAGCCTTTTTAACTTCTTTACCCAGTTTCGATAGAATATCTGTGTTAATGATGTTGGAATGGCCTTTACCTTTAGGCCATGAGGGACTTTGCTCTGCTCTAAGACTCGAGAGTTTCTTTCATTTCTCAGTGGATTTCCTAACTTCGAAGTGTACTGAGGCGGGCTAATCGAGCCCATGTCGAGCATAGTGTCTTTTATTTGATGCCCTTGTTTGCAGATCTGGTAATAGTAAGCTTATGTGAATGTGGTCTGGAGATTGCCGCTGCCGATATAGCTGCTCTCGTTACTGACATGGTTCCCTTCTCCGTGTGGAAAATAGGCGTCCTTAGCTATGATTCCGAATTATTTTTGGAATAGAGATCTCAGGAGCGACAGCGTTGCCTTTGCTTAGGAAAGCAGATTTTGATGGCCCCGATTGCTTTGGGGAGGTTGTGGGAACCTTCCCCTATTTCGCCATACAGCAGGACCCGCCAACCTAGCCTGACAAACTCATAACAAGCGTTAAGCTGTGCGGACTAGTCCACCTGGCGTGCGGCTGTAGAGTGCTTTCAGTGAACAACTACCACTTCTCGAGCAGGTCAGAGCGATGCCAGTTGCCCCTTTTATGACTTGTCCGAACATACGAAAGATGCATCGACATGTGGGGCCCGAGGGTCTTGGCAAACCGTGATACTCGATATTCATGGTTTGGGTACCGTTCATTCATATGGGAAACATAAGCCATTGTGCCGTTTTAGCTCTTAAGCGAAGTCGAGCTTTCTGCCAGTAGGGACAGAATTTCCCTTCCGTTGACATTTTCTAGTATATAAACTATGTCCTTGATCATGATGAGATCCGCACGTTCTGCTACTCGCTAGCAAGCGAAAGTCGTACGTCAAGGGCAGATATATTCAGTCCGGCCACTTTATAACTCCAATGGCTTCGTGGACGAGCATGTACGGAGCACCTATGTCTATAGGAAGTCAGTATATTTCTAGGGTTGGAAGAGCGTACGGCTGTGCTAAGCGACATCATAGATGATGGATTAGGTAAAGTATTAGTCATGATTCGTGGTAAGAGTCTTACCACTGTAAGCCACCAAGTCTTGTGATAGTTCTGTAATTCCGCCTGAACGGGCCTTGTTTAACTTGGAAGAACCGATAAGAAATAGCAGACGTACCTTAGGTACCTGGTAACAACAACTAACCCGCAAGACATATAACGAGCCAACAGCATAGGCGATAAACGGTTTCGTATAAAACGAAGTTTGGTTAAAGTTCTTACGTGCTCCCATACATCGGCGGCACATGCGTAACCGATTGGTTTCGACTCGGGTAGCATTGCTGTAAGCAGACATGGAGAGGTCGCTTTCGATCTCGGCTCGGTGGAAGAGTTCTATCCCTTAAGATATAGTTGAGAATCTAAGACATAGGTTGCCCGCGAAACGTGTACCTATATGCAGTCGAGGTTGTGGTTGTCTTACCCGTCTGTACCCATTACCCCTGCCCTGTCGTGCCTGAACTCAACGGAAGGGTACCAGCATCCATAGGTGAAGCGGCTGCAGTAAGAGAAGTACCACGTCATATCGTTCAACATAGTGGACCCCTGTAAAGTCGCTCGCGGGGACGGTGGGGTCCTTACGGTACGCTAAGGCCCGCTAGGAGCCCTGTCAACCGTGCTGCTAGACCTAATTTCAAGGGGGTTTCGGGAAGCGGCAAGCGTCATGGTTGGCTCGTTCTCTTTTCTCGGTCGTTCCAATTTCCAAAGGCGATACGAAACATTTGGGCAATTTCGACTTGGCAACTCCCAATCTCTCTCTCCCCAGACATCACTCCACCCTGTAGCCCTGCTCTTCGCAGTAATTCTCAATATCTATGTCTTCGGCGAAGGCATCATTATATGCGGGTTTGTCGGTAGATCTTATTTCTACCCGTAATCCGTCTTAGTTCTTGTCAGGGCCTGTTTAGTGGCAAGCGTTGTCACCATCAAACACTCCCAAGCCCTCCACGAGCCTCCTGCTTGCCCAGCTCTCTCAGGCTAGACCTTAGGTAACTCCTACCTCCTTACTTAGGCCCTTCGAGGTAAAGAAGTCATGCGGCCAAAGAGATAATTGCCCCTTCTGTCTGTCGGCTCTTCCTAACTTCCACTGCCATATGCCGTCAACATGGCCCGCCCTAATCGACCTTCTCTGGGCCACTATGACTTTGCGCTTCGTGATCCGCCGACGAACGAACCACTCCGCCGGTCGAGAGCTAATTCGAGACTTCCCGAGTTCGAGCCCATCAGAACCACTCAAGTTGATGTCGATTCGAGCTCTGACGACGATATACCCATCTCGAAGCCGAAGCGACCTGCCCAGCATTCTCGTTCAATGAGCCACCCGTTTCCCTCGTTATTCTCCAGTAAAAAGAGGAAGAATGCCAGACCCGGTGACCAGTCCGGTAATGATGATTTCTCCGAAGACATGAGTCCTCCTAAACCGAAAACACATCCGAGTCCGTACCAGAATGCTGCTCCTAGGAGGATACCGCGTGGGCCAGCGGATTTTGCAACGGGAAATTGTATGACATGTGCTAGCTTGGTTAGATGGCCCAAGGAGCTCCAGGTCTTCAGATGTACCATCTGCTTGACAATAAATGATCTTAAACCGTACGACCCTGCTACTGGTCACTCGCAGCCTAACGCCAGTAGTCCCTTACATCCAAATGAAACCGAGTTCAGCCCCTCGCGACCATTTCCGCAGCCTCGTATGTTCCGCTTTATCCCAGGAGATGATTTTTACTTACCATCGTAGCACGCTCGATATCGCTCGATCGCACGAAGCACATTATTAAGCAATGCTTGCGATCATCTTTACAGTCTTGGATGGCGGCAACTTCATACCAAGAGCGTCCTGAAGCTTGGTCTGACAGATCCTCGTTCAGGCCGGCCAATCAGTATCTCGCACAGCGCGAGTCTCCGAACAAACAGGACAATTCGCCTGCTTCAAGCACTAGTCCATCTAGTTATATCTATAGTGCTGTATTCGACGACTTTGCCGAACTTAATCTTGAGCCGAATCCGTTAAACAGTAATGTATCGATGGCGAGATCGCACTCGACATCCTACCCCGACGCCAGAAGTACGGCCTTTCCTCCTAGTCAAGTTGGTCCACGCAGCTTCAAGCCAGATGCCCCGGTTTCAGAATTAGA
The DNA here is from genome assembly GCA_022578955.1 of Hypoxylon sp. FL1857. Classification (NCBI taxonomy): domain Eukaryota; kingdom Fungi; phylum Ascomycota; class Sordariomycetes; order Xylariales; family Hypoxylaceae; genus Hypoxylon; species Hypoxylon sp. FL1857. Next base: position 375,863 of record MU400386.1, read on the forward strand.
ACCGAAAAGGATCTTCAAGAAGATGGAAGAGTATCTTATTTCGTGCTTTAGTTCCTACTCATGTATTAACAATTCGTTCGTTACGCGGCACATGAGTGCTAGCTCTAGACTTCCCACTGAGGTTGTCAGAAAGCGGACAGTGGAAAATAAAAAGGATCCGATTCGTGACGACGGCCCTATATCTGAACTTGATCCCAAACTATTACTTTTAGGCGACTTCGCAGAGAATGGCACGTGGTGGACTGGAAGCCAAGAGGAGGTTCTGCCTTCAAAGAGCACATCCCGGCGGAAGGACGATGCCCCTTCAATCGTAACTACCAAATCGCCTCGGATCGATTGGGACATGGTTACTGAATGGTATCATACAATCATCAATGTGGGCGAGCAATGGCCATTAGTCTGCGCCGAAATGTTACAAGGTGACCGATCTCAGACCATCGGGGACACAAAGATGAAGGAGTTCGAAGCGTTAGTTGTCGCTGCGAGGGAACATATACAGCGGGTTCTGTTGAAGTGCACAGAGACGCTCCTAAAGCGGCCTGGACGTCTCTTGAAGGAGCCTCAGGATGTCCGCTTCTTACTCTTACTGCTAGCCAACCCTCTCCTTATCTCAGGGTCCAAATCTTATGCCAGTCAGCATCAACGTTCGAGCAAAGGGAAAGGTATAGCCGGAGAGCGCGATATGGAATTGCAGGCTAAATCTTCACTCGGGCGACACTCTGGAATCATTAAGCGGATTCTCGGTCTGCTCGCGAACTCTTCGGAACAATGTCATCATCACTTAATCACGTGGTTCTCTAGATTGCCTGAGGATCTATTCCTTCAAACGAAAGATCTCGTTAGTATTTTTGTTACCTACCGGTTGACCCGACAGAGCGAAAAGAAGGTCGAGCCACAGATCGATATGACTGGCGGCTTGATACCACAAATGCCCAATTCCCGATCCGGCAACACACCGGCGACACTACACGCCGCCTTGGAAGCGTCGAAGTCCAAGAAACAGAAGCAACCTGTCGAACCAGACCGCGCAGCGTATACAGATGACTGGCAAATCAAAGCTGCTGCGAGGGTCATGGCTCTCATATTTTCGGCGAACAAGTTAACGTATGTCCGACGTAATAATAGGCTTGACGGGCGTACTCATGGTCATCTGTTATCAACAAGCGACTTTTACAACTCGCTAGTGGACTGCCTGGACTTCCAAGCCGATTTCGAACTATGGGAATCGAAAAGGGGCAGGTTCACTTTCTGCCAATACCCATTCTTTCTCAGTATATGGGCGAAAATACAGATATTGGAGTTTGATGCAAAACGCCAGATGGCTGGAAAGGCAAGAGAGGCTTTCTTCGACAGCATTTTGACTCACAAGAATTATGCACAGTATCTTGTTCTTAGTATCCGTCGAGAATGTCTTGTCGAAGATAGTCTCAAGAAAGTGAGTGAAGTCGTTGGTAGTGGCAGCGAGGATATCAAAAAGGGTCTACGCATAGAATTTCAAGGGGAGGAAGGCGTTGACGGTGGAGGGCTTCGAAAGGAATGGTTTCTCCTTCTCGTGAGAGAAGTGTTCAACCCAGACCATGGTAAGTTTCTCACTCGCTTTATTGTAAGATAATATCTAATCGCGTACCCAAGGACTCTTCGTTTACGACGAGGACTCCCGTTTTTGCTACTTCAACCCGAACACGTTCGAGACATCCGACCAGTATTTCCTTGTCGGGGTTCTACTTGGGTTAGCCATATATAACTCAACGATACTCGACGTCGCCTTTCCGCCCTTTGCTTTTCGAAAGCTGCTTGCTTCCGCTCCTCCTCCTGCTGTCGGTGCGCCCGCACATTCACGCCCAACAATGAGTTATACGTTGGATGATTTGGCCGAATTCCGTCCAGTCCTTGCAAGAGGACTTCGACAACTACTGGATTATGAGGGAGATGTCCAGTCTACCTTTTGCCTCGATTTCATGATCGAAATCGAGAAATATGGTGCCAGAACCCGAGTACCTCTCTGTCCAGGAGGGGAAACTAAGATGGTAACAAATAACAACCGGCGAGATTATGTTGATCTTTATGTCAGATATCTCCTCGACACTTCGGTTAGCCGGCAATTTGAACCGTTCAAACGAGGCTTCTTCACCGTATGTGCTGGTAATGCGTTGACGCTTTTCAGACCGGAAGAAATCGAGCTCCTTGTGCGTGGTTCAGACGAACCATTAGATATCACCTCTTTACGAGCAGTCGCAGCATACACAGGTTGGCCAAAACATGTGAATCCCGAAAGGGAGCAAACGGTGCAGTGGTTCTGGGATACCTTTGAGAAAGCTTCAATCGCTGATCAACGTCGGCTATTATCTTTCATAACTGGCAGCGACCGTATCCCTGCCATGGGTGCGACGTCTCTGGTCATCAGGATTAATATTTTAGGCGAAGATGAAGGGCGGTTTCCCTCCGCAAGGACGTGTTTCAACATCTTATCCCTATATCGTTATGCCACACGGACGAGGTTAGAATATTGTTTGTGGCGAGCGGTCAACGAGAGCGAGGGGTTTGGACTCAAGTGAGAGTGATGGTGGGAGAGTTGTCCTCATTACAGCATTGCATCGGCGTTTAACGAGCTCGGGACGAGCACTGAAACATGATGTACCGGAATACCCATAATGAGCATTGGAATGCCATGTACTATGATTGATGTGGTAGTTGGATGGGAGCAATTCCCTGAGGCGAGAGGAGAGCTGGAGCTGGAGTGATGCTCACGCGGGACAGTGCCCAATTAGCTGTATTAGTATTGCAGTCTACAACAGCCATAGCGAATGATGAAGGAAAACTTGATAGACAAATCGCTATGGCTACCTGTTTGGCCGATGTCGAGTGTATGTAGGTAGATTTCTTATACTTCAATAATAATATCAAGGTGTCGAACTATGCTGCGGAGAAGAAATGTCTTCCTATAAGGGCGAGGTTGGTTACCTACCTGCTACCTTATTACCAGACTCAACTAAGGGATGGATACCACTAATATTCTTGCACGCGCCGATATTCACCTGATGGAGATAAAATAATTGGGATATTATATGGACCTGGTTTGAGACTCCTCTCAAAGCATAGCGGTGAAGCTCATCGTCTAGACCCATCCATAGTAACTTTACCATGCATTCTACCCCTAATATGCAGGTAGTTGTGAACACCTTCTGTATCCAACGGCCGAAGAATGGTGCTCCCAAATGGATATGGAAAAGGACATGCCCCGGTATGAACCAACTAAGAGAAGCGAGGTGGAGTGGCACAGTCGTAAGCTGGGATTCTCCCAGGATCCGCATCGTTAGTAAAACCCGGCTCGCAACGCCCAATGACAAGCTCTTCAATTTACTAAAAGGGTAAATCTGGTATTATGGTTGAAATACGAGCTCTTTCATGCAAGGAAGTTTCAGATACTTAGTAAGCATATTTGAGGTAATGAAGTCCGGTTGGCGGGAGTAGTTTGTAGGACCTCTTTCTTTCAATGGAGGTGTTGGTTTCCGGAGCCCATCTATGTTCTGCCGGCCATAGCATATCAATTGTCAAATTGTATTATGTTGAGCCGTCATTATGACTATCACCAATAAGTTGTATATTCCGCATTATCGTAAGTTGTGTTGTTGCGTAGGTCTCACAATAATAAGTGGCCATAGTCTTGTGAATGGTGGAATCTATTATATTCATAAGGAATCAGAGTAGGTTCCCCGATTAGTAATGCCTGCATTGCAGGAAACTTCGTGCAAAATATATAATGAGCAAAATTAATAAAAATATGGCGCTTGGCTTGCTGCGTCTTCTTGGGCTGCTCTCATGTAAAGCAGTCAAGTCGCATAGGTGATAAATGACTATTCGTTATTTGATCGTGTAACTTTTTGATGGTGACTAAGGTATACATATCAAACTCGTAATTGAAAAGCTTCAGACCTGGGTATGATTGGTTCCGGCGGTCGGGGTCCGAGACCCACGAAATTACCGAAGTCGAAGGTCTAGATGGAGTTCAAATTTCCACCGGAAACCGACTTCGCCTAGACGATGGAACGATGCAGTGTATAGCGCGGGTATCCGGCGCGAGGGCAATACGACTACTGCTTGTCCGGGTTAGTAGGTCGTCTTGGATGATACGGATGTTGCCCTGGGCAGGATCACGCCAACCGTTCGGGCCTATTCCCCAGCCTTGTGTGGCGCTGCGATCAATCAGTCATGGCTTCACTAAAATACACCTACCTAGAAGCTTCTTGATTAGTGGAGGATGTTGGTAAGCTGTGCGCTGCTTACTGCTTGCGTAGGCTTGATTTGACACGTTGAGCCCCTGGCCATCCACATTGGCCGGCCAGCCAGGTTCGAGGTTTTTGTCACGCTTGCGATGTCGGATTGGGGGGCGTGAATGGATTCTTGACTCACGCAGTCACACGAGAGGGCGTGATAATCAGTAGGAGTTGAATGGTGAGCACTGATAGCAATTTATGGGCAATTGCGTGGATCCAATCGTCCTCGGCGCCTTACACGGCGCAGGGTTTCTCCCAAACTCCGGTACCTTGCGGTCTTGGAATGCAGGTAATGGGGGACCCTGAAGGCAACCCTGAACTAAGTTGAGACTTTTTCTTTTGTCCACATGTGGCATGTGTAAGCTCGAAAGCCGCCGCACCGCCGTAGTAGCTTGGAATAGATCGCCATCCAAACGCAATCTGTCTGACTCGAAATATTGGAAATTGGAATCACGGAATTGCTATTCTAATACTGCTGTCCCGGCCAAATGGACTACGTTTGCAAGAGCCGAGCTGTATCGGATAGAATCGTGAATCATATTCCGTATCTTGACCGAGAACCCGTTAGACATTCGTGCTATTTTCGTTTGGCACAGTGGCAAAGGCTTTCCTCGGCTGTAGAAGAGTGACTTGGGATATACATGGCTATAGAGGCTTGTTCGAAACTCCTAGATGCTTTCGAAACAGTCCCTGGATGCGATCCGGTCTGAGGAATATAAATGAGCTTTCCATACGAGTTGAGTTATTTTCCATGAAAAAGCATCCATTGATTGGGGGAGGTTTGTCACTGACAAGACTTCGAATTGGGTCTGTGTGATGTCAACGGAGCCCGGTCGCGCACTGTCCTAGGAGCGCGCCGGAGTTACGAGGCGTGTACTTTCTAACCCAGCTGGATGGGCATCCATGGATGTCCGTGTGCTTCGTCCGTACATGTAGCGCTCTTCCATCCAAACAGCGAAGATATATAGAGAATATAAAACCTAGAGAAATGATTGATTAAACCGACCAGGTTGTGATATGTTATATCATCTATAATTATTGTCTTCTGATTATCCAATCTACTCGTTTGATTTAAATAAATCAGCTCATATCTCTCACCATAATGCATAATGTCAACACATCGTATTCACGAGGAACATCTGATCTCTCAACTGTGATTGCGTTAGTCCACACCCAACTGGTCTAGAGCGCGGCGGGGGTGATGCGGATGTAACTGTCAAGTACTGCTTAGCAGTTTGTACAGTAGGAATTCCCCGACGAAGGTGCTTTTACCCCTCCAGAAACAAGCCCTGGCAGGCGCTGTAGGGCCAATTCCGTGGGAGGGATTGAGCACCCCACCTACCTACCCACCTTGCTGCATCATATTTTTTCTTGGTATTGTCTCTCAACCTTTTTTTATTTATGTCGCTCATATGCCATCATCAACCGCCTGCCCCTCCAAATCCCTCTTCCTCTCAACAACCACATATTTAATCTGACCTCCCTGCTTCTCAATTCTCTCGAGTGATCTTCTCTGATCAAGTCTTGAGATTTCGCCAGAGCTTAATAATAAAACGACAATCTTTTCTTCTGAATAATACAGGTAAGAGCTAGCTTCCCCCCCTCAAACAGCTCACTTCATTACCCCGCCATTGCACTATTACATGGGCTTCGTAATATCGACGAGCTCATGTTTCCTGCCCCGCCAACCTGGATCGCTTGGCTTCGTTTGGGGCTTGGAAGTCGTTTCTGCAACAAACTGGACGAGACAGGACGAGAATTGGCAATTGCTATTTTCATGGTAGCAATTAAACTTTTGTCGATCGCGGGATAGCTGTGTTTCATTCAGCTGAATAGAAATGCCGCGTTTGCACTGCCGTCTCGCTCATTCTCAACTCTCCAGCCTCAGCTACATTATAAACTTCGCTTTCTTCCCTAGAAAACAAGCCAAAATTTACTAATTTCATCCTCTTCAAACCTAGATTACAATGGCTATCAAGGTCGGCATCAACGGATTTGGCCGTATCGGCCGTATCGTCTTCCGCAATGCCGTCGAGCATGACGACATCGAGATCGTTGCCGTCAACGACCCCTTCATTGAGACTCACTACGCAGAGTACATGCTGAAGTACGACTCGACACACGGTATCTTCAAGGGATCCGTCTCTTACGACAGCGATGGTCTCGTCGTCAACGGCAAGAAGGTCAAGTTCTACCAGGAGCGTGACCCCGCCAACATTCCCTGGAAGGAGACTGGTGCTGAGTACATCGTCGAGTCGACCGGTGTGTTCACCACCACCGAGAAGGCCAAGGCTCACTTGAAGGGTGGTGCCAAGAAGGTCGTCATCTCTGCCCCCTCTGCCGATGCCCCCATGTACGTTATGGGTGTCAACGAGAAGACCTACGACGGCAAGGCCGACGTTATCTCCAACGCTTCTTGCACCACCAACTGCCTTGCTCCCCTCGCCAAGGTTATCAACGACAAGTTCGGTATCATTGAGGGTCTCATGACCACTGTCCACTCCTACACTGCCACACAGAAGACCGTCGATGGTCCCTCCAACAAGGACTGGCGAGGTGGCCGTACTGCTGCTCAGAACATCATTCCCAGCAGCACTGGTGCCGCCAAGGCTGTCGGCAAGGTCATCCCTGAGCTTAACGGCAAGCTTACCGGAATGTCCATGCGTGTTCCTACCTCCAACGTCTCCGTTGTTGACTTGACTGTCCGTCTCGAGAAGGGTGCTTCTTATGACGAGATCAAGGAGGCTATCAAGGAGGCTGCCAATGGCCCTCTTAAGGGTAAGTTGTATTCCTGATATGCATATCTAGTTCAAATTAGGTGCTAACGATGTGTAGGAATCCTCGCTTACACCGAGGATGACGTCGTCTCCACCGACTTGAACGGCAACACCAACTCTTCCATCTTCGATGCCAAGGCCGGTATCTCCCTGAACAAGAACTTCGTCAAGCTTGTCAGCTGGTATGACAACGAGTGGGGTTACAGCCGACGTGTCCTTGACCTCCTTGCCTACATCGCCAAGGTCGATGCTGGCAAGTAAATTCTTATAAACTCTCTAATGACTGAAAGCTCTGGCGGCGTCAAAATGTGCGGTTGGCTTTCATTGAAATAAAGGTTGCCGAGGGCCATGGCTGGGGTTCTCGTTCGAGCAATATGACATTAGTGGTTCATAAATAATGAAATAAATAAAAAAAATTGATGCACTAGCTGAGGCATGTTCACTGTGAGATTGGTAGTACTCTCCGAATCATTTAGGCAATTCCCCCTGCAACCTCCGAGGTAATGTAGCATAGTTGGCATTAATCCTATATGCATTGAATTAAGTCAACCCAATGCATAGCAGAGAAGATGTGTAGAGTGTCAGTCTCGAAAAGCATTATAATTGCTATCCGCTTACGCCCATGCACCTATGTTACACTTTCTATTTCGTGAATCACCTATTCATCTAGTAGGAATAGTAGCTTGCTTGGTCTCTCTCGCCTAAGCCACCTGATTTTGGTATCCATCCAACGCCACTGAAAGGAGAAGAAAATAGTAAGGCCCGAACTACGCTCAGCTGATCTCCATTGCGTCTCCACCGCCGACACCGTTCGTCACGGCGAATTCAACAGCGCCGTCGTTGCCAATCAGTCGCTTCTCGGACTGGTTGACAAAAGCAACGCTCCTGGCCGGGTCGTAGAACAGTTTGAAGCTGCGCTGGACGTCGTCTACGGAGACTTGCTTGGCCTTGCGCTTGGCACACACGAGCTGCGATGTCGTGATTAGGTTGCTCGCATAGCGGAGGCCGGCTTCTTGGCCGATCTTTGTGAGCAACGCCAGGGCGTCAGCGGAGACGTCGATTTCCTCCTCTGTAGCGCGGATGCTGAGGATCTGTCGGATCTCGTCCGGAGAGTAGGTTTGCGTCTGGATAATGACGACGCGGTCGAGGAAGTCGAGGGGCAGACCGTGGGGGGAGCGGTAGTCGGTGCCTCGGATCTTGGACACACCCCGGTTGCTCGCCATGATGACGATGGGCGCGAGGTCCACTTCCAGCGCTCGGTTGATGTAGCTGAAGCATTCAATATCTAGCATGTGTACCTCGTCGATGAACAGCACACCGGGTACGATTTCGGCCTTGCCTTCTTCCTTCCACTCTCCGACCTTGGTGTCGATCTGATCCCGGATCTCGCTGCGGATCTCACCGGTGTCACCGCTGAAGAGGGCTAGGAAACCTTGCGTGCGCGAGTTGATGACGTCGATCTCGTGAAGAGTCACGGTGTGGACCACCTCCTTGCGCTTCTGTATCTCGCCATCCGGGCACTGCAGGAACTTGGTGTCGACACCCATGGCATCGTAGTCGCGACTGCGGGCGTAACTCCTCCCGAGCTTGGTAATCTTGCCGCTGCCCTTGTCGATAGATATGATATCGCCGGCCATAACGCGCTCCTTGGTCATAGCGTCGATCATCTTGGCACCCATGTCGTAGACGGCCTCCATGTCGGTGGTCTTGATTGTGAGCTTCCCTTGCTTGGCACCACCCGTCACACTGCGGTCGATCTGTATCTCGACCACCTCGCCCTCCATGATCTCGGACTCCTCCTTGATGCGCACGCCAATTGACTTGCGGAACGCTTGCGTTAGGGCCTCGGTCTTGGACATCTCGAGCGAGAAGATCTCGGACGAGGCGAGCGTCGTGAAGGGTACATCGGGGCCGAGCGATTGCGCCATGCCCATGGCTATGGCTGTTTTACCGGTGCTAAATGATTTTCCATGGTTAATTCCAGCTTCCAGAGCTGAATATTCATGACTGATCAATCTAGCTTACCTCGGAGGTCCGGCAATGAGAACAGCCCTGCCAGCGATTTTGCCCACCTTGATCATCTCTAGTATGACTGCTGCCGCCTTTCGCGCTTTCTCCTGGCCGACGAGGCCTTGCGATGCTGCGCGAGGCTCTAGCGTGTCTGCATCAACTCCAAGGCCTCTGATGTGCGAATGCGCTGCGATGAGGTTCAGACCTCGCAGCTCCTTGGTCTCGCCGACGGTGACGACGGGCTACATATTTTGTGATTGATTAGCTTTGGAAGTTGTATTTTAGTCGGCGCACTTACAGCAGCCATTTTTAAAGCTCGATTTGATTTCGCTACGTGAGTATTTCGCAGCTCTAGAATCCCTCTGGGTGGTGTTGTTGCTCTCCGCCAGCCTCGTTAGTTGATTTCTGGAACCTTTCAAGTTGATCGGGTCACAGCTCTGGAAAATTGGACGCGGTACATGGGTGCATGCATACGCGGGTACAGTACAAAATCGCTACCGCGCCTTATCAGCCTGGCTTGGCGTCGATATTGTTGGGTGAATGACGGTCAGCTGTGGCTTGAGCTGCAGGGCAGCTACTCGATAAGGATTTCCACGCTAAGAGGTGTGCTTCGTGTGGCGTTCGGGCGGTGTGCAAGGCCAATCAATCGTCTTAAATGAAAGCATCTTGATTGGCCGCATCACGCTTAAGCGCTAGATATAGTAAATGCAGTGACACCTGATACGTGCCTTACCCCACTTACTTATTTCCCCTATGTTCGCTTCGTTAGGTGGTGTGCTTTGGTTCATAAAACAAATGGCGTGTAGTTATCAAGTAAAATATCAATTTTCTTAAAATGGACGCGTAAAAAATCAATTAAATCATATAATTTCTGTCTACCCATGTTCGCCACTTTTTCTGTCGCGTTGCTCCCGCCGCTCTTCCGAGGCGACGTGAATATCATAAGAGCTTTTCCTTCTTGGTTCTATGACTTGCGCTGCCGTTTCTTCCTATACATGGCAATTTTGTCCGGCGTCTGTGTCTTGCAACGGCATTTCCTTATCTCGCCTCCATCGAATGTGCAGCCACTGCCGTTTGCTTGGAAGTATCCACCCGGAACTTGAGTATAGGTCTACACTTCTCTCGACCCATACCTGCCTTACTTAAGTTGAAGACCCAACAACTGAAGCACTTGCACATATATCAACTTGCCAGTTGACCGACGCTCTTTCCAACTTTCTTTGCCCCGCCCATATTACATTTTCTTTTTTTCTCGACGTGTTTTATACACGAAGAACGAAGTCAACCCCTAGCAGCCGGTTAACTCCGTTGTGTGCGCATAGCCAGCGCTAATACTACCGAGTATTCAGCGGGTGCTATAAACCTGACTAGCTGTTACCACAAAACTCTTATTCTATCAGATGTTCAATTTATATTGCACACCTTTACAATCGTCCAACTACCTCTAGTTCGAATCTTCACTTTCAAAATATCCTCTATTCAACCCACCTGGACTCAGTCAATTACTACATGTGCTAGGTACCTGCGTTTGCTTGGTTGAAACCAATCCTAGGTATTCTCAGCTTCGAAACTTTCATCCGGTCCCTTCCTTCCATCTAAACCTTTCGAGTTATTCGGAAGTCACAAACCAGTCTAGATCCAAGCATCGTCTGAGGCAATGCTAATATCATACGTGATTGGTTTGTCAGGAAGTTGCATTGTAAACTTGAGGAATTGGGGAAATAGCGAATTGAGGCTGGTTCCTTGGCTCGCGAGGTAACCCTGATCCAATCATTTCTATTTTACTACTATACTCTTACCATGTCATACCATCGATGGAAACTAAACAGCTCTGAAGACGAGCGTCGACGTCCATACGGTTATGAATCTGGTCGTTATGAGTCTTATAGGCCACCAGATAGTAGGAGTCCACCACGTGATTATAGCAGAGATACAGAGCGAAATCACGACATGGAGTCCGGTCGACGCGACCCGAGGGATACGAGAGACGCAAGAGCTCCACCGCGAAGTCCGCGTGGCAGTAGAAGAGACGTGGAGCCACCCAAGAACCTTCAGATAGACACAAGGGTCGCCGATGGATCCCGACGAACTTCCCTGTCGAGCCATTCCTCTACCAGTGCGTTCACCGGACCCCCTACCGAACCTGGTGAGTTTCTCTTCCCGACAAATTCCCTGGTCACTATTCTAACATATTCATAGTAGCCGCAGAAAGAACTGCCAAATCAAGCAGCCAACCAAGTTCCGCGGCTACGCCCACCATTCCAAAGGCTAGAGATCCCAAATTGCAAGACGTCTTTGAGGCCATATATAAATGGAACGAGACGTTGCAAGAGCGTATGCTTCTGAAATCACGGAAAAGCCAACTTTCACGTGAGGATCAGAGACGTCGAAATGAGATTACTAAGATCGCCAACAAAGTTGACGATTACGCGTCGCTTTCAGAGTTCCAGCGCCGGTTCGAAGAAAGCGGGAAGGCAGAGAGTGAGAATCTCTCCAAGCGTCTCGCCGGTCTTGATCGGCAGTATTTAGAGGATCTGGAAAAAGTTGTAGGCTCGATCTCGTCGCATACCTCTACTAGTTCCCAAGCGGCAGCTCAAAGTGAATCGCTATCAGCCCTAGAATCGAAATTTGCCGAATTTCAAAAACAAAATTCCGAACAGCAGAAGCAAGTATCCGAGCAGCAGAAGCAAATATCAGAAGCGCAAGAGCAAATTCGAGGTTTATTAAATGATAGGGAGACGACAACTAAGGCTTATGGTGTCTTAGAGAAAGACTTTAGGAACCTGAAGTCTAATTACAGCACGCTCCAGTCTGAGAACTCCGAGCTTAAACGGCGAGTTGCGGACCTCGAATCCACCAAGTCAACTATAGATGACCTGAGCCGACTGTCTCAGGATCTCCACTCCATCACGACCAGTGTGGGCAATGTGGAGAGTCAAATGCATAGCTTGGTTGAGGATCTCGATATGAAAACATACAATGAGATCCTCGACACCTGGATTGGACATGACTTCAAAAACATGGTCATTTCTAACAAAAAAACCGTTGCTGCTCTACGCCAAGATCTCCAGTTCTTCCAGCAGTCTACTACCTCTCAGCTTAATACAAGTAATGCACTAATTCAAGAGATACGAAAGACTCTTGAGAGACTAGAAAATTCACAATCAGCTCCACAGCAGACAAACACGCAGTCGCCAATCAATGCTCAACAATCACAACAAGCCCTGCAAGCTTTGGTTGAAGAGAAGTTTAATTCATTCAACGAAGTAGTTCAGAGGACTGTTGCGGATAGTGGGGATGTTTGTGCTGATATGGTCGACGAAGTAAGAGCTCGCGTCGATAATATTGAAGCCGCTATCAGTGCGCTACAAAAACAAGCTGAGGCCCGTTCGAAGGAAACTGATGTGCCGACGCGAGTCGACCTAGAGAAGTTTGCTACAAAACATAATGCGGAATTTCAGCTCCTGGAAAAGCGTGTTGAGTCACTCGAGGGACAAAGGCTCGGTCCAAGGATTGATAGTGTCGATGTTGGTCTTGCCAATCTCGAGAAGAGGGTGCAGCATTATCAGGAGAGGGGCGTTGGTGCAAATGCGGCTGCCACCGAGGCCTTCATTAAAAGCATCAGACCGGAGATAGAAGATGCTAGAAAGAGATTGGATGCTCTGGATATGGGTATGAGATCTTTAAACGATCAATGGGCGAACCTCAGCACAAAGCAAATGGCCGAGAGAATTTACCAGCTGGTCGATCCTTACGGGCAGCGGAACGAGATACGCTTTGAGGCCATTGAAAAGGACGTTGAACAGTTGAGGAGCAAGCTCTTGGTTGTAGAGGACGGTCTTATGGCTTTGATATCGGAAAATAAAAAATTCACCGACTTCGCGAGAGTCGCCTCGCTAGATGGGAAGAGACAAGCTTCCCCAGGCTCTATGGCTGAGGAACCGACGAAGAAAAGGAAGCTTGGTCCCAACGGTCAGGCCCAATTACCTGTATTGCGCAGCAGTTCTCTTAACTTGTAATCACAGCCGCAAGAGCGATCGAAGAATGAGACTCGAGGCATGGTCGAGTTGTTATGCGTCTTTGCCAGATTGGGCCGAAGATCCAGTACAACATCATCAAGGAACGAAGAACGCTATCGAAAATCGTCATGCTGATGAAAGTCATCTTGTCGGCTACCCTCGCTAGCACTGGTCTACGGATTGACCTCCGTACCTTCATCTATCGAAGTGGCACCAACTTGCCTCAAGGTCGTGAAACCACTACCCTGGAATGGGGCATCATAAATGGTATTGGAACTCGAATTCTTTCTCCGTACAATCACTCTCAAGGCGTTTGCGTTATGCAGAGCTGTGGCCCATCCATTATGCCACAGCTCTAAAAATACAAGAGGAACATACAAGGTCGTGTGTTTAGGTGCGTTATTGCGTTAGATGGATACGTCGGTAAAATACCCCTTTGTTTTGTCGTTGCTTTTGAGAAGCATTCGAGAAAAAGAAAAAGAAAAGAGAAGTTGGCAGAAAGGCAACAAGGTTACGGGGTGATGACTCTTGCAGGGCGGAGAGACTCCGAGCAACGACGAGGTCAATTTGCGAATGCAGTCCACCTGTGGGTTCTACGTGAGATGAAGCAACATTCGCCATGACCAAGGACGTTACACTCAAGGAGGATGGCAAATTCGAGACCAAGTTTCCAACCAAGATTAGTCTACCCGAGCCTGGCTCTGCACAGTGAGATGAGAACCTTACAGATGCGGGAGTGCTTCAGCTGCCACATGAGGAAGTCCTTAGTAACATGATAATAAATTAGCTTGCTCCATCTTCAACCGTGTCCTATAATAAGTGATGTAAAGATGCCATCGCGTGAATATGGTTTTGTAGTTCGTAGTCTTTTATGACGTCTATGTCTATATGCCCAATTCGTATTATTTACCCGCTATGCACATTCTCATCATCCCGTCATCCCGGTAGGGTTCAACTGTAGAAGTTTATTCTTATAATAACTTGAGCCCTCCCGTAACCTGGTCCACGAGACTCTTCGGCGCAGGCCCGACACCTAAGACTGTGAGGCTGCCAGCATCGATCTGAGTGCGACCGGCGTCCTGGATGACCTCGGACGTGATCCCCAGGCTGCGCGCCTTAGCCAGGAGTTCTAGTAACTTATCCTCCGATTTTACCTGCACGGCAATCTTGGTCTGGCCGCGCCGCTCCCAGCGCTGTAGCAATCGGGCTTCGGGTGATGAAGGGTTGCGGGATGCGGCGCGGCTGAGGGTCTTGTAGCACGCGAGAGTGGCGTGGGAACACTGCGCTGCGATCTTGCCTGTGAGTTACAAGAGACACCAGTTAGTATGAAATTTCATTACGGGTATGAGTGCAAGCAAAACTGAAGCGAGAGCAGAAGACAAACCTTTCGTCATGCCCAGATCGGTTCGCACCACCAGGATTAGCTTGCACTCTTCGTTCGCAGGACCCTCGGCTATCGACTGTTGTGGGCTGGCGGCGACGCTCTCAACCTTCTCCTCTGCCTTCTTCGCGCTCTTCTTCTTCTTCGGCTTGGCGGCCTTCAGTCCATCCCGACGGTCAGCATCCTCTCCGTTTGCCCAGTTGGGCGCGTGGTCCAGTATCGTGTCGTCCTCGTCGATGTCGGATTCGTCGCTCTCGACTGGGTCGTCGGTGTTGGCTCGTGCCTGGGAAGCTAGCGACGGCGAGATGAAGAAGTACCCCCGGATCGAGTACATGCCAAACATGAAGCCCGATATGAAAGCCACGATGCTGGTGGAGAGGACCACCGTGGTGGGCGTGAGGAAAATTGTGGGTGGCTTGTCAGCCATGTTGTCGAATAGGATGAGATTTCGGCTGGCCGTATGTCTTTGGTTGTCGTGAGACTTTGAGGAGAACGAACGGGGGGAAGAGGCGCTCGTTACTGTTATTTTCACAATTTCACAAAATTTCGGATTTCTTGACCCATAACCGAATGAAGAGAAATATGTGGATTTTAAAGCGGGAATTGGGTTTTGAAATCGTTGAAAAAATGATGAGGCTGAGAAGCTGCGAGGCTTGATGGATACTATTCTGGGATCTCGAACAAAAATGTTTAAAGATCTGACTGCGAGACGCAACATGAGATACCCCACGTCAGCCTTGCGTCCACGCGAGCCTGCCTGGCACAGTCTTAACCCTTGCGACAGGTGCCTTGTCTGCCGGCGGCTCTGGTTTACTATAAACACCCCCTCCGTGTTCATCCTAAGGAGACTCGACCTGACGAGACATTGACGACAGGTGTAGAACAGTCTGATATGAAGCAACCTCATGAGAGAGTTCTCAAGTAAAGAAAGCTGCATGGTTGTGTTACCCATCGAGAGACATTTCTCGCTTGACGGAATTACCTATCATGCAGCTCGGACATGCAGAGCTCGGCAGAGGGCCTGCTTGCTATAATCCGTAACCGGTTAGGCGCTCATAGATTGGTACCTACTCTGTATGTACCTAATCAGATAACGTAGCAGTCGGGTGTCGAATGATGCGATGCTCAGTGGGCCATCTCGGCGTCCATCCTATTAGATCATCCCGACACACGGGGACTCTTGAGCTTGATTGGCTGGAACCCCATGAACCGGAAAAGCCACAACCAAGCCACATGAAATCCCACTTCCAAGGTTAAACCTGGCCTGCGTGGATAGCTCCTACATAGCACATTAGGTAACCCCTGTCATCCACTAAGATTGATTTTGGCCGGCATCGAGTGTCAGCGAGGAAACTGCCAGCCGCAGCTTGGAACACTTGGGCAGTGGGCAGCAAACTCTACCCATATACATGTAGTACCTGTGACAGGGAGAACTTGGGGGTCCAACTTTGCCCGCCCTAGGTAGCTGCCCCATCCCGAGCCAACTCTGCCACCATCCGGTCGCTCACACAACCTGGAAGGCTCAAGGCTCTAAGCAACCGAAGCAGTCATACTGGAGCATCCCTGCATTCTATTGTGTAGACGCTACATCCATCGTCCCTGGGCACGCTACGCCTGCTACTACCTCACTACTACACCACCTAGTACAGTCTTCACCCACTTCACCAACATCTTCCCGCTGCCGATCATCACGCATCACCTGCAACAACAATCATCGGCACGCACTATCTTCGCTTCCTGCTACTCTTTTTTCTCCCTCGCTTTTACTTCCCGACGAGCCTCGTCCGCCTCCCCTGCCCTTCGCCATAACATAACATATACCTATACCTTCTATCTACTTTATTTATTTTTCTTCGGTTCATTCGCCGACGCGAGCCACAATTTGACGAGCGATGCGCCGGGCCGAATGTCACGAGGATTTATTGGAGGCTGGATAAGACAGCAGATGATGTCTACGCGACAACAATAGCCTGTGTCTATCTACTGCATTGCATTGTATTGTACTGTACTGTACGGGACCGCGGTGTGCAGGGCGAAAAAAAGCCAGCGTCACCATCGCACCCAACCTTGAGGTCAGTTCAATACTTCCGTCAGGTACCTTTGATATTATTTTCGATTGTGCAACATACATAATATCTCCATTGTTTCCAATTCAGCCAATGCATACCTTATTGGATAATTGTTCACCATTGTTTGAATAATCATACATCAAAATGTCTTCGGATCTCCATATCACATGTTTCTCTATCTGCCCATTCGATAGCGAGGAAGCAAGATTGGCGTGCTGAACTCTAAAATGCAGAATTCCCGTCTTATCGCAACATCCTAGATCCTGATGATACCTTCAGCACCCGTCCTATACTCCTAGTCAGCATCCACCCGCAACCGCGCTTCCTTTCATGAACCCCAGCACCAAGTTCGCGTGCAACGTTTCGGAGTTGCATGAACAAAGAAAATCATGGAGGAAGCGACCAAGACGATTGAGAAACTAGTAAAAAACATACTGCCTCCCCAACCACACTTCCTATCGCTAGACACGACGCGCCGATACCGACCACACACCGACGACAAGAGATTAGAAGAACAAGACATAAGACCTCTCCAATACACTACCTTTCTCAGTGACGCAGACCGTGGCATTCTTCTTACCCGTGCCTACTTCGACGTGCGAGAAGAGCCCGTAAATCCTGTCAATGCGACTGATACCCCGACACCACGAAAAACCGACCCTAATAAACCCAAAACGAAGTTATCCCTGAAAGACTACAAGAACAGGAAGAAGTCCCCTGACGGCGAAGAGCCACCCAAATTATCTGCGCAAGCTCCTAAGACGAATGCGCCTTCAAAGAACCTGCCGGATCCGGTAGCAAGGGACATGGAGGGCCACCGCGATGCCAAGAAAGGGACACCTGATATGAAATATGGCCTGAAGCCCGATGCGCGTCGTCATCGCAGCCCATCACCCGAGAGGAAGAAACGAGTGGCGGAAGCTGAACAAGATTCCAAGCCAGTGAAACGGACCAAAGTCGAGAATGGTACACCTAATTCTACAAGTTCACGTCCTGTCAAGGACTATACCCCTCTAAAGTCTGAGCGGCAAGTATCTTCTGAAAAGAAGCTACCGAAAGACTCTAGAGCTCCGCCAATTACCAATGGAAGGTCGGCACTCAATAACACCGGGAACAAAGGCATCTCCCCCAAACCCACCACCCAGGTAAATGGCTCTCACAAGCTTGCTAAAAGCAAGGATGGGACGGAGAAGAAGGCCGGGAGCAATTCAAATTCGAAGGCGCCCTATGTGCCACCTCTACTATCTCCAATTGATATGTCAGACTACATAGATGATGATCCCAAAGTACCACGTCCCACCGCGAAGAAGAAACCGGCGGATACAGCCAGTCTAAAGCCTCCGTTGAAGAAAAGTCGAGAAGAACGCGATCCGTCCCCTAGTCCCCAAAAACGCAAAATCCCACCGCTTCTGTCTCCGACACTCCCTCCGATTGTACTTGAAGAATTGGCGAAGACGAATAAGTCGACTTCGTCAAGGGACATGGGTCAAAGGAACAGTCAAAGTTCGGATTCCCCTAATGGTCAGAAGAAGGCGGCAAAACCTTCGAAGCGCGAAGAAACAATCCATGTGGAAAGCAACAAAGGACAACGGGATTCGCTTAAGGTCACGTTGAAGTACAAGAAACGGAACGCAAAAACCGTAGAACGACTCCTAGCTTTACCCCCAGGTGGCAAGAAGAAGAGTGAGCTGCTGAAGAAGGACGATCGGGCCTCCCGTGATCGTTCTGATAGCTTGGAACCCGGGACTGCACGTAAGCGTCCCGTTCCCGCAGCGGACGCTAGCGAGGCAATCAAACGGCCGAAGGCCTTGGAGATCACCCGTCCCGCAACCCCACCGAGGCAGTCGTCAGCTATGACGCGAGTCGCATCCAATAGTTCCCAAGCTGGCACACCTGGAGTTGCAAACGGCCTCACCCCCGCCACGCAACCACCTGAACGACGTCGTCCACCCGCCGATCCAGAGAAGGTGCAGCGAATACTAACAAGGGCCACAAACTTCATTCAGCTAGCCACCAGATTAAAACATGAACGAGACGCAGTTCTAAAGAAGCCGACGGAAGGAGTCTCGGATCGCGAGCGTCAAGTTGCCATTGCTGCGGGCATCCAATGCCTGGTTTCGTTCCTACTTGGCTTCAAACTCCAGAGCGATGCTTCCGATCTAGAGCGCAAACCTGCTTCGACTCGGTCTTTGAGAGAGCTATTAGCGTTATTTCGAGTAACTAGAACCGATTGCGCGCGACACAACGCCCTGACCGCACTAATATTGCGTCTTCAGGGCATCTGTCTTGTGCACATCGGCCGTATTCTGTGGTCGTACCCTTACGACCAGGAGTTCGCAACCCAGATCCTTACAAATTGCAAGGACCAACAAGAGACCTGGCGACTGGCTGATAACGCGCGCAGATCTATGGGCGTATACGACGGAAGTTCCAAATCAGAAGATGGGGGCTCGGTAGGCAGGCTCATCGATCGACTTGGACCGTGGACTATAGCCGAGGAAGCTATACCGGTCACCCTCGAAGTTCTACGCAAGGTCATGCAAGCGAATGGGCAATGGCAA
The DNA here is from genome assembly GCA_022578955.1 of Hypoxylon sp. FL1857. Taxonomy (NCBI): domain Eukaryota; kingdom Fungi; phylum Ascomycota; class Sordariomycetes; order Xylariales; family Hypoxylaceae; genus Hypoxylon; species Hypoxylon sp. FL1857. The sequence continues at coordinate 394,954 of MU400386.1, forward strand.
CCCGCTGACGCTCTTACGAAAGTCAGGCACTCTGTAACCAACGGAGCTGCCAACTCGAACCAAAACTAGACGAGCCTACTACGCAAGCCTGCACCATACACTTCTTGGGGCGACGCCAACCTGCGTTATAATGTATATTATGAACCACGATTCCCACGACATGATACCAGAGCACTTCTTCATTTTCCACGTTCGCGCACAAACCCTCACGATTTGGGTAGTCGGGATGTGAGGACACATTGGGTCGAGGGCGACCCAGAATATGGCATGCGGCGTCTCGTTTGGACGGACGGATAACCTAGGGGTTTTTACATGAGTATCCTATACAGCTATTACGGCTCAGGACATAAAGGGTTGATTGATTGAGTTTTCTTTTCATATGCGATTCAGTCAGACAGGGGACTTGCGAGAAAAAAAGGCTAGATGAGATGCATCAAGTTGGAGTGTTTTCATATAGGGAGAAGCGAGGGAAGGAAAGTGATTGGTAGGCGGCTGTTGTGTATTTTTTCCTCCTCAGCAGCGTCTGAGTAGTAACTGCTTCGATGATATCCCGCCGGCACGGCCGAGCAACATGGTATTTTGAATGATTACCTGCATATTTGAATGTCTACGATGTCTTGGCACTTTTGTGTTAGATTCTGTGTTCCAGTTAGGTGTATCGCGATCCTGTTGCTGAATAATCGTACCCCTGAGCTGGTGGACGACAAGCATCCGCGGAATGAGTTTTAGCGAAGCTGGTCAAGCGACAATATATAATGCCCTGAAAATATAATCTTCAGCTATTTAGAAATGGCAGGTGTTGAAAGGAAAATGTAGATGAAAGAAAGTGGGAGAATTCGATAGGTTCCGGCCTTAGAACCAACCCGTTAGCAATTGCCCTGTAAAAGTTAGCGTACTGCCGCCCGCGCCTTATTTTCAAATCCTAACATTGCGAAAAAAAAAAAAAAAAAAAAAAAAAAAAGACTCCAAAATGAGAGGGTTTCGGGAATGTGGATTAGAGAAAAGGATCTAATATGTCCACGTCGAGTCAATATTTATAGACTTCCGAGCAGGCTAGACGGAAGTCAAAGAAGATGCGAGTAGAAAATGCGATAGTAAAGAACTAGGGTATAGGTTATATACTAGGTCTCGCATCGATCTTTAAGGGGAACGATCTCCAAGGGGAACATCTAATATCTCTAGACAGACTCCCATCCAGGTTACACTGTCAACCTCAAGCTTGAAAACATCTTAGGTGACTCGAAGATATTTTTTAAATTGCTAATAGCTAATGGTATATATCATTCAAAGCGTAGTCGTATAGCACGCTGGTGGTATCATTCATCCGTGGTCCAATGAGACCTCATGATCATTCAAAATTAGCAACACGAGTCCAGCCTTCCTCGCCAGCTTCCCTGAATTCGACTCCCTCTCCGAAGTAGCCTGCATCCTGCCAGGCCTTCATGGTAGGTCCGTCGAAGGGCCCCTGCTTATCGGCATTGTCCCTGCCATCTGTCCACCTGAACTCCCACATCCTGGTGACAGGCGCCGCTTTGGACTCTTTCTGCGGCTCTACCCACGGCTCATCCGCTTCGCGCGTGTATTCTCGGATCAGGAGCTCTCTTTCCCTCTCGTAGATATCAGGCCGGTCTCTTCCGAGCAGTTTGTCCGCCGCGTCGGTGATCGCGTTGATGGCCTCCTTGATGCGGGTTTGCTCCGGGTCTTCAGCTGCTTTCTCGGCATCCACGTCCATGGCGTCTGGTTTTTGTTTCTTCTGCTTCCACTTAGGAACCTTTTTCGTTTTCGTTTTCGTTTGACCTCGGCCTAGCCGGGCAAGAGCTTCTAATGCTGTCTCGCCGCGCTCCAGATGTAGGATCAGCGATTTAAGTAGATCGGCAGTCAAGACGCTGTCCTCTTCCCTGCGCTTCTGTCGCTGCTCTGCCTCGCGACGCTCGTGCGCCTCGGCGGCTTTCTTCATGTCCTTCTTGCTGACGCCCTCCAGCCACCGGTCGTGTACGGCATCTGGATCCACAGCTTTTCGCACGTAATTCCCAGCCTCGTCGAACCGTCCCTCTTCGTTTTCAGCTTTCAAATTGAAAGCTTCGACTTTAGGAGCGTGCTTCTTCAACCCACCAGCACCGACTTCTTCATCAATTCCTTCTTCTTGTATTGCGAGCTCTATTGCCTCTTCGTCATCATCCCCAGACGATTCATCGTCCAGGTGAATATGCCCGCCCGATTTTGACTCTTCTTCCTGTCCCTGGATGTCTGCTGTCTTCACGAATTTGACTTCCTTGCTCTTCTTCCCCGTCGAGTAGTCTACAGTATCATCCTTCTCGTCGCCGTCTTCATCAGCTGCAAACATATCGTCCATGTCCTCGTCATCCTTCTTCGGCTTATTCCTTGACGCGAACAGCGTGCCTAGCTCTTCCCGATCGGAGTCCGAGTCATAACCATCGATATTCACGGCTCTGCGTTTAGTAGCGGCGCCACTTCGAATGACGTCCTTATCGGCTTCTAGGTACGCGTCGTCTTCCTCGTCTTCATCCTCTACGTCAGGGGCGAGCGCTGACGGGTTTCTTATGTCGAATTTCACTTTCTTGGAGTCGGGTTCGGCATGATGCTTTCGCGCGTAACTCTCGCCAGCGCGTTTTGGGCGCGCGGCGCTGAACCTAGAGGACATGTTGGTTGTGGCGCTAGGATATCGTGTGTTTATGTATTAAGCGTTGTGGTTTAAGGTGATATGAATTGAGCTGTCGTAGAGCCTCATTGGCAAGTTGAGTATGACGTTGAAAATTGCCCCTGTAAAGTAGCTGCAGCTCATCGGTGGGGCGCGAAGCTATGTACAACCAGGCTAAAGTTGAAGCTCGGGGATCTTATAGTGGAGTTTTAGCGCATGACCCCTGATCCAGGTAACACTGGAGGACAGTGCGGGTAAGGTACGTGTACCGAAGTACCCGCCCTAGGTTAGCTTAGGCGGATTAATGTCCACGCCGAAGTTTCGTCATCCAATGCAGTTGCCTTCGGGTTGCGGTACACGCCTGGAGCTCTGAGGAAGGTCCAAGAGCTTTGTGATGCGACTTTTACTAAACAAAAACTTATTGTCGTGATCTCACCAGAACATTCACTGTTTCTCATCTGATCTTCCCAATACATTCATTACGCGTCACATCCTTCTCCGAAACTACAAACTACATAAAGCTTCCCAAGCGACCCCACCTAGTTATGGTTAGTTGGTTACACAGCCGACCCTCTGCTCCGAGCTGTTGAACTCCTTATTAACCACGGCCTCTTCGTAGTACCGCGGATTCAATCCCTTCGACGCTGACGATCCGGCCGCCATGTCGTACATGGCCCGCTCCGGCATGATGCGCGGCCAAGGCCAACGCCGCTTCGACGAGTATTTCCGTTGTTACCCGATCATCATGGCTCCCGGAGCCGAGAGACCAGAGCTGAACTACGGCTCCAAGATATTCCTGCCACCCTCGGCCCTGCAGAAGATCTCTCAGCTACATGTGCAGTGGCCTCTGATGTTGGAGTTGGTGAATGGCGAGAAGGAACGTCAGACACATGCAGGTGTGCTGGAATTCGTTGCGGAGGAAGGTAGAGCATACATACCGCAATGGGTTGGTTTGGTCTCGATGCCCCGAAAGGATGTGAACTCTAGCTGACACGCATAGATGATGCAAACCCTCCAGTTGGACGTCGGCGACATGATCCAGATCAAATCGACATCCCTCCCGCTGGCCAAGTTGGTCAAGCTACAACCGCAGTCGACCAACTTCCTCGACATTAGTGATCCTAAAGCGGTCCTCGAGAAGGCCTTCCGGAACTTCGCCACGCTCACTAAAGGCGATGTTTTCAACTTCGAGTATAACGATGAGGTTTATGAAGTCGCAGTGCTAGAGGTGAAGCCAGAAGCGGAGAAATTCGGTGTCTGTATGATCGAGACCGATGTTTCTGTCGAGTTTGCGCCACCCGTGGGATATGTCGAGCCACAGAAAAGCAGCGGAACTAGCACTCCGAGAAGTACTAGGGGCGGTTTACCCACTGGCGGACTGATGCATCCCCAAGGCACGATGGCCCAATCTATCAACTATGACGCTATCGCCCCCAATTCTACAACAGCCGCAACCGGAGCCCGAGCTGTCTCATCACATTTCTTGAGCGAAGGACACAAACTGAATGCTAAGAAAGGAGCGAAGGCCCCAACACCCAAACCCTCGACCCCGGTGGCCGGCGCTTCCTCAAACGTCCCCCCGGTCACACGAAGACGGACGAATGGCCCCATGCCTTTACGATTACCCCCGAACAAACTCTTCTTCGGTTACGAGATTAAGCCGGTCAAGACAGACGCGGACAAGGAAGCAGAGAAGGAGAACGCAAATAAGCCACACTTTGCGGGACAGGGCCAGACTCTTAGGGGAGCAGTCAAGCGCAAGGGCGATGGAGAGGATAAGGGCAAGGCGCCGGAGAAGAAGGCAAATGAGGGACGTCGACTTGATGGCCGAAAGGTATGATTACTCTGCGATAGGAAATGACCAGGCGTTATGGAGTTGCTAGATTACCCTCTAGGCCTGGTAAACTGAATGTGACTACGATATCCCCATGCATTAGTGCAGTGTCCCCTGAGGGTGTTATTAATCGGCGTAGGATACTTCGCAAGTAGCAACATACTGCTTAACATTCAGAAGCCTCGAAGTTCAGCCTTAAGGTCTGTATAGGCACGGCCCAAGTGATTTGATACGTGTGACAATACATCTCAAATACCTTGGTAAACAGCCATCCACCTATGAAGCTTAGTATGCCTGAGAGCTGATAATTTCTATGAACGAGTTGCTTGGACTTGAATTACCCTGTCCTTAGGAGTCACCTAGGTCGCACATCTAAGCTCGGAGAAAACGAAGTTAAGGCAATTATTGATGAACCTCGTACGAGTGGACCTCACAATAGGATGAATTGAACTGTGCGTACGGAGATATACCTGACTAATGATGATACACACCAAGTATCTACTAATCCTATATAATCGTAATGCTCGTCAGACTACTCGAATCCTTCGGCCATGCCTCTCCTTGCATAATCCTACACACATAGACCGGACTCACGATCCGGTACGTATCTCCGTAGACATGCCTAACTACCATAGGGGTGATCACACCACCCACAAGTGCGAGCTTATCTCCCGCCCGAATGGCATGAGCGCCCGCTCCAAACGCCCCTGAGTTCGTCTTGAAGAATGTCCAAAAGTACGAGGATGCGGTAAACAGCTCGTGGAGTTCAGAAACATTGCCGTTTGCCGAGATTCGCTTATATATCGCCATTTCAGGGGAGTCATCAATGCTCGATAGTGTCCCAGGACCTTGCAGGGGCTTGACTGGCAAATCGCCAAGGATGTCAAGCCACTGCGAGAAGGGCTTACGCATGTCGAGCTTCTCGTCCATCGATGCCTGGTTGAAGACGATTTCGTATAGATCTTCGCGCCAGCTGTCCTGGCCGCTGCTTTCTTTCTCCATGTAGTCGAGGACACACCGCAATATACGGATATTGTAGACCGCTAGGAATTTTGCAACGTCGTCGCCTTGCTGTAATCGCTTCTCCTTCCAGCCCGGAGCGATCTGTTCTTCGACTTGCGCCAACACGTTATCAGTCTTGAGAGCTTCCGCTGTGCGATAGCGACCTAGTAAGCATATTCCAAGAGCGGAGGAGACATCCCCGATAATCGTGGCAGCGACGCGTAGTCCTAGGGAACCGCTTGGAAGGTCAACGAATTCAAAGGTACCCTTTGAAGGCCTGGAAGCATGATAATCCCCTTTTGGAGATGAGGGTGGCAATGAAGTTTTCCAATCGGGAACCCAAGAGGGCCAGTCATCGGAGACGTAATAACAACTTATTAGGTTCAGACACTTCCTGAATTCCATTATGCCCTTCGTCGTCTCCATGTATATGCTCTCCAACGGTTTCCTGTAGTCAGCATCCGGGAGTGAGATACCGTAGCTGACTAACAGTCCACGAAGACCATAGACCTTGTCTCGAGGCTCAGTTGCTAACAACCTGCTCGCCTGGCGGAAGAGCTCCTCCACGCTGTCGTATCCTTCGGTGATGGCGAGGGCTCGTCTTGGGCCTTGGAGGGAGACGATGTGGGTGCCGAAACCGTTGTAGAGGGTTTGGTTCAGATTTTGTACTAAGCTGACACCTTTGTGCGTGCTATATAGGTCTGACCAAGACTTGATCAAGTTGAAATATTTGAGAGTGACTTTTCCGTATATGAAGGTTGCTGTTTTACTCAGGGCAACCTCTTGGACTACCCACACACGACTAAACCATGTCACTCCCCAGAACATGTCGTTCAGGGCTGACAGAATATTAACATGCGTCCCAATGATATCACGCGGTTCATGGTACTTACTCTTACTGTCGATTTTGCCAGCCAAATCAAGGAGTCTTTTCTGGTAGTTGTTATCCTTCGAAGCGGCGCATGCATCTGCGAACTTGGAGAGATCTTGAAATGTCTCTTCCCACGCCGGCTCTATCTTAGAACCAAGCCACACAACTACTTGTTCCGCAGCAGTGTAAATTTGGCCCATAATGCTGACTTGCTGATTTCGCTCAATTACAGCTGCGGGAGACTGGTTGATGCATATAGCATCAATCCAGACTAAAGACGGCGCATTGCTGTTCGCGGCTAAGTGCTGAAGCACCTTGCTGCAATTCAGGGTAACAAAGATGGGTTGTCCAGAACATAGAGCTTCAACTGAGGGTGTCTGACCGTCCCAGGAATATGACACGGCTTTGAAAGCTGGACATTGATCTAATGTGACTTCTAACAAGTCAAATCTTACGACGTCATCGAGCGAAGATGCTGGTAGGAGTTTCAGAAGTCTAATGCTGTTGGGAGCTTTGAGTGGGACTCGGTCATATATGTTAGCCATAGTCTCGAGGAGAGAAGGATACGATGCTTTAGAAGTTGTATTACTATTCTCACTTTTAAACGAGTTAAATACCTCCTAGTTACCTATCTACCTGGTAGCTGAAAGCAAGCTTTACAGCGGGGACAGCATAGTGGCCTTGGACGCGTGGTTCGACAGGGGTGACCACGTGGTGGGAACTAAATCCGGACTTCTATGCCTATTCCAGTGTTTAAAGCCAGACCCAGGCCTATAGATAGACGGTCTAAAGACTCTTCTGTGATAGTTTGAATCCTGTTGGGGGCCAAATAGCAGAACCTCAGCTCGCAACTGCGAGGATGAGCGAATAATCGCGGGATCCTATCGACCCACCAATGGGAATACATGGACATGTAAGCCTTAGTCTCGCTTATAGAGAAATCCAACAACAAGGGTCGGGGTTGGGCAGGTCTCTAAATGGTGCGTAGCCGACGGCTTGGTGCCGCAAATCTTGCTATTTTATTTCTATCACATGCGGGTTTTCCAAACTGAGCCGCAAGACCCCTTAAAAAAGTCCGGCCTCCAAGGACTTATTAACAAGAAGCCCCTGAAGGAATATTTGAGCACTTAGTGCTCTTCTTGCCTCCACTGACGCTCACGCCTGACCAAGTCCAATCACTGTAGGATCCTTGCCACACAGGATATACACATCGGTAGCGTCCTTCGCAATTGAACCTTTAACGTTCTCAAGTGTCAGATCAGTAATAGGTACACCCGTGGTAGGCGTTGCAGTGGGACTACCATTCTCATAGTCCTGCTCAATGGCGATGCCGTACTTGGTAATGTTGTTCAACGTGATATCTGAGTATGTGACGTTGGAAACTGAGCCCGTGGCATTGTATACCGTCTTGATGCGCACACAGTTCTGTGAGTTACTGATTCTGGAATTGGAGATGAGGACGTTACTGACGTCGTTGTCGCTGCGCCCTCCTACGGATCCGATGCTCAACACGTGCCCCCCTGAGCACGAGCACCCTCTGAACTCAATATTGGTGCCCGAGTTGACGGCTAAGCAGTCATCTTGGTTCCTTACGTTGCCATTGAGGATCTTAACTCCATCGGACGATCCGACATCTAAGGCATCCGTGTTGTGGCCACCGCCTGTGTCTCCTACCGAGTTGTTGATGGTGATATGGCCAAGGGTGAGATTGTTCGCGCCGTTGATGGAGAAGCCCTGGACTGGCATGTTCTTCGCGTTGAGACCAGTGATGGTCGAGGAGGTCAGGCTATGCGCGTAGAAGAACTTGGGTTTCGTCTTGCCTCCGTTGCCCCCCTTTCCATCCCACCGCTTGGCGCCATTGCCGTCAATGACGTGACCTGAAGCTCCTTTTACAGTGATGTCGGTGCCAGAGACGCTGACGAATGGGCCCTCCCATTCCTTATAGCCGAATGTCGTGGTGCCTTGGAAGGTGACTATGGTCCCCCTGGTAAGACCTGTTGGGTCAAGGGTGTGTCCTGCGGGTACTGCTATTCCGTTGAGCACAATGTTTGTGCAGGACTTCTTCTGGGCCGATAATGATGATATAGAAGTGAAAGTGCAACTACTTGAGCTGGCCAGTCCACTCACGGTTTTACTTGGGGCCGCGAGAGCTAGGGTAGCGAGACTGAGAAGAGGGAGAACCGAGTTAGAACACATTATCAAATATACACAGGCTCAGAAAAAGGGAAGAGGGGCCTCCTAACTCGTAGTCAGGTTTGCGTTTGCGTTGTTGTGGCGGCATCTCACTGTTGACAACATTTGAGTTACTGAATGTCTCATACTTACTCCTTTTCGACATATGGTGTGATGATCCCCCGGATAGATCCTCTGTTAGGCGCGGAGACTGAATCGCGGCTTTGTGAGGGAATGATTACCTACCTGGGTAGTTGAGTGGATCTTGAGTTGCATCGATATTCCCACTGGAGCTACGCTAATATTCCCCATGTCATAAGATGCCAGAAAGCTTTAGGTAGATAGAATGGAAACGGAATGTACGCCGTAATAACATCGGATATCGCCTAGTATCTATTAAAATATCAGCTCACTGAATAGAGCAAAACGCAGATTGAGGAGTTACATCAGCTACTATTCGAATCTCGTGAGATCTGAGACGGATTACGAATATCATACCAACGGGTTGGAACGCTAGACTAGGGGGCCCAGGGACGTCCCCACAAGGCAATAAGCTTCTGCCAAGATATCTCGGGAAAGCTTAGTTCATCCTTCGTCTTGTTAGACCTCGATCATGACATTCATCGGCAATTTAGACGAGTCAGAGGTCGCCATGGGTTCCTGAATGAGGGCAAACATATACAGTGTGTTGTCCCGCTGTCCCTATTCATGCTATAGAAACTTTAGGCGATAAAGGGGGAACTACTATCTGCCAGTGAAATAAGTTAGGGACAAGCCGAGAGCTAGGAATGAGATGTAAAATGAGGTTATAAACATATATCTAAGTTAACCCTAGAAAACGTCTTCTACGAGAAATGACGAATCACGTCCGCAAGGCGAATTAATAAATTAGTAGATATAGGAATCAATCGAATTTGCCTTTTCCCGGATAGCGAGAGTTGCGACTAGTTACTAGTGGTCCTGTATAGCATTTGACAGTCTGCCGCAGGCTTGAATGACATCAAAGCCTAAATCATCTCGACGTGAGTAGAACGATGAATGAAGTGAGCGTAATACAAAGAACAAAGTGTAAGAGAAAGCTCATATGTGCTCTGGCTCCTGGCATCGCTATTTCCTCGTATTTTCTCCATTTAGATGATACGTCATAACATCTCGCATCGCGAAGAAGGGTGTGTCGTATCAATCAAGAAAGTATGAAGGATAATTGTCATCATCATCATTGAGAGCTAGAATAGGGATGAGCTCAGCATCAAGGTTATTGATTGTCAAGAGAAGCAAGGTTGTTGACTGGGGCAGAGGGTTATAAATGATCAGACTCACTCCAATACTCCTGGTCACCGCGACGAGGCTTGGGCTTATCGTCCTCCATCTGGCCCAAGTTCATCAAGGTCTCCCTGTATCAGTAATCAGCCTTGTGGCTCATCATGTAGTCGCATTATTGGAAATGTGTACTAGTGAAAAGGGAGAGCTGACTCCTTGAAGCGCACCATCTTCTTTGGACGCTTATTTTCTTCATCTTCATCGCTATCCATGTACACCGCTGCGGAGCGCTTCTTGGCAGTTCGACGAGGTGGGCGTTGAGCGGGCTTGGCAGCCTGAAGCGCTCCAGTGCCTGAGTTGGGGTTGTTGACAGTAGAAGCATTCATGACAGCAGCCACCTTGTCATCGCGGATCAGTGCCTGAATGTGTTGTCTGCAAAAGAACGTTAGTTTGAATTTCCAGGGACATGAAGCCTGAATGGCACAGGATCGAGGACAAAACTAATAAGTAAACAATCTAGAAGTAACAAGGGGCGTGCATATTCTCAACATTCAAATCAGGGAGAGCATGTTCGGGGAAACTGCAACAGGTGGAACGGAAATGTCTCAACCGTATATCAATATATAGATAAGTTATCCTTTCCCACCCCGGTTCGAGTATTGGAAACTTAATGCTAATAAACTGGTAAAATTCAGTCATACATGGGCATATGATGAAACCTTGTCCCATCATGGCGTTGATCGATGGAATAAAGAAATGATGTTCTGTATGGGCAGGGGCGACGCAAGGAGTGTGCCGTGGGAATTGGAGTTGGTGATTCTCTGCAAAGAGAGGATAAGGAGAATGGCTAAAGTAATGGCTCGCACATGGCAGTGTCATCAAACAGAGATGGATAATGAAAATGAATGCATACCGAAGAGCGTCATAGCCGAAATTATGGCCCATCTCGCGGAACTTAGCCATAAGCTGTTCCTTTTGCTCTTGACTGAACTTAACAACCTGGAAGATTGCTTTGGCGAAGTCGCGGTACTCATTCAAACCCCAACGAGGCATTATTGCAACTCCAGCAGGTGATGAGTACAGTGGAGAAATTGTTAAGGTAAGAATAGTTTCGTTATGGTAGATGTGGTCAAGGACAACAAACAAGAAGTGATAATAAGGGGGGAAATTTTGCGACCGGGCGTGGAGGTGTTTATTGAAAAATAGAGGGATCGGGTAGAAACGGGAGAGCATTAACGATGGGAGTTAAGAATAAGGTGAACATGTTATGCTTCAGAAGTGGCATTAGTGAAGTAGTTGCTCCAGATACGTGGACAAGTCGACCGGTAACTTAGGAGATGTAACTACTTCCTCCCTACATCATCTGGGTGATTTTTGCATAAGTGGTGGCCACCGACTTTGATCCTTGCCACCCTACCTCCTCCTTGACTTACCTTCTTCCTATAGCAACTGATAGGCCGTATGCGAGTTCCCATACTCGTATGTCAGCATCTGTAGGCATTGTAAGGGCCTGAATGGAGTGTGGGCGTCCACACCGAAGTATGTTCCTTCGCTAACCATGGACAAGTCTAGACTTACGCAACGTAATTGGAATTAATGGCTGCCAACGAATTTTATCCCGATCAATACCTAGCCCACTCATAACTCCAGACTGCCGATCAACGCGATGCCGTAGTGTTGTACAAAAGCCTCCCGGAAATATCCCTCTCGTCCCTCATCCCCTACACAAGCAAACGTGAGTCTTCATTCTCTATTAGCTTCAGGTAATAAGTAACGCAGATCAATGACTCTGGAAGGTTGTTGCCATCCCACCCTCTAGTGCTAGAATACCCCTCCCCAAACTTATAAGGCTGTGATATCTATGCTTCACCGTAATACCTTTCGACATTTATTAGCATCTGCATGTGAAAGTAATGGGAGATATGAAACTTACTCCGGACCATAATGGTCATCAGGTCCGGATAATCCATCTGCTGCCAAAGCCAAAACAGCTGCGTCGTCGTTCTGTTGCTGTTCCTCTTCATCAAGGCGTTGACGTTTCGAGGGATGTTCTTCATCTAGAGCTGAGTCATCTTGCACTAACCCTAAAGAGTCGGCGTCGTCAGGGATATGCATGGGCGCATCAAGCGAAGAAGCGGTGGCATCCAAGTGAGCGTCCTGCAGTTGTCCTGGCGCACCCGAGGAGGGTACTTGGTCGGGATCATTAATGGGTGCCGGAGGCTGCTTTCTGGGCCGCCCACGACCTGGACCAGGGCGCCGTGTGATGGGATTTTGGGTGGGATCAGACCTGCGCTGGCTATCTACGGAACCATTTGACTCGGCCTTATGCTGGGCTCTGCGAAGACCTTGGAAGTGTTGGCTAGTACAAGTCGGTTAGTACCTGCATGCTGTACCGAAGGCGTGACATGTCGCCGCGCAGACGTGGGGTTCCCATCGAAGGCCTTGCCTCGACTACAGGGGACCGACTATCCCAATGGTCATGTCATAATAGCAGCTTGGCAACCAAGATACTTGGCAGTAAGTAACCTGCAGCTAGTGTGCAGCCTTTCTTTTGCGCAGCCGGCGAGGTGTACGGGTATTCCCGAGCTACCGGGGCGGGATACCAGATGCGCCGACCATCCGGAGCAGACATAAGATGGGGCGTTCGGCTGAAAATCGTAGCTCGGATGAAAAGATTGCAATTGGACTAGCTGGTTGGAGACTATGCGGTAGACAAAAAGAAATGGGCTTCACTCACCGGCATCCCTCATTTGTGAAGCCATAGCCTAGTGAGCGCATGTGGTTGCCAATGGTGGTCCATTCTGCGCCACTTATTACGCCGATGTTCTTGACGGATAAGATGGTGAAGAAGAGGTCCTTGTCAGCTCTATCATTCCAGTTCTTATTCATCTTGGCCCTAAAGTAGCTCCGGGCCGTCGAGGCTAGAGCTCAAGGGAGTGATACTAAGATATTTGATGTGGGAACAATAGTAACAATTAAGGCGCCCTGCACGTGCGAATCACGAAAATTGATAGAGATGGGAGCTTTTGAGAGGTTGAGAAGAATGGGTAGGCTGGTAGGGAGCTTGAATTGGAGCTACTTCCTGAATTACGCGGTCCGAAGCAACCAGTGGGTCGAGGGTCCAAGGCCTTGGCAAGCACGGCGCCTAAGACTGACCTAATTGAGACGGGGACTTGGGTGACTGGATGCAGGTGTGGCTGCATTGGGGGCGCACGGTTGATATGATGATCCGGGGGGGGGGGGCTTATTGCCATGGCAGTGGGCACTGGTGGGCAGCAGCATCCGGAGAGGTACTTGGTTACCAAGTCACGTGAACTCGCATTGGGACGCACAGGGACGCATCACATAATTCTACGCAGGTCACGGTTGCCACATCACGCCACGCGTACTAGCAACTGTCATTATTTCGTAATTGCCCTTAGAACCGTTCTTTATTTCTGGGGCCTGCCCGGGATGTTGCCGTGATGCACAGCGACTTCCCGGGGTGCTGGGAATTATCATATTTCACTAGCGCAGAGTTTGCTTTTCCTTCAGGGAACTGGCCGATTGAATACATGCACTTAAACCCCAAAATGGAAAGGCGCGCTCCGATTGTGAAACATCACATGATATGGCGACCAAGACGTGAAAAGACACCGTGCACATTATGTTATGGTTTCTCTACTCCAACGCGTTTGCACCCCAGCCCCTTTACTTTTTCATACGGTATACACATATACATGTATCCCCGCTCACTTCAGTCAAGTACTTACAGAGTACATCCATGGATGGGTTTCTTCAATTATTTCTCGTCATCATTCGGTCTGAGCAAAAGCAAAACAAAATACGTATGCAAGGATGTATAACGTAGAAGAGAGAAAAAAAACTTATTCATCGTTTGCAAGATGCAGCCAATTCCCTGAGTAGAAGTTGGAGGGCCGGCTGTAAGCATCTCAGGAACTCGGTGAGTGCGGGGACTTCCATTCTCTCTTATCAGCAGAACGCAAAGGTCCTCGGTCCTATCATCTCATGTCTCATCTAAAGGGTGTTATGCGGGAGCGGTTCAGCGGTCAACTCAAAATAGAATGAGCCGTTCCTACATTGGACTTCTACGCCATTCGAAACCCATCTGATGTTCCCCAAAAAGCTGCGTGAACCCATTGCAAATTGACAATCAAAATGGTCGCTTGGAAAGCAAACCGAGACATGACGAGGTGGATATGTTAAGGATGCATCAAACGCTGAATTCGATGCGGGTTTCTCGAGTTCACCCGAGTCCAAATCCCCAACCTCCTCAATTATTGGGTGACTCATACCCTCCTACACGCCCCTCGGTCCCCTCCAAAATCTGGGGCCATCCACTATCCGCCCATCCCTTTTCGGCATTTTCTCTTCGAAATTGGTGCCCACCATCCACTCGGGGATCGGTTCCTGAAGCTAGCTTGTGTCACACATCTCTTCCCGTCCGGTCTGATTGGTGAGCGCATTCCTTCAGTCGAAGCAAGGCCACGATCATATTTTTTTTCTGTTGGGCTTCCAGTGCGAATCGTGAAAGCGCCATATGGGGTGAATAGTTAACCTCGACAAGAATCCTTCTGGCAGCCATTATGCACTTCAATTAGCTGCAGCTTGATGGACTTGCTGTATTCTACGCTTCAGCTACAACTCTTCCCTGGGTCGTTCAAGCCAGTCAAAGTTGACATGGCCCGAGTCTTCGAGAACCCTGGTAATAAACACGATATTGCTGCAGGGGCAAGAAACCACTTTACGCGGTGGGTGCCGCGTACCATCCCACTTTCGTGTCAACCGGACCCCCTTGTATACTTCTTGGCCAAGACAAAGTCGTCGATGATGCTCGTCTGGTTGGAGTTGCTAGGCAACCGTGCCTTTCATACTGTTCTCCATATAGATTCGTTAACGGTACATACATAGGCCACCAATGTAAGCACGCGTTCTTTTCATGCAAGCACTTAAAGCAACCTTGTCAGCAACTATCCTTGCCTTTTTCATCTCTAACGTAGACGGCAACATGGAGCTAGATGCATTTTTCTCCCCCTTTCGTCCTAGACTTAGCTTTTCATACGATGAAAATATATCCCTTTGCTTCCATTATCTCGGCGTCAAACGGCTTTCTGCTCTTTCTGCTCTTGCCACTGGCCCTCCAGCTTGTCTCCACACCTCGTCATACCTCAGCTCACCATATTCGATCGACGGCTTGATGTGATCCTCCATATCATCTCCCAGGCTTCCCGGCAGCTTTATCCAGAAGCATTGCCATATATTCCACCTGCTTTCCCTCACCGACTTTCACAGCTCTCCTATTCGTGACTCACTCATTACATTCCAACTCCACCTGTTCAGACTATACTTGAATTCGAGTGCTGTCTCCAGTTACCTCACACCTACCTGTGCACTTCTTATTCAGAACGCTCGCCGCCTCTGAATACTAATTGTTCCGCCGCTATCGAGCAATTGAGCCAGCTCAGCACCACCATCATGCCCGCCAGCAGCGACAATGACATGACTCGATTCCTGTTCGCAATTTTGCGTCAGAAGAACCTCAAGGATGTGAGTTGAGCAATCGTTGCGAAGCATATCTCAGCTCGCCAGAATTAGCTGACATATGGCGTGTGTAGATCGATTGGAACCAGGTCGCCCACGACCCAATCTTGGGTGAAGGCAAGAAGATCACCAACGGCCATGCTGCTCGAATGAGATACTCGCGCTTCCGAAGCGCCCTGCTGGGCCTCGAACCGACCCGTCGCAACCGTACGAGAGACCCGAAATGTCGAGTCACGAAGCTGAGGAAGGGCTCGAAGGGGAAGAAGGACGAAAATGTGAAGGCCGAGTCCACTCCAGATCCTCCAGGGCCACAAGAGTCGTTCGAGGCACCTCCTCCGAGAATCAAACAAGAGAGTTCTCAATACAACTACAACCGGTTCGCCCTGCGCCTGACTCCAGATTCGGGTCCGATGCCATGCGGTCCAACTATGCCGAACACCCCCAATGTGATTCAGCCTCGGCTTCTCACACCATGCAGCGACGACATGTTCTCTCCCAATGCAACTCTCGCGTCCAGCCCCGTCAGCGACATGCTCAATTCGCAGAACAGCTCCTTCGAATTCCGTGGCTCCCCATGCCCTGACCACACCGATCCAATGTGGCCGAGTGTTCCATCATACCCTACATTCGCGCCCAACTATTCGTTTGACGACTACGGAGCTAGACCTTGCGACCATCCTCACCCCCATGTACACCCTTCACAGGTGCACCTCGGTCTTCCGACCCAGCCAAATGAGTCTGAGGCGGATTTTGTGGATGTAAAACATGAGCCATGGGATGAATACAACTGAATTGGGACACTCGAGGCATGAAGAGCGTGGTTGGGCTCTATGAGTCATGGTATGGGAGGAATAGGCATGCTTGCACTTTACCTTGGGCGGGGGCAACATATTCGGACTACGGATGGGCTGGCTATGTGAGAGTCTCTTTCAATCTGGATGACGGAATAAGGGGGGGCGTTCATAGGATGAAAATTCGGTCTCCTCTCAAAGGGTGGTTCCTGTACTTCACATGGGGTCGAACTTTGCTGCAATTTCACGGATTTTGGGAACATGGCTTTGTCGTCTGTTGTCTAGACGTGGCCGGGATCTGGTTGCACTGAGGGAATTGTCGCCCTCCAACACGGATGTGATCTGGTCACGTGGGTTAGAATATATGCAGGCTAATGCTGTACTGTTTTCTAAATACAATGTATGGAGATCTCGGTAACCCGACCACCATGAGCCTTGTAGGGCAGTTGAGTGGCTCTATTGGCCCCGCTTAAGCGGGAGGGGTGTTGATGAGGGGGGACGTGGGTGTCGGAGACACGACGGTCTTGCCTTTCTGCTGCGGGCACACGAAGGGATGCACCCGGCATCCCGGTCCGGGGTGTGACGACTAATCAGTGCCAACTTTTACTTCAGTGATTCTTACAAATGCCGACCACACTTCTACTTCTCTAGCTTCTAGACTTTTGTCCTGTACGTATGTACGTATGTATGTATGTTTCTCGCTTGTCTACCTCTTAGTTACAGTTGTCGGAGTTGGAGTCTTGTGAGTTCATTCTTTTTGATTCTTTTCTGATATGTCATTTTCCCAACTTCCTTATCGGCATCTCGTCAGATCACACAGTTTTCCCCACAGACCTGGACGTTGTGATCGTCATTGTTACCGAATTTTCGATAATGGCTTGCACGAGGGGGATTCCATGTTCTGCTGATGGGCGTTGCAAGGGAGGAGACTCCATTGGTTGAGTGGGTTGCAGAATACTACATGTACGTACTTCGGAACATTTCAGAAATAAGCATACATAGTGTGGTGCACCGTGTCTATGTGCATCTGAGATCCAAGATCCGCCCGCATGCATACGGGGAGGTTGGGGGCGGCGGCTATAGCAATAACACCAATGGCCCCGGCATCGAGCGGTCTACGCCCCGAGCGCAAGGCCCGTTCCCCTCTAATTATCTCGTATGTGGCTTTGCTTCTAAAAGCTGTTAAAGGTCTAGGACTTAGTCGGTGCCCGCGGACTCACCCGATACGATGGCCAACGCTGTATATTGCAGAAAAGTGGGTGGTTTTTATAAGTAAGTGGCTCAATTAGTGCTTACGTATCATGTAGATGATATACGACTACAAGCTTTTACGGGACCGACTCCTCTTCTTGTTACATCGTAACTAAGTATCATGTAGGATATATGCAATAGGCTGCTGGCCTTGTCGGTTGTGTAACAGACGAGCGTCGGTGTGTTGATTATAATCTTGCATGTTACGCCTTGGTGGCGAGAAGGCTAGGCCCATAGGGACTGCACGATGTTCTTGGACGCGGACACACTGCGGTAGCGAGAGCACGATGTAGTATTCTGGGCTGAGCATTTCCGTCGTATGAGCGCATCACCAGAAGGCCAGATGACCTCCCCATCACTACACCACCCTTCATCGAGCCCTGTTCGATCATAGTCGAGCTGTCCGGATCACACGGGGAGCTCTTCCTGCAGCATTCCAAGATTCTCGATACCCCCCTCCCAACATCAATATTCTGCAAGTGTTAGTAACCATAGGTGGGGGTCCACAAGGCAAACCTTCGCCTTGCCACGGTGTTAATACAATCTCCCGGGCATAGCCATCCATGGTTGGTGTGTAGCCTTAGACGCTCTCCTAAGAAGAATGACGCCAGGGTTTAGATGCAGATAAGACGGCCAGACTTATTCCTCTCTATTCGACGGTATTCGATTCCATGCATCATTCATTGTTAATTTAAGGGAAACGCACCATTCAGCCAGCAAATTCATGTCTAGCCACATTAGGGACTATATCTCTACACGTACGCCTCAGGCGTATAAGTGAAGTTGAACTCGAAAGTAGGTATACATGGAGGAAAGGTACTTGTAATGGTGTACACATCCTAGGAGACAGGTTTTGGCTCCTCGCGAGAGAATGTCGATACACTCCCTGTCAAGTGTGCATCGTGGCAACGGGACACTTAGAGATATTCTCTTGGGTTCTGTACACTATGTACAAGTCTAGAATCCTTCGAAAAAATTAGGAGATCTTATGAATTTAGCGGGAGTTTCAGCGTTGATTGCCTGTCAATTAGGCGCCTGCTAACTTTTTCAACACTGCTACCCCTTTTATTAGTTAGGTACCTTCCACTACTTAGGTACTTATTAAACCACCGATATAGAAGGCTGACCTTCTTTTTGATCCGTTGTTTAGGGCTACTATAGAGCAGTCGAGGAAGGATAATTGATAAAATTCAATGTTGGTTCTAAAGAAGAAGAGTAAAATGAAGCTATGAAGATGAAGCACATCATGAAAGAAGAGAAAAGGGAATTGCGTGTATCTCATCAATCCAACCCTCTTGAAATTCCATGTCATCTAGCTTCATCGGAAATAATTACGAAGATCCAGCTACAAGCGTGCGATCAATCGGACTCATCATCATCTTCCTTTTCCCTCTCTTTCTTTATGAGTTTATCTTCAGTCTTCCCCTTTTTGCCCAAAGTCTTCTTGGAATCAATCTTTGACCCCTCTCCTTTCCTTCTCTTGTTGAATTTTTCTTTCTTTCCCATAGCTCGCTCATCGGAATCTTTTGAACCACTATCTATCCCTGATCGGTCATGACCATCTTCCTCTGAGCTAGAATCAGAGCCCTCTTGATTCAGTCCCTTAAATATCGTTTCAGGGGAAGGCGAGGACTCGCTTGCCAGCATATATCTACGCTTCGCTTCTCTGTCCTCATCTGCGCCATAGACTACTCATGAGTAACCATTAAACTGAAGGGAAGAGGTGACGGCAACCTTGAAATGCTTCTTCTTTACTACTACCTTCGTCAACTTCTCGCCGGTGTAGTTCCTAGCTTGAAATCCGACTACGGCAAGGATAGTCTGGAAAGTGTTACGTATCTGGCGGCCATTTCATTTCAGCATCTTCCGAGTTGTCTCTAGCCCAAACTATAACTTTCCGCTCTTCATCCTTCCATTCGAATGGAATAAGCTTGTTCTTCACACGGCCGACATTAATGCCAACAAATCTTTCCAAGTTTCTCCTAGATATTTCTTTTGTTTACTTCCTGTTGAGCTTAGGGTAGTAAAAGGTCAGATGCAAACGCAATTGAAATGCCACCGTCTTAGTAAGTTCTTCTCGCTGCGAAACAGATATTAGGGTCATCTCGCCGTACGTAATGAGATATAGTAACTTCTTGGTATGAGCAGCAACATATTCTGAAATTGTATAGGAATATTAACGTGCCAGGTGTCTAGCATTTAATTGATACTTGACCAACCTGTGATCGAAGTTCACTCTACTCCTGGAACACCACGTAAGAGGATTCTACACCCTCTCCCCTTTATAATTTAACGATAGCGATAAAGGGTATAAGTAAAAGTTGAGGCTCTTACCTTTGCCTCGCACTAAGTCCATTCTGAACCTTATGTCCTTGTTGAGACTCAGCTCTTAGGTATACGTCTCGGCCATGGCTTGGACCCGTTGTAAAAGGAGTTAATAAGGATTTCCAATAAATACCTTAGCGATATACGTTGACTTCGGGAACCCCTTGCGGTATCTAAGAGCTGTAAAAGTACATCAGAGGAAATCTAGCCGCGCGGGTTGGGACAAGGGAAGGCAGAAGTTGCACAGAAATCTGTCTATAGTGTCAGGAGTCAAGAGGGTTACACCGGGGCGCATTCTGGTTACTTCGGACGTTGCAAGGGAGGCCCAAGGCTGTGTAGCCAAAAACAGTCACCTGTATGTATATCCCAGCTCTCCAGAAGATAGGTTGTAGTTCCTTGCGCAACAACGTTGCTCTCTCCCCCATCCTATGGTCCGCATCGTGACAGGCAGGGCGAGGTTGAACCACTCGTTTTCCTGACCGATGGGTTTAAGCTGCATAAAGTCTAGCAGAACTGTAGCATTCTCGAAAGCTATATCTTCCTCCATTCCTTGGTGCGAGCGTTCACATGGTGTCACGGGGCCGACCATAGGATAGGGGAAAGACAACGTTGTTGCGCGAGGAACTCTAAACTAACCGGCCGAAGGCCGGGTATACATACAAGATACTTCTTCGTCATAAGCATCCCATACGAGATCCAAAGTATCCGAATCCTGACACATGGTCAGACTTGTTTGCCAATATACTCGTCTATGAAGGGAAAAAGGGCTTAGAAATGGGGTTGAGCAGCAGGCTGGCCAAAGGCTTGAATGCCGGTATCTTCGTTATCACCAGATGCTTCGAGCGGGAAAACATTGACTTCCCTATGATATATTGAGCTGGAGCGGGAAGCTCTAGGGGTAAGGGATAATAGGTATACCTAGGCTGAGCTGGCCGTAAGTAAGCTATTACGCCATAAACCGCTCTAAGATTCCTGATCAGTGAAATAGTGATCTTCCTGGAAGGTATACGTCGATAATCTCGATGTAGGGTGAGGCTAGTTGTAACGCGTAATTCGAAAGGGATAATCAGGGCTAGGGCTACTAATATAGCTTGTACGAACTATTCCCATTGGCAAATCACTGATCGGAGCAAAAGATACCCCAAGAAAGGTGCGCTACTAGTGGTTGTTCCTGACCTCCTTTAATGCTATAGCTTACGTGGCAGAATAGCGTCAGACTAAATGCCCCTTGTGCGACTAACACTGTGACGCACTATGCAATTCTCTTATGTTTAACGTACTGTATATTACAGTATTAACCACACATGGGGCACTTAGTCTGACGCCGTTCTGCGTGGATATCTTGACGAAGATCTGCATGCCGCTAAGAGCTGGCCACCTGATCAGTGTACAGGACCCCTGTAGCCGACTGCCAAGTTATCCACCCCAGCTCAATACGATCTTGTTTGGTATCTCAAGGGGAGGCTCCCTTAAAGTTGAAGACGTATTTATGTCTTTGACGACTATTCGTTCATGCACTCATCAGCAATGAGGTGCATTTCGCCATTTCTTAACCCGCCCATAGCTACCTGTACGTTCTAGCTTCTTGAGCGGCTCTTTGACGTGAGCAAGATCTCAAATTAACGCACGGAAGTGCTTCCAAACCGAATTAGGTGGCCATCCCTAAGATCGATATCCAACTGCTTCTTGAGGGGGGTTGTGATTACCTCTGATGAGACACCGAAAGCTCATCTATCTATTTCCTCTAGCCTTGGAGGCTTTTTTACGTGCTTTCAATTTTTCTGTTCTAGTGTAAAAAATTCTGATGAATCTCTTTCTCTGTGTTGTCATGCACGTTTGGATAAAGTCCATCCTCTCCTAGATACGTTACTAAGTCGAAGAACTTGACGTTAATCTCGATAGTCGAATTGTTATTCTTTGGATGTTGCGAGGCAGGCTCATCTTCATCAAGTCCGCTTTTTTATTTTTATTTATTTTTAATTTTTTTTTATCGTACTACGATGATGCGTGTGCTACTCTTGTGAGAAGTTGTGCTAACTAAGGAGTTATCAACTGTGCTATTAGAACCGCAGCCAAAATTCGAGTCAGAGCGGCTCCTTATCACCTGGGGAAATCTCTATGATACTTGGCTTACCCGTGCTATATAAAACTAAAGGTATATATTACCGGCACTTTACCGTCCTCAAGTATTATCGTGCTGGACGTCATATAAATCTGAGCTCTGAGCTATTGATTAGGTAATGTGGTGCGCTCTGAGCCCCTATTACATAATCACTCCAAAGTGAGGTCACCATCGCGGCTCTCAGACATGGCACCTATACTATGGTAACCAACATACAACCCCACTTGTAAGAAAATGTTTAACGGGAAATAACGCGTTTAAAGCCAAGCTAAATTATCCCCTGCACGGTGATAGATTATCGCCTATATCCTAGTGGTATTCAGCGAAGAAGCTGCTTATAAATCTATAGAATAGTACTAGTGTACTCAACGGATGTAACGTGGATCTAGATATTTCGGTGGATCTAGCACGGCTATTGCCACGTTTCGGCGGAAAATGGCTAAGTGAGGAAAGCAGGGAAGAAGGCTCCAGTGGATACGGAAGTAAGAACTATAATTCCACGTGCTTCGGCAGCTCATCACCCGTCTTCAGCATAAACAATGGGATTTAAGTTGTGCACATCGCAGGGACTTCTGCTATTCGTCTCAAGTGGACAGCACTGTTTCTTTATGCCAGTGATACTATAGTTAGGTTCTCAAGCTCTTATTCCCGCCCGAAAATTGATGAATATCTCCCACGTAGATAACGTCGGATTTAAGAGGTGGTGACGTATAAAAATTGCACCCGACTAGCTTCTACGTTATCCACTTTCCCGAGAACTTCGTCATGCGGCTCCCGTCGCGATTTCCTTATTTAGGCATCTTGTCGCGGAGGTAGGGATCTATGTGGACAAGACTAGTAACATGCCGCGGTTTAAAGATTCGGCTTCTTTTCTTAGCGCTCGGCCATGAGAAGAGCAACCAATCAGCTTCAACTAGGAGTTATCTCAATATAATAAAGGTGCCAGTCTCCGTATCCTCTGTCCACCATCTCCACACTGCGTCATGGGTGAAAATTCCGCAATGGACCTTAGAATCCCAAGGAAAGTTGTATCGGTCTATGTAAATCATCCGGGCGCTCCGTAGACTGCTATATA
This sequence comes from Hypoxylon sp. FL1857, assembly GCA_022578955.1. Lineage (NCBI taxonomy): Eukaryota > Fungi > Ascomycota > Sordariomycetes > Xylariales > Hypoxylaceae > Hypoxylon > Hypoxylon sp. FL1857. The sequence continues at coordinate 417,857 of MU400386.1, forward strand.
ATTGAATGCTATACTGCCATTGAGTTGGCAAATTTCAAACTTCAAGAGGCATATTCACGAGTACCTTCAACCCGCACGTCTTATCAGACAGCTATTGAAATTCAACATATCAACATGGCAGCGCAAACGAGTCCCAAGTTCCAGGGCTGGCTGGGCAAGTCTCCCGAAGCAGTTGATGGAAAAATGTAAGTAATATTGCAAGCCAGTTTTCGTTTTTTTTAATCCTATCTGAGGAGGTAATCCCCCCTCATTAGACTCGGCTGGGCACCACCTGGATTTAGCCGTTAAAACTTGCTGCTGACTTGACTCGATGCTCAGGGAATGGGGTGAATACGAGCCTAAGAAATGGACCGAAGATGATGTCGACATAGAAATCTCACACTGCGGCATCTGTGGTTCGGATCTACACGTGTTAAGATCTGGCTGGGGTCCGACGCCTTATCGTAGGTCTTCTCCAAACCCCTGTGTCGCTTCAAGCTCACGCTAACATTTTCCAAAGCTTGTGTGGTAGGACACGAGATTGTCGGTAGGGCCGTGCGCGTGGGTGAGAATGTAAAGCATATCAAAGTCGGCGACCGCGTTGGAGTGGGCGCACAGGCCCGAACCTGCCAACAAAGCAGCTGTCCAGACTGTAGCAATGGAATGGAGCCCTATTGCCATAATGAAGTCGTCAACACTTATGGCTCCATCTACCCGAATGGCGAAGGCAAGAGTTATGGTGGCTATGCCGACTACAACCGTACCAACGGCCATTGGGTTTTCCGAATTCCGGATGCACTCGATTCGGCCTCAGCTGCACCGATGTTATGTGGCGGTATTACTGTCTACTCACCCCTAAGGCAGTACGGTTGCGGGCCTGGGAAAACTATTGGAATCGTCGGCGTTGGTGGACTTGGCCATTTTGGTATTCTTTTCGCCAAAGCCTTGGGGGCCGATAAAGTTGTTGGAATATCGAGGAAGTCAGACAAGAGAGAAGACGCGCTGAAGCTTGGCGCTGATGAATACATCGCCACGGACGAGGACAGGGATTGGGCCGCTAGACACGCACGAACTTTGGACCTCGTCATCTGCACAGTATCAAACGAAAAGATGCCACTGGATGGGTATCTATCTCTGCTGAAAGCGAAAGGAACATTCATTCAAGTCGGGTAAGTTGCTTTGAATTCTACGTTCCTGGCATACCAATCGAGTTGAGTTTATGCTGACTTGTTTCCAGTGTGCCCGACGGTGGCAATCTCCCCCCTATTAATGCGTTTACGTTGATTCCCAATGGAATCAAAGTCGGAGGAAGTGCCACTGGTGCCCCTTGGGAAATCAGAGAAATGCTGCAACTTGCAGCAGATAAAAACATTAAACCATGGATTCAAGAGCGACCTCTGAAAGAAGCAAACCAAGCAGTCATTGACATGGCCGAGGGCAAGGCGCGTTATAGATTTGTGCTTGTCAACGAGAACTTTGGCAAACACTGATTACAGAAACTCGGGGGCTGGGAAGTACTGAGTACCCTTAGCTACATGTAATATTAAGGACCTACATGTATTATATAAAAGAGAATAAAACAGCTGGATCCTATCCCTAATATGGTAATAGGCGTCGGTGTTTTTCCTTTTTAGGAAACCATTAACCCCGCGTGAGGCAATGTTAAGATCTTCACGCACTTCAAACTTTAGTTAATGTTATCATATCCGACTCATAGAAAGAGGAAACATCAGTCCAACATGATATTATTGGAAAACTACCGAATTATAGGTCTATTGTCCTTGATAAATACTGAATGTCTTCTCTTATGAGAAATATTCGCCCCTAATATGAAGGCAGGGCTATTATCGCAATTTTATTACGTTTAACTCTCCGACTTAGCCTCAGTCATCTTGCAGACACTACCGTTCAGTTCATAATAGTCATCCCAGCAGCACGTATTTACTACTATCGGATTCCGGGGCCATCTTGGCCCGATTCCAACTGCCCATATAAGGCTTCTATCTATTTCCTATTAATGGTCATATACCTAGGTATTCTCTACGTCACTTCCGTTCTCTGTAACAGTCCAACTTTATTAATGTTAGCTGATATCAGAACAGACCAGCAACAGACCACGGCTTGTTAACGAAGAACCCCAAAGTGAGTTGACATTACAATATTTAATATAATATCATCCAAAATGGACGTTAGAAAGAGCCCATTTAGCAAACGAGGGCCGAATGAGAGTTATCTAATCAATATCTTCGGCGTCAAGGACCCCTCACGCACGACTCACACCAAGGGCGAAGAGACAGCAACACACCATACCTCTCTCTATTTCATCCTTCAAGAACCTCCACAGAAGAACGTATTTGTTGAACATATTAGTTTCTAGTTACCAGTTAGTACTTCATGCAGATAACATGAGCCTTAAGTCTTGGAGAGGTTTCAAGTGTCGTAATATGACTGCTAATATAACATACGTTAATCTTATTTCTAGAAGTTGATACTCAGACAAAGGTGAGACCATCGCATTGTCTGTCTGCTATCACTCAGCCACCTGAGTCTGGGCCCAAAACCTCCCGCTCGCTCTACTGTTACTGCCAGTAGTTGCGTTGCAAGCTGAATTGCCGCAACCCAGTCGTCGTCGCCTCTGCGGTTCATACAGCCGCACTTATACGGCCTCGCTCACGTAGCGACGACTTGGATGTCGAAGACTTACACGACCTACTCGGGTAGTAACCGCCATCGAAAATTTGAGACAACTGCCCCGAGCCTCCGGTGGACCGGCTCAATGTTATTGTATTTGTTGAAGGACTCGGTCCCTTGAAGATTTAGACTTTCCCTCTTCACTTCATATTTCGATCGACCCCCCGGTCCTCAATCTCTCACACCTTCCTCTACAATCTAAAATTCCCAGCCACCCTTCATTCGTATTCAGTTCCGGGAATATCTACCTGGGCCCAAGGTTTCATTGCACTTGCTATCTGATAGCACCTTGCGTCGCAAACCAACACATCCTCCAGCCTTCTGTTCATCCTTTGGCCGTCGGTTTTCAGGCTCGGCAGACGAGACTTCTCGCGCTCAACCTCCCAAGTAAGTACATTTTCTATCGTCGATTTCTCAGCTCAACATTTCCTTGCCATGATAGATCGATGTTCCTCATCCCTGGACCACCCTGACTCTAACTTGTCCGATATCCAAATCGCGAAATCACTCAAGCAAATCTTCCCTATGGACATCTGAACGATTTGAAATCCTATAAGCCGCCTTTACTGTTCTTCTACGAGGTAGTGGGCCGATTACACAGAATCCAAAACATCATTCATTTCATACAGGTTTTACTTGTCTTCCACTGCATCTTCGTGGAGCCTCCTGATCAGTAGTAGCTAACGATTCAATCCGAAACAGAAACCTATTTGCAGCAAGCACTTCATTTTTTCCATCAATCAAACTCAAGGAGCAGTCATGGCACCCAACGCTGATCCCCAGACCCTCAGCGTAAGCGACCAGAAATTCTTCGCTACGATCATCAAGTACCTGCCCTTGCCCTCAAGCACGGACCTGGACTGGGATGCTTTCGCGAAGGAAATGGGGTTCAAGGATGTCAAAATTGCGAGAGTTAGTATCACCACTACCTTTAAACCTTGATTTACGCTGACGATCATAAGATTCGCTTTGGACAGATCCGCCGCAAGTACGACTCTGCCAAGTCTACAGGCAACGGCACACAGGACCCCTTGAAGGCCACCAAGTCCGCCAAGGTCACCAAGCCGAAGGAGAGCAAGGGCACTGGAAAGGGTCGTGGTAAGAAGGGAGGTAACGACTATGACCACAACAAGGATGATGAAGGGAAGGGTACCGTCAAAGAAGACGGCGGAGATGACGCCAATGTTGTCGTCAAGAAAGAGGATGATGATGGCAATGAGGATTAGGCTTCTTATCGTGCTCCTGTTACCGTTCGCTGAAGAGAATGCGCCCCTTGTCCCATATAATTCGCCATTCGGGTACCAGGTCTTGGGCTCAAGGCAGTCATGAAGGTCTCTTACTTCGGTACCACCTTCAATATTTCTTTTCATGCGAGGTCGGAAAGGTCCTTTCTGCATTAGTTTAGTTCTCCGAGAGAAGTCACCAGTTTCAGAGACTCAAGTAGCATTCAATTCTATACACGCCGTCCTTCATCATTTATGCACAATATGACATGAACTCCTCTACCCCAGGGTACCTATCTTCATAAGATATAACTGTATTACCAGTAAAATCCATAGTACCTCGGCCCTACATCGCTCAACCACATATGGTACCTTGCATATAAAAGTTGATTCTTCATTGTGTTATCTTCCTGCTATCCCAACATCATGGCCACCACTTCTGCAAGGTACAACTACATAACCTAGACTGGTTTATGTCTATTCATCTCGATTTATCTAACTTCTTTTGAAGGTACCGTTAGCCCTACATGTTATTTATACGACAGTAGGTTAACCTACCCTGATAGGGCCGTTCTATTGTCCTGCTAAGTAAAGCAAGCATTGAATGCTCTCTCCCAAGGCACCTCTCCCTTCAGGGGCTTTTTATTTGCTAGCCCCTAACGTAGTCATATCAAACATAGTTTGCATAGGTATATATAAGCTACCTAGGTAGGTATCATAGTTAGAATACCATCTATAATATCACAATGTAAATCTTGACATTGCAGTATTGCATTCATGAAAGAGAGCTATGAAGTAGGTGATGTGGTTGGTAATTGCTCGACAGATGTCGACGAACTGAGCGGTGAGTGTCCACGCCCGAGGGGGCGGCCGCTCACATTAATAATAATAATAACGGGGCTTGATAAAATCTTCTACTTTGTGCTCGTGTTCATCAATAATTCCGCTGCATTCCAACATCTTCAGCTTTCGAGGAAGGACTCACATTCACGCCTCTTACCAACAGTCACGACACACTCTCTACCCGAGCCTTTTCTTTGAGCAACATAAACCCAGAACGTACGAAAGTATCCCAACGCTGTCCAGCAGGTCTACTCAAGGTAAGCATTGTCTCTCGATAATGTGTAATCATTCGCCTATCCTTTCTCGAGCACGGTCATCCCCGAGTATATTGTGCTGAATGTTTAATTGAGACTGTCTCGTGTTATCTTGAGAATCCAACGCTGACATTGTACGAAGATGCCTCCTAAAGATAGCATTACCCTCGGAGATGGAACGAAGCTTACGACGAAGGAGGTCGAACTGATGTTCGCCACCCTGAAGTACTCGCATCGAAGCCTCAAGGGCTCTGTGAACTGGCGAGCCGTTAGTCAGAAGATTGGCTACAGCAGCGAGAAGTCGGCGCGTGATCGCCTCTCGCACGTCGGACAGAAGTTTGGCGTGAGTCATCCCTCCTAGATTCCTCTCCCCATGGGATACTTATAATTCCATGGAAGCGAATCAAACTAGGAAGAAATTGCTAACTTCCTTCTCTCTTAGTGGTTCCAAGAGCAGGAGCCCAGTGCTGCCAAGAAATAATTCCTGGCTGGCCTTCTTGCCCAAGACTTCACAGAGTAAGTTGGCACCTCCAAAGTGCTATGATACAATGCTAATGGGGCTGCTTCTACAGAGTCGAAACCGCACCTCGCCTCCCTCGACAATGCCGGACCGTATCAGAATTAGATAGCTGAATGGAAAGTCAATATTAAGTTGGTCCCGCACAAATTACCAGGAATGGACTTCGTCTTCGTAAATGCAGGCTTTAGGAGCGCGCACCTGGGAGCCCTATCGGTTCGGCTATTCCAAGCATTCTCGAGCCTATAACGTATATTGAATACTTTACATAGGGTATTCAACCCTTCTTGGCCCTTAACCTTTGAATTTCGCATATTTGCCCGTGATAGTTTTAAAAGTCCTATGCGGCACTCCTTAGCATTACTCACGTAGCCAGGATCGTTGTCGAAGCTGCCGCAAAATTGTAAGTATACGTGTTTACCTAGTTTGCCAAACGCTGGGGCGACTGATCCCTGTAATTGATTTGGTATCGGAGCTTATAGTATCCCGGCTCCGGCTATTCACTGGTTATACCAAGCCTCATTTTGATTGTGAGCTTTCTGCTCCCGTTCACCACCAACACAAATACGTCCTTGCCGTAGTTCACACACGGCATAGCTCCGCGTTGGAAACAAAGACAAGCATACGAATCAGTAACCAGATCTTTGATATTCTATTCGGTAATAACTTAAAGATTGAACTCATGCCTAGCTCTTATCTTTGTGGCAACTCTTGAGGTCCTATCTAAGATTATTCACGACACTCAAAGACCAGCTTCTGACACACGACCATAGTACAGTGGAAGATTCCTCGTATTTTAGCCAGTGGTTCTGACATCAACTGTCCACAGAACCCCAGAAGGTGTCCATTATCACGACAGGGTCTCAAGCAACACCGGCCACTGCCATAGATAGACGTCTCCAGGACCATACTGCGGGTTACTCAAGTAGCAACTGCTCTCGACCATTGGCTGGTTGCTGCCTAATATCAAAATTCAAGCGTGTGATAGACTCTGAGAGCTGACTGGCTGAGTCTAGTCCTCGGCCGGAAGGCCCATACTACGGAAAGTTGTGGAAATCAGTGTCACTTCCACCAGGGCGATCACACCAGTCTGCCAGCCAAATCAGACATTCTCTTACTTTCCCATCTTTCTCAGTTCATCCACCTTCAGAACTTGATCTTCACAACATCATCTTCAACAATCCCGACTACTGCGCCAGCACATCAACAGCATTCATTTTACATCTGTCTTACCTCTACTTAATTCATCTAATTCATCTACCTAGCCAGCTCAACATCTACTACCATCAAGATGCCTCCTCTAGACGTGGACTCCCAGTTCAAGTTCCTCATCGCGTGCATCAAGCACTCTACCGCGGGCAAGGTGAGAGCAGCTCTTGGCATGACTATCTCTGCCGCCGCGCATTACACCTTCCAGTTGCGGGTCTTTGCTGACTTTACTAGGTCGACTTCACAGAGGTCGCCAAGGAGTGTGACATCGTCACCAAAGGTGCCGCGTGAGTTTCCCTTAAATCTTTACTTGCACGCTCCTCCCTATGATTGAACCCCATTCTTTCGCCAATCGAAGCATCATTCGAACTAACCATGTTCCTATCTTCTAGCGCCAAGCGATACGAGCGCCTCATGAAGGCTCACGGTATCGGTACCTCCGGCGGTGCCAAGGCCGAACCCAGGGATAGCAAGGAGGGCGTCAAGCGTGCCCCCAACAAGAAGCGCAAGCTTGCTGCTGTCGACGAGGATGCTGGCGACCTTGATGAGCCTGTCAAGACCGAAGTCAAAGGTGAAGTCAAAACCGAAGATCCGATCGCCGTGAAAGCGGAGCAGGAGAATGCTGGTGGCGCTGGTGGCGCTACTGCTACCATCCCTGGTGCTTTGCCTGCTACTGGTACAGCACCTGTGTTAGCTACGGCCCAACCGAGCGCATCGCCTTCTACCAACGCGCAGAATGACGAAGACGACGACGAAGTCCTAGTCATCAGTGCTACAGAGAAGCGCGATGATGCCTACGCTCCGGTCTACGGCAGCGGTGACCACCACCATACGCATTCGCACTCGCATTCACCTGCTCCGATTATCCCGGGGATCCATTCCTTTGATTATGCTGCTAACATTGGCTTCCCTCAACAGATGGCCGCGCCCGCAAGAATGGCCTCGCATAGTCCCCTCCCCTATGGCTTTCACCCCACCGCCTGGATGTACCCCCACGATGCACATGGTTATCTTTAGCAAGAATTTTGCCCCTCTGTCTTTCCTGAAGAGTGTCGTTACTATGGGCATTTACCTTTCCTATCATTCGGTATGTCTTCTACGGGTTGCCCCTACATTTTTTACTTGAGCTAATAAAACATAGACAGATGCAATCCGGGGTACAGAAGTAAGGATACACATTAGGAGGATTTGAAGTTGCTATTTATCGTTATGCTAGGGCTCCTTTGCGCAAGGCACCCAATACCGTTGATTTTATTTCGTTTTTCTCCTCTTTCATAGCACGTCAGGAGGCAGTCTATTGACCAAGAATTGAGAGTCGTCATTACAATCCACAATGAACTTTGCTGTTGATTCCGCCGCGTAAGATTCTGAACCCCTCCGAGTTTACGGATATAATCCGTGTCGCCATTGTAGAGCCGGACCTGCACTGGGTTTGGAGGAATTGCTTCAGTGAAGATATTTAGCCTCCAGTAGAGATCCCAGCGCAACGCCCTTGGAAGAGGCGATGATGCAATGTGCCATAAGTTCTCATGCCACTCTATCAATTCGCCAGTGAACTCCGATATGGGTCAATGATACCGAAGTATGGGATCCTCAGGTATCAGGAGCCCTAAAGGGCTAAATCGCCTCTCTTCAATTTGATATATTCCTAAGCACAAATATGACAAGACATGCCCGCATTTTACTTTAGCGGGCCCTCAACGCCTGTAAGCCCATGCCATTTCTTCCTACCTAAGGTAGTATGGCGCTCATTTTTGTATTCAGCTCCCCCCTAACCGGCCACGCTCTTTTACCCTGGCGTAGCTCATCCTAAATAAGATTGTGTATGTGATGCGCAATTAGGTCGTAAATGGAGCTGCACTCACCGGGAGAAGAGATTAAGTCTTGCAAAATTGGCTATCCGTGAAGAAATCCCAATGTCGTAATAAACTACCGAGGGAGCACGTACCGCAATCGTATCCATGATCCCACTACCCAACATTCTTCGGACGGCAAGAGGTGACCACATTGTAACGATTAGTTGCCCTATGCCCTACAATGCCATCCAATAAGAGACAACCGGTTCCACTGTGCCTCCAAGAATGAGATGCGGAAGTGTACAGAAGCGAGGACAGTGTGGATACGGCCCACAACCAATCATCTTAATAACCCCAACGTTTATCAAGTAGACACTGCTAGCGACGGGCCACAAGCTGAGCACCACCCTGCCACCAACTAGCCGCTTAGTTCCGATGCACAGACGAACGTGATTCCAGGATCCACTCGCGGAATTTCGCACTTACCTAAGTTCAAAGTATGATTCATCGCGTGGTCGTTCCTTCCGGAAATTTACATGCCAAGAGATCCGCATCTATCTACAGTGGGGTATGGTAGGGTCACACCCCGCACCTTGCACTAACCAAATGCTAAGATCACAGGGGCGGGGCTGGCTGGCAGCCTGAGGAGCGGGGTCCCGCGCTAATTCCAACGTCAATTTATTGAGCCGCAATTCCTCAACCAACTTCATCCAATATCCTGCCAGAATATTGCAAGGACCGTCAGCGCCAATTGGACCTGATAATCAGGCAAATGTCAGCTACGAAGTGCTATTCAAGGTACGTTAATTTCTATCCTTTTTTTTTCGGATATTTGGACGTCACTATGGAGGGTTGTTGTTGAGGTTAGATACAGAAGTTAACATCCTACAAGGCTACCGAGGCGAGGCAAAGCAGCTTCATCCAAATAAGCTGAGAATCTTGTAGGACTTGTGGCTGTACGTGACCAATTAGGCGTTGATAAGGGATTGAAGTGTATCGTCCGTTGTAATAGGACACCAGCACAACAACCTCAAGGCACTATCTTCTCCTTGCTGGATCATCATCACGTAGGTACCTTGCACATGTGTACAGTAACTTAATGTCAACCATTGCCATAAAATCAAAATTGGCAACTGCGAGAACCACGGTCTAGGCACAGACCACACAGTCTTAGGTACCTATTTGATAGTGAGTCTTCACATTGCTTGGCACCCCAAATTAAAGCAATGCTGTAGAAGCCCCGAATAATCCGTGGCGATTTTGATAAGCTACACATTTATGAGCCAATGGGAATCCAGTGTGGCCTCACTACGGTATCGACATATCTTGATCAGACGTATAACCGGGGAAACCACCTGGAATACATTAGCACCTACCAGGCTATGTGGTCAGTTGACAGCTGTAAAATCACGTTGCCCAGTGTGACCCGGGTAGCTATCCACATTTAAGGTATCAACTGGTAGGGTGTCAGGTGCAAATTCGGAATCGGACTGAAATATCTCTGCATCAGACCGAATAAATGGCATTCACCTAGAAATCGGACACAGTTCTTTTTTCTCATTGGCCCACAGGTGAAGACGAAATGTGGTAAGTGCATCGGATTGGAATCGCCTCCCAAATCAGCCTGGACCCACCTCTCCTTCCGACTGTTATAAATACCGACCTGAGGTCTCGCTCAATTCCTCCCAAAACTTCTCTCTCCTTTCCTCTCAACCTTCAGTCAAGAACAAGCTTTCTTGGAGATCGGCAACACACTTTTGAGTCGTCAATTTGGTCAACTCATTACCAAGTAGCCGTCTCCAGTGATCTGCCATCATTACGAGAATCTCTTCTTCGTGACTTCGACTTCATCAGTCTCTTGCCTCTACTCAACTTTCGCCGTCCGTGTTCTGATCATCTCGGCCTACGCAACATTGCGACATGCCATCTGATCTCAACTCATCTTCTCTCGGCACTTTTTGGTCACGAAACTACCACTTTCTCGCCACCGTCATCGCTCTCTACATCTCTCGATCACAGGTATGTAACATTTCTTTCCCCTTCAGACGACACTACTACTTTTCATGCATATTTTGGCAAATTTTCCTTCTACGCCTGCCAGCACCTGTTTTGCACATACCACCCCACATGTGCACACCACATCCCATTTTTCGGCGTTGAAAAAGTTGCACCTGGCCTCAGGTGCGCCTCATGTAATCATTCCCTCACCTTGTTACCCACCACACAAAACTTCGCACTTTTCCATTCCCCTACACATTCATCCATCAATTCATCCCACGCAAATCCCACATCTCAAATCTTGTTACTTTTCATCAATTCTTTTCTCTCGTCCACAACTCACATCCACTTCATCGGATTCCATCAATCGACAATTACTAACACAACACCTCAGACATCTCGAGGCACAATGGTCAACCAAACCAACGGACGTACTCCCCGCGATCTGCCCATCAACATGGCGTAAGTCTTTTCCTTCACCCTCTTCCTTATACCAACATCAACTAACAATTAATAGACGATCTGGACAGGCTGGTCAGGGAAACCCCACACCTCCCGATTCTGCAATCTCCATGTCCGACAACGAGAATCGCTTCGGCACTGCTATGGACGATGGTAAGTCTAAGTCATAATTAATTTGTCCCGGCTATTATTGAATACATGCTAACTTCTCAATCTAGCCATCAATCGCGCCAACCGCACTTCTGTGATGGCTGGTCACGGCGGTGTCTCCATCTCCCTCACCCCTCAACAGCTCACCCAGATGGGAGCCGAGTTAGCCAATGCTCGTGCTGAGGGTCGTTTCCCAATGACTACGGCCGCTAGTTATGACATCGACGCAATTGCGCAAGACTACAGCCGCCTTGTTGCACTCAATGAGGCCCGAGGAAACGCCCCTCGTGAGGAATGGAATAGAATGCCGAATGTGGTGCAGCTTCTGGTTCGCATTACTCAGGAGATTCGAGCACGTGATAAGATCACTGCCGAAAGAACTGAGGAGGAGCGAGTCCAAGCTCACGTCTCCAGCATGATGACTGGCGTTGGCGCAGAAGCTAAGCTCTACAGCATTGTCCAACACGCTGTCACCTATGCGATCAACAAAGGAAGCGCCGACCGGGACGCTGTTGTTGCTGGTCAGAATATGGTCAATATTCTTAACGGCATTCGCGGTACTGTCAAGGACATGGCCAGTCAGCATACTCACGGAGTTCATGGTGTCAACATCGAGGCTGTTGTTGAGGAGGTCTTCGGTACGATTGACTTTGCCCTAAGTACCTTCGCCGATCCTCTTGACAAGAACGTCAAGCAGATGGACGGCCAGATAAACCAACTAGGCGGCATCACTGAAGTCAGCCAAGGCCAAGTTCATGCTATTGGTCAACATGTCAGCGCCATCGACAATCATGTCCACTCCCTAGGCAATAATCTCAACGCAATGGGAACCCTTCTGAATTCGACTAATGGCAACGTCGTCGCCCTGAACGCTCAGATTGGTCTCCTCCAAGCTATTGTCAATATGCTTCCTCAGATGATTCAGCAATCACTCCAGGAGAGACTTCCTGTGGCTCTTGAAGCTGCAACCACCCCCATCAGGGAAGCCTTTGAGGCTCAACTTGGTGTTACTCTCGCTAGCCCTCCTATTAGTCCCACCAGCACCATATTCACCAATGCCAGCCAGGACAGCATGCTTCTTGCGAAGCAGAAGTCCAAGAAGTCTCCCCTGAAGAAACTTCTGAAGTTATTCAAGAAGTCTGGCCATGAGGGTAGCTTCTAAGCCAACTCCGGCACTGGTGCAAATCTTGTCGCAGCAGGACAATCAACAACCACGGCACCCAAACAACTACTCATGATACCCATAATGGTTTTCGATTCTCACTATGATGAATAGCAAGTCATCTTCACCAGTGGCGATTTCCCCCAACAGACTACCAACGAAGTAGTCACAGATACTCTGAAGAGAGCAGAATGCCTAATACGCAAGGCATATCTTTACATCGGTGGCGTTGAGGAGGATAGGGTTTGATTTGTGCAGGGAGGATCTCTCACAAGGAAGGTGATTGATCATAATTTGGTGGTTTAGGGATACGGAAGGACGGAATGACACATGTCTAACGCTTGAGGATGTATCACTGGAATTCAGAAATTGAATACCAGTACTAAATCACACTACGAATAATAAAAATGGTGACTCAATTGGGTGTTTCTATTATTATCTAAATTGGGCAACCCCAATGTCCACGTAGGTAACACTTCTTAGTGTCTTCTACATAGCCCAGCCTACTTCTAGCACCAACGTAAACTGAGGACGCGTCAATCTTTTACAACTCTACCTAAGTATCAATTCTTCGTCTAATTTTCTCCGAGTTAGAGCTTATGTATATATTGTATGCCTAGGCCCCATGTATTATTCACCGCTAACTACATGAACAGGACATCGAATATCTAGGTAGACGGCCTAGCAATCAGTGTGCTCTCCTTAACAAACGAGACCACCCCGCGATATGTGGAGTTTACCTCAAAGGAGAGTAGCAGGCAAGTAGGCAGAACTTTGACCTGAGAACGCCGCTGAAAAGAGATGATGCCCATCTCAGGGCTTATCCCGGAGACGATTTGATGGTCTTCGCGATATACATAGATATTATTGTGAGTGACTATGCTGGCCTCCTCAGCTTGACGGGAAGCACGGTGCATACTGATGGTTAAATAGATACGCAATTTTATCAGCTGTCCCGTGGCCATCCTCAAGATATCCTTGACTGCAACGAATCTATGCCCGCAATACCACCTTCAAAGCTCACTACGAACGAAAGCTGCCCAGGATGCCTGCGGCTTCTTGCTATCGGGAAAAGCCGCCATCGAAATCGAGAATATTCCAAGTGGTCCCCAGCGTTCCCTCGCTCGCTCCCCGCTTCTCCAATATAATGATAATATGGGATATCCAAAGACCGCCTACTGCCACCACTTCGTCATTACTCTACCGCCAACACCCAAGTCGACTCCGTCCGAGAGATTTTCGATAATCGTGGTCACTATATATCCTCTACCCCGCTCTCAGATGCGACTCCCCGAGATCAGCTTAACGGTCTCTAGAGCCTAGGAGTTACAATTCGTGGAATCTACATCGGAGATAATGTCAGAAGAGAAAAGAATGGATACGGCAAGCTGAAAGGGCTTGGTAGATTATTTGGACCGCATATATTGGTCTAGAGAAGCACCGACGGATAAGAACGGCTCACGTCAAGACGAAAGGGGTCAATTCAAGCTCGTATCTACCTGGTAAGTCGATTAGCGCGGGAACGCACTGTTCCATATTACCGACTGTTGACCGAATTATAATAGCATGTTGAGAATTCTACGGACTACGATACCTCTATGTTGCGAGAGAGTAGACACACGATACAAAGCTGTCCTGCCTGTCTATATATCCGTGGTATCGAGTTTTAACTCCACTCGTATAGATATTGCATTTTAGGAATGAAAAGCTTCTGAGATATATTTAAATATATGGTGGCGAGACTTGACGCGCACTATGATTGTTCCCGTTGGCTCCCTGGGGCTTCTAGCAACGAGGATCATCCCAGTCGGTACGCTAATTAATTCCCCAATACCCTCTTACACAGAGGAGCAAGGGCAGAATTAGCATTGATCGGATATATTATCTCAATGCTATTGAGGGCGACTCCCCGTTATTAATTGGTGTGATTAGGATGGACGGCTAATTGTAGAATTTCCATTACTCGCAACTGTTGCTTACACTCTTATTGACTTAAAGCGTTAGGATCTTCCTTCAGCTGGTGTCGCCGTGTCCCAAGGAATATAAAGCTATACCTGAAAGAAACCTTGCTGAAGCCGTCGATTTGATACACGATAGAAAGACTGGAACAGACCCGGCCGACCATAAGCATGAATCACAGGTCCGACTTGATGCATATGGGTGATGTTGGGAAATTGAGCATTGGCATTCCTCAAGAGAATCGTCGAAAGTTCATCGAGCACGCTTAGTCATCAATTCATGAATATTGCATTTTCGATATGAACGCATAGCTATGGCAAGCCCAAATATATACGCATATTTTGATACCAAGTCCGTACAAGAAACACTATGACACGCAAGTCAAAAGGCTACCCAGCTTCTGCAGCACAACTGCTTGCTTCTCAGCCGGCGCAGTCGTCTTGTCCGTCGAGTCTCCAACACTAACAGAGATCTGGCAACCGCCCGCATCAATGACGCTCGTCTCCGTCGGCAACCGATCAGTGCCGCAGGTCTCCACATCGCGGTCGGAGAAGACGCCAGGGTTGATCCGGCTTAGCACCCACTTGAACTTCGAGGGGTCGGTACAATCACCTTCCACTTTGGGAAAGTTCACATTCAGGAATACGTCCGGGGGAAGGTACGGTTTCCCCGAGTCCAGGACCGCGTTCGTCAGCTGCGTCGCTAGCTGCGCATATACGGTGCTGCGCGCCGGGACAGGGCTTGTGTTGAATGCGAGGTTGCCGTCCGATGCGCCCGAGAAGGCGAGCGCTGGGATGCCCGCCTCGTGGCTTGCGTAGACGGCTACGCCGACGGTGCCCGAGAACTGGACTTCGAGGAAGAGGTTGCTACCCACGTTCGGCCCAGACACCACGAGCTCCGGCGCTTGTCCGTTCCAGAACGGAGGGGCGATCGTGTCGATCCCGTAACGCACAGACGTGACGGGGAACGAATTCACCCAGTTGAGTCGCGTGTTGGTTGCGTTGGTGCCGATGGGGCCGCTGTTTGCTGGACAGCTGTTGTATTCGCATGCGCTAGTGCGCGACGATGGCTCTACGTCAGTTGACCCTGGTAGGGGTTTAGCCACGTGCTGACAAAACAGAGTTATGCGCGCGGGAGCTTACCTGCGCCAGACTTGTTCTCCGCTGGCGCGGATAGAACGACATCGTGACCGGCCTTGTTGAGCGCATCATTCAGCGATCGGATGTAGAGCTCGGCCCAACCGTCATCGTTCGATTGCAGGATACGCGCGCCGTGCGCACCCAAAATGGGCAATGCGGGCAGTATGGATTGAACGCGCATCTTCTGATAAGACTCGACGATGTTCAGCCAGAGGAGACTGGCGAGCTTCATTTTGCCATGGGCTATGGGCTCATTTAAATATCCTGTCCAGTTTGGCCTCGGTGAATCAAGCTGCATTAAACAAGTCGGCCTGATGACAGCGAGCCCCTGATGCCCCCGGGGGTTCATTCTAGATAGTGGCCAATCATGACCCCTGATTGGATGGCTGTGTTGACCATTGAAACCCCAAGACTGGACCCCGGGCTGAATGCCCAGCTCCCTAGCGCCGGGATCTTAGTGAAGTTAGGCGCAGTTCGCAACCAATGTTGTGAGGCACGTGGGATCTACGTCCCTCCACAGATTTTCTGCGAGTGATGAGGCCACCAGCAAGGAACGTCCATCACAGCTCATCAGCAGCTCTCGGCAGCTTAGCAAGGCAGGTCCAAGGCGTGCCAAGGTATCACCGTCGTCATCGGCGAAACCCGTACTTGTTATAACTCTTGGAACTTGTTCATGCTTGGGAAATCGACGTGCCACTAGTAAATGGTACTGTATGGAAAGACACTTGTTGTATAACAGGCCTCTGGATACCTTCCATTAGGTTATCGAAAATCGATACGGTGAATAGATCTTAGGCGATGCGTTAGTGGGGTTCGGCACCCCGGTCCACTAAGTTAGGTGCTGTAAATAGGAACCAAATAGGTGTAGGTCTCTCACCTGCTGAATATGGTAGGTAACACACAAATGACCGTGATCCTAGCGACCGAAACATTAAGCAGCCGCCGAAGCTGGCCGAGACAAGAGAAGAAAACCACTTGGATTTTGCAATAACGGAACGTGCTAGAATTATATTTATCATAAGTCCTTTTCCTCCTAGGTTCCAGGTACTGATTGAAATTGTCTAGGACTTTTAAGAGAAACAACTTGTTGGCCTATTGCTCTGCCTTTTGTGATGTCCGGCGACATGAAAAACCAGCTTACAAATATCCATTTCTCCTAACTCTAATAACCCCGGGAATCTGTTTCGAAAAGTCCGCGGCGGACCTAACGAATCTGAAGCATTTATCTAAGCCGGAGATCATGTTTATAAATGCCTACCTAGGTGGGAAGACGATATATTGAGTTCTCGATATTCACTCTCGACCTGCGTATATCATCTTCGGTTTAGATGCGCTCACGAAGCTGTCTTGGTTGTCAATTCGATGCTAATTCAAGCAACCTGGCAAGTCGATGGGCATTCCAAATAAAATAGTGGGCTCCAAGGCCTAGGTATTTAGGGGTAGGGAACACCGGGATTGCCCGGAATGCGATATTTGTGCGTGGATAAGTCCCGCTACGATCAAGTCCGCATTATGATAATATTGACTATTCATTTATACATAATATTATGTAAGTATTATTACTGTATAGTAAAACTTCAAAAACAATTGTGATTATCCAGAATTTACCGAAAGAGATGCTAGAAATCTTTATAGAATGAGTTACCACATTTTCGTTCCGAGTTGTTTGAATCTATAAAGGCACGCCTATATTTCATTGCTTTAGTTATTAGAGCTTAATAGCCATTTGCTTTTATTTCTCTTGACGCATCATGCTGCCGAGCATCACGACGGCAAGATTCGCCCGGATGAGCCGTACGAGTGCCTTGAGATCCGGATGTTATGCGATTACACGAAGCACGGTCGAGATATCAAGGTTCCGCACGCAGAAGCCGCTCGGCGCTGCCAGCACGCTGCGTCTCTCGCCATTTGCAAGATTTAGTCCTGTCGCTGGGTGCAGATGGCATTCTTGCAAATCCGAAGCATCTAAATCGGGCGAGACGAAGAGCGCAGAGACGCGCACGTGCAAGTCCCAATCCCCTTCTCCGTCGCCCTCATCGCTCCAATTCTGGACATCCATGTCGACATGGCGGCGGGCGGGCGTCAATACATTTCGATGTCTGGTTGGCTGTACTAGTGGTGACTTCTCCGCGATGTGGTTTCTCCAGATGTTCTATCCAGAACTAGGCGTGGGGCCGATCATGGCCGTAGCAAGTAAGCACATCACCTAAAAAGTCTTCAAATGTGCTGACCTCTTTAAGTGGCCAGCGGACTCACGACATCAATGTTGTTGGAAACTGTTCTGCTTCGTTTCGGCCGTGATGGGCTACCATGGCCAGCGGCTGCGAAAACTGCCGCGGGGATGAGTCTGATTTCCATGTTAACCATGGAGGCGGCGCAGAACATGGTTGATTACCACTTGACAGGTGGAGCAGTTACGTTTGATTCTCCTGCATTCTGGGCTGCTGCCGTGACTTCTATGTCAGTAGGGTTCTTAGCGCCTCTCCCATATAATTATTTGAGGTTGAGAAAGTATGGCAAAGCTTGTCATTGAAGTCGAGGCGCAGCCTACGGGGAGATGATTGGGATATATTTACGGAATAAACACAGAACGCTCCCGAATCAAGTCAAATCGTGGATCTCATCGATTATGCCTCGAATCGCATTTGAATATTGACACTACTCGCTAGTATTTTTCCCTTCGTGTTCTGCCCTAGTTATTGCCAGGCTTTTATATGTTCGTGTTCTAGGTAGCTAACTGTGGTCAGGTATTTTAACGTCAAAAGTTTCAGCTTACAACTTCGCTGCGGCGTGTCTAGCTTTGAATAGCCTACAATGATTATTCATATTCACTTAAAGGTCTGAATGCTTTCGACAGGGAAGGTGTGATGCAGAAATAGAGGGCTTGTGATTTAATCGATTGTGTAGAGTCACTAAGTTGGTTACCTCGTTATGTTGTCAAGAGTCACCTGCAAGATTTAAACTGCCAGGATAGTAGTAGGTTGGAGCTTAGAAGGGGCGATGCGCCTGGCAGGGGTTATTTTTAGCCAAGGTTACCGCTAGAAGAGTCTTCCAGTGGAGTCTGTTCAGGCACAATTCCCGCAAGCTTGGCGCTGAACTCGGCATAAATGCCGTCGATTGATTCGGTGGTTTGCCACCCGGGGAGCGGGACTACAGTGGGTCGACTCCATCCGCAACGCACAAATCTCGCAGGTACCGTGGCCTTTACATGCGGCCGGTCAGAACATGTATAGAAGGGACGATGTGAAGGATCCCGGTGTCTTGTTGCCCGACTTTCTGTTTGACAACTGGACAATGAGGGCTGAATCATAATGACATGAATCTAGCACTTTCTTCCCCGGAGGTTGTGTCAGATTTGTAACGGCCTCTTTCATTTAATTAGTCACCACAGGGGGTATATATGCTCCTATAGAGTGCACGCGATCATTCGCCACGCATTTGTCACCTCAAGAGACGGGATATTCTTACGCGACCCGGAGAAACGGCGAACATTCCTTAAACCTCGATTATCTATTTCAATTCATTTTCGAGATTACCCTTACTTCATTTAAGTAATTCGAATTTGGAGATAGCAGAATTTTGCCATGGCGGTCCTTCCTTCGGGATCCCCTAAAATCATACAGACAACCTTCCTAGTCCCGAGTATACACTGCCCGACATGTGCTTCATTTATCGACAATTTCTTATTTGCCTT
Organism: Hypoxylon sp. FL1857; assembly: GCA_022578955.1. Lineage (NCBI taxonomy): Eukaryota > Fungi > Ascomycota > Sordariomycetes > Xylariales > Hypoxylaceae > Hypoxylon > Hypoxylon sp. FL1857. The sequence goes on from MU400386.1 coordinate 436,933, forward strand.
GCGGCCAAAGCCAGTTGAGGTCGAGACCTCTATTGTCTCACAAACTGTGACAGTTAAACATCCCACATCTCTGAGTGCTCGATCCATTGCCAAGACCCTGGGGGAAGCTGGCTATGAAGTCGACACTATCATCAAGGAATCTTCATCGGGAGATATACCTACGAATGTCGCGCGCAGCAGCCCTGATGACGACTTCCCGTTCAAATGGGTTTCTGACGCTACTCGGTGGCTACGAAGGAGTAGCAAAGTATCAGACGATGAGGTCCGTAGGATACGGCATGCAGAACACTGCGAACAGTGTCGCAAGGAGAACCGCGAGGGGAAACACGCCGAAGAAGATGAACACCCTGCCACCTCTCTAGACTCTCACCCTCTCGTCGTCATCGAATCCAGCTCGTCAAAAGTATTTCGAGCAACCATCACAATTGGTGGCATGAGCTGTAGCTCTTGTGTTGGCAAAATCGCTACGGTACTTCGCGAAAAGCCTTGGGTTCGTTCAGCTGATGTGGCCTTGATCACTCAGAGCGCCACAGTGGAGTATCAGGGCGAGCATAACGCAGACGAATTGATCGAGGCTATTGAGGATATTGGTTACGAGGCGAATATTGACCGCATCGAGGAAATATCGACCTCACACGGACAGCAGCCAGGCAGTGACTTATGGACGGTTTCGTTATCCATCACTGGTATGACATGTAGTTCCTGTGTGGGGGCAATCACCTCTGCTCTCGAGGATCTACCGTATACCAAGGAAGTAAACGTCAACCTTGTTGCCAACAGCGCCACGGTCATTATCGAGGGCAAGAACCACGCAGACGACATAGTGGATACCATCAACGACCTCGGTTACGAAGCAACGCTGAACGACATGGCAAAGCTTGGAGGAGAAGCTGTTGAAGATACTCGAAGAACTGTCTTGGTCAAAGTCGAGGGTACTTACTGCCAACATTGTCCGGCGCGGGTAACAGAAGCGCTGAATAGTTTCAATGGTCGAGTCACAATTGAGAAGCCCCTAACCTTGAAGGATTCAATCATCACCATTTCATATACCCCCGATGCCCCCAATTTCACGATACGCCATATTTTGGCAGCCATTTCTAATGCAGACCCGGCGTTCCACCCTGTCATTTACCACCCGCCGACGGTTGAGGAGCGTGCGAAACAGATGCACATCAGGATTCGCCAACGAATACTATATCGAGTCATACTCTCAATCATAATCGCTATTCCGACTTTCATCATCGGTATTGTGTACATGGCACTCTTACCATCGAGTAATTCAGGCCGCGAGTACCTTATGCAACGTTTGCACGGAGTGACACGAGCGGAATGGGCTCTTTTAGTTATGGCTACGCCGGTGTATCTTTTTGCTGCCGATATCTTCCATCGACGCGCGATCAGAGAGTTATACTCGTTATGGCGACCAGGAAGCCCAGCCCCTATTCTTCGCCGTTTCTACAAATTCGGAAGCATGGATATGCTTATGTCGTTTGGAACGTCAATTGCATACTTCGGTTCTATAGCAGAGCTGATAGTTGCTGCGACTCAACAAGATAGGATGCAGATGCAGGAGAACATGACTTACTTTGATTCAGTTGTTTTTCTCACCATGTTCCTCCTTATCGGTCGACTGCTAGAGGCTTATAGCAAAGCGAAGACTGGCGAAGCTGTGTCAGAGCTCGGTAACTTACGGCCTAAAGAAGCTCTCCTTCTAACATCTACCGGCGGCGATGTCGATGAAGAAACTTACGAAAAAGTCAGCGTCGACATGGTGGAGACCGGTGATGTGGTGAAAGTCGTCCACGGTGGGTCTCCACCATGGGACGGCTATCTTCTCAGCAAAGAAGCAGAATTTTCGGAAGCGAGTCTCACGGGAGAGTCGAAGCCTGTCAAGAAGACAGCGGGAGACCAAATATTCTCGGGCACCGTAAATGAGGGCGGTCCCATATCCATGCGCATCACTGGCGCTTCGGGGAACTCGATGCTGGATCAAATAATCAAGGTTGTGCGAGAGGGCCAAGCAAGACGAGCGCCAATTGAAAGAGTAGCCGACGTCCTTACGAGCTATTTCGTGCCAGTCGTTACGCTGATCGCTATATCAACATGGCTCATTTGGCTTGGCCTTGGTCTCTCTGGTCGGCTCCCACAAGAGTATCTCGATGCTCCGGTCGGTGGCTGGCCTTTCTGGTCGCTGCAATTTGCTATTGCTGTCTTTATTATCGCTTGCCCCTGTGGTATCGGTCTGGCCGCACCGACCGCGCTCTTCGTAGGAGGTGGCTTGGCGGCCAAATATGGTATCTTGGCCAAGGGCGGTGGTGAGGCTTTCCAGGAAGCCAGTAATATTGATATCATCGTCTTTGACAAGACAGGCACCTTGACTGAGGGCGGCGAGCCGCAGTTGACTGACCATGAGTTCTTCTCCGAATCAGATGATTGGTCGGAGTCCCACATCCTTGATTGCCTTCAGGAAATCGAATCGAACAGCAGCCATCCTATTGCTAGGGCTATTGTCTCTTTCTGCAAGGGTCGAAGTGTTAAGGGTACTAAAGCTCTCAGCATCGAGGAAGTCCCTGGAAAGGGAATGAAAGCTTCTTTCGACCTCGGATCTAAGCTTGGAACTGTCGAAGTCCTTATCGGAAATGAAAGACTCATGAATGACCATTCAGTTCCAATCACCACTGAGGCATCTCAGACGCTAGATACATGGAAGGATCAAGCGAAGTCTATCGTTTTAATGGCCGGAAAATCCAGTTCTTCATCGGCGACTTCTTCATGGAGATTACTCGGCATCTTCGCTACATCCGACCCACTTCGGCCGGAGGCCCGAGCTGTTCTTGATGCGCTTCGCCGCCAAGGCAAAGACGTTTGGATGCTGTCTGGGGATAATACGAAAACGGCGAACGCGGTCGGCGCCCTTGTTGGTATCGATCCCGATCACATTATCGCTGGCGTACTACCAGAACAGAAGGCAGACAAGATTAGCTACCTTCAAAAGAGCCAAGTTAAACTTAGCTCACGATTTCTCGGGTTTGGGAAGAAATCGAGTAACCGGAGGGCTGTGGTTGCCATGGTAGGCGACGGCGTCAACGACTCGCCCGCCTTAACTGTCGCCGACGTTGGAATTGCCATTGGCTCCGGTTCCGATGTGGCAATTTCTGCCGCAGAATTTGTTCTCATCAACCCGAATCTCAACACCTTGCTCGTCTTAACCAGCCTTAGTCGCGCCGTCTTCAAGCGGGTAAAGTTCAACTTCGCCTGGGCCTTGGTCTACAATCTCCTAGCCCTACCAATCGCTGCTGGGGTCCTTTATCCAGTGGTAGCGAATGGGAAACATGTGAGGTTAGATCCCGTGTGGGCGAGCTTGGCCATGGCCCTCAGTAGCGTTAGCGTCATTTGCAGCAGCTTACTTCTCAAGAGCCGGCTGCCGTTAGTTGGTTTTAGGGGTAACAAAGCCTTGGATGGGAATAACTGAATTAAACCGAGCTCTAGACTTGGTCATAAACATCTATTTGCATTTTTAAGTCGATAGTAATTCTAATAGATATACCACATAGTCAATCACCGCCTTGAAACATCAGTAAGAGTCTTTTTGCTCACTTTGCGTCTAATGGTAATCATAAGGTTGAGAGCTAGAACTTTGGCAACCTAGATTTTTCACTCTTAAATCATTTGCTATGGACTTGTTCTTAACTTGATGAAGGATAAAAGGGTCCAATTTACTAGCGAATCAGCCAGGGGCTAACTCAGAGTGCAATTACTAATATGTATGGCAGAAATCCTTTCTATAGGCATACGTTTGCAATGTTGGCAAGTTGCGAAGCAAGAGCTTGTGAGGGAGACAGTTCGGATCTGCACTAGAAAGGCCCTCTGAAGATACACTCAGACTTCAAGCTCGTACTACGAATACGAACAATAATTGGATCGACTTACCAGCATTACGGTACCAGTATGTCCTTAATAGGAAATGAGAATCCTTTTTGTCCATGAAATATCCTTGTCATGTACGAGGATTGCTAAGATTCGACAACTTGGTAGGTTCAGCTTCTAGCTGTAAGCGCCCAATTCGACCAAGGAGGATTGGTTCCGAAACATTTCAACAACAGGTCTGCACCAACTGCATATCGCTGGTAGGGTAGATGCGACGTCAAACTTCAAAAGTGGGCACCTGTGTAAATATAAAGAGGGCAGGATGTCCAGGACGAAATCAACGAGTTCGGGAAACAAAGTAAAATCTCGTTGGTAACGTTCAAACATCGAGATTTCGAAAATAAGGTATACTTGAGGCCTGGTATTGATCTTCATCGATAAGTATTAATGTGTTATCGTCCAAGGCATCATGGCAGATGGTAAAGAAGATGAATTACGAATGCTTCGGCGGCTTGCCAAGAGCTATGGTATCTCCTTCAGGCAATTCGCAGACAAATGGCCTGAGGCTCACAGTAAACGTTTTGGGGACATCCAAGAGCTTGGTGAGAGAAAGTTCAGTACTTATTCCGACAACGTCACCGTTCGCTCAGTCCAAGAGCCTTGGACGCGGCAAATCAAATCGCGGGCCCAGTGGTTGGTGAGTCGGGCCTGTGACCTAGCTTTCAACGTTCAACCAAAAGAGAACGGATGGCGGTTAGGAATTGAGAACGACGTCCTGCATAGGCTGTTGGTCGAGGTTGCATGGTACGTTCACATCTTTCATCCGGCCTCCCAAATGAAGCCATGCTTAGCGACATTAACACATACCAAGCCCCAGATGCCGGGCTCGTATCTGGCGATCGGAAATCGAGGCAACTGAAGGTAATATCAACAGCAAGTGGATGCAAGAACTAGAAGAACGCAGGAAAAATCGCAAGCCATGCCAATGCCCCATTGAAAGTCGTGCTCAGGACTAGTATGATGATGATGCATCCCTGCTCCTAGGCGTATTGCTTACAATGACCGCAGTTACGAAATAGGCACTAGTTCACTTTTCGATGGTCGGGTAGAGGAGATCGTGATTCTCGATAGCACATTAAAAGACCTACCCAAGAAGAAGACGCCTGATCGCAGCTTTGGGCTGAAACCTACAGAAAAAGTGAACCAACTTCTCGAAAGAGTAGCTGCTCGAACCACCACTGCCTCTGAAGCCCTAGAATTCACACCGTTCAAGTCAGCAACAAATCCGCCCATATTTCCTTTCCTTATTCTTGAAGCCAAGTCCGATTCAAGCAGAAATGGCTTTCAAGACATTCAGACGCAAACTGCCTTCCCTATCTGGAAGTTCCTAACACTGCAAAGGCAGTTACAGCTGAAGGCAGAATGCGCTGAAGAACCTTTGGTCTGGTTTTTTGGCAACCGGGGAAGCGAATGGAAGGTCTACGGCTGTTATGTGGATGAGACAGATAATAGGCCCCGATATGTGAGCAACCCAATCTAGATTTTCGGAGCATGAACGGTTGTATTTACGTGAGGCCAGAATATTCACCCCCTCTGGGGCGGTGACCTGACAACCCATAATGGGGCCTTGCAGCTCATACTCATCGTGGATTACATCCTAGATTGGGCAAGGGACATATATCGACCCTCTATTATGAGAGGGCTAAAGTCCTTAGTCACCGGGAAAGGCTACGATGAGGTCAGTTTGGACCTCGAAAGTGAGATCTATTCGGTACGAGATAGAGTCTTCAATTGGATTCCTCCGCAGGCTGCAGATTTCGAACTTGAAGAGCATCTAGGAACAATCGTTGAGGACCCCGAACATACAACAGGCACGGACTTGCTAAATGGTTTGCCCAACACAAAACTTGGCTCTTTTCGGGCTGCTTCGCAGGTGAACTATCGCTTCAACAGCCTAAACATCACGGAAGAGAATATTGAGAGTTTATTGATCATCGCCAAAGGACCTGACGACGAGCTTTCGATGAGTTCTGCGCATGCGTGGAAACTGGAAGCCAAGCTACAGTCCGGCAATGCGCTAATGGTGATCACCCAACACGCCTTGGATGAAATTGAGTATATGTGGACTGGCGAGAGGCGGAAAACCGATTCTACTTTCTCTTCCGCACCGGACGTTGAACTATATGTTATTCTCGAGTATCGCTGCTTTATTGGCCCTTCTTGGGACATCATTAGGGAGCTCACCTGCCTCGCCGTTTCAAAACCAGCCTTTGCCATCCTGCAGGAATGCGCTTCTTCGGAGGAGTATTACAAAGCTAAGGAACTGTCAGAAGTATCGACTACCTTGCCAAGTACCTCATTATGTGAAGCAGTCGAGTGCCTGCTATCGGATTCCGCCTTGCAGGTTCTCCGAGCCTCGATTACCAGCGCTTCTTTCTTAATATACCCCAGCCAGGTCGGAAAAGATGAGGGACTACCGTCCCTCTTCATGGGCTTCAGAGGACTGAGCCGTTCCATGATAAGCGAAACGGTCCATAAATACTCTAAGTTTGTCCGCAACCGAAGTCAAAAGCGCGTGCAGCAGATCACCTTCCCGGAATACTCAAGGTCTTTCGGGAAAGGACGGAAAGAATACGAAGAAATGAGGCGCCAGGACAAAGCACAAGTTGAAGCGTGGTCCTCAAGATACCGTCGAAGAACCGCCAATCGAACATTTGCAAGATGGTCGTCTAGGCTAGCTTGCATTACAGAATTGGACGACCATGGCTTTTCGTGCAGCAGATGCAGCAGAGGTAGGCTTAGCGGGTTTTCAGCACAATGGGAACCTATCCTCACCCTCCCTCTGATGAATAATACATTGCTTGTGAAAGCCATCAGCTTAGACAAGGTAATGGGAAATCCACAACAGAGAAATGATTTCTGCCTCTTCCTCCTCGGCACCGGGCCGGAAATCAAAGAAGACGATTCCATTGCCGATATCGTTGAGGAACACCTCAAAAGCGGCCGAATGTATCACACTTTCATCCACGTGCCTTCGTTCGACGATAAAAAGCTTAATGGACTAGTGCCCTGGAATCTTGCATATACGTATCGTCCGGGCTCGGAGAGAGAGAATGAAGATCTGAAGGGTTGGATTGCGGAGTTGAAAGAAGAGAAGCCAAAGTGATCGTAGACAAGAAGTGGGCGCCCCTCCCTCGGACAACGCTGCGAGGCGAGAGAATAAAACCTAAATACTTTAGATTAAGTTATTATATATTTTTTTGAAAGTACAGCTAGGGACAAATTGAATAAGTCAATACTCACTCCCCAGGTGGCTTATGGAAGGATTAATCTACCCATAATAATAATAGCCCCAGGAGTTCAACTCAGTCGCAATAAGACTCCTTTTTCGCGGTCTGGCATATTGACCAAGATCTCGTCAGCCTTCACTTTTTCGTGGATATGAGAAGAATCCTCAACTGCTAAGAATTACGTGTATAGACCCGCAGTAAAGCATAGTGATAGCCTCTATCAACTGCAGTGTTCAGCGCAACGTAGGACTGCGTGTCGTTACACAATCTTAGGAACCGAAGAAGAAGCTGTTTTCAAGGAAGGACCTCGGCGTCTACTACATAGCACATGTCCTGATACAGTATGCTTTTGAGGTTGTTCATTCTCCTATATTGGGTTGTTTCACGAGTTCTGACGCCACCGTCGGGTATCAAATGCTAATGCCCAGCCCGCCAGCGTGGAACTCATCTCGGCGAGTAGCCGTCAAATTTGCTTCTATTGTCTAGCTTAGACCTAAGGGCATCCTAGGTTTCCTAAAACACTTGTGGGGCCTATGGCTTATGAGAGGTAAGTGAGAATCAATATAACTTCCATCACGACAGAATACGACTCAGCCATTAGGTGATACCAAGATGCGCCCTGCTCGTTTATCGTGATCTCACGTGGGGTGCGGCTCGTGAAAGACGGCGAGACGGTGTACCATTATGAAGATTGACCGCTTCGAAGTGACAATCTCTTCTAAGAGCGGACTTAAATATGGGTTAGGTTATCTTAGATGAATGGCGTCAGCATTCACGATGTGATCATAAGTCCCGTTGAAGTGGATATCAGGATATAAATAGCGTTAATGTAAGTGGAACTGGACCCCTGAATAGATTTTACGATCTATTAGGAAATCGTGACTTTAATCTTATTGTGGTACTTAAATAGTGGCATATCTCCGTTACCAAAGACAGCATGATATTGCGATCCTCGTCATGACCACTTGCATGTGAGATCTGACCAATATTTATATGACGAGCTCGCTTCAGATTAATCTTTCTCGAAGATAGCGCAATCAGGTTAACCTAGAAGAATCACCATGTCATCCCAACTCATAAACAGCGTGATCTCGCAGGGGCAGCAGCTAGCGACCCACAGTTGGGAATACGGCACCTTTGCTGAGGCTCTGCTAGAGTGGTACAACCCGAGTTCCTCAGTATTCGGCAACAACCCGTTTCCCGATGGCAAAATACCAGTTTTGCAGGTAGATCAGACTCGATCGCTATCATATGTGAAGCCACACATCACGACTAACTCCGACACTCTTGTTGGTGGGGACGGTATGTGACTGCTGAAAAGTTATGCCGGTACGCTCTTAACACTAACTCCGTAATAGGTGCCGCCGGCGACCCGGCCTCCCTCGGCGTCTCTGCCATCTTGATTGGCCAAACCCAGTCCGACTACCTCTCCGCAGCAGAACGTCAAGTCAACCATCTCCTTAATGATGTCCCACGATATTCCAACGGCGCAATTAGCCACAGAGAGTCGGTGGCTGAACTCTGGGCCGACTTCATCTACATGGCACCACCGACACTGGCTTACTGGGCCATCCAAACGAAGGACGTTAACCTATTGAGCACGGCCATCCAGCAATGCGTTTTGTACCGAGATGTGCTGGGCGTTCCGACGAATGCCAAGAGCGCTGCCGGTCTCTTCCACCACATAATCGGACCGCAGTCCCAGGACTTGGGTATCTGGAGCACGGGTAACGGGTGGGCTGCTGGTGGCATGAGCCGTGTGTACGCGACGGCGAAGAAGTCGCAATTTGCAGGCGATTCTAATATCAAATCCGGAATGACACAAATCAAGAACATCATTCGTACCATTCTAGACGGCGCGATAGCACTCGACCAAGCCGAACCCAACGAGCCGCTGCTGCGTAACTACCTCAACGACACTACCTGGTTCGGAGAGCTGTCGGGCACGACGATGTTGACGGCTACCGCTTACCGTATGGCAAAACTCGAACCCAGCACTTTCGGGCAGAAGTATACGTCGTGGGCAGACAGCAAGAGGCAGGCAATCACCAAGAAGATCAGCAGTGACGGCTTGTTATCTCCCGTAATTAACCCCCTGAACTGGAACGACAGGACGCCGGCGACTAAGTCGCCGGAAGCCCAAAGTTTCGCCGTCCTCATGTTTGCGGCGTACCGAGACTTCACCTCGAAATAGGCGCCAGTGGACAATCCGATGTCTTTTGCTTTTGGTAGTTTATAGATGTTATTACGTTCTTTATACATATTCATTGAAGCCTTATATTTGAGGTACACTCACCATCCAGCGCTCTTCAACGTGTTGCTTACTGCTAGTTACTCGCAATAGAAATCATCAGCCCTAGCGATTGATCCCAACCCGTTGTAATAAGCCTTCTGAGGGTGAGAACGTAGGATTTGACTCTTCGCGGTCCCGTCGAGCTCAACGGTTGATGCAACGGGCCTGTCAGGGGTAATGTCCGATTCAACCCACGCTACTAGCGCTTTGAAAAGCCCACTAGGATAATATCCTCCAGAGCCTGAGTAGCAGTGAGCAAGTCCTGGTGCTTCAAAAATGCGATACCACTGATGGGCCCGCTTATCGTTCTCCAGGACACGTTCCTAAAAGTGTCTCGTGGAGTCTGAGGGAATGATGGAATCGGCCTGCGATTAAGAAGTTAGTTATTAAGAAATGAACCTTGTGGTGGAATTTGGCGCTCACCAAGCCGTGATAAGATATCAGTTTGCCTCCCGCATCCCGAAAAGCCAGTGTGAGATTAGGCTCGACATTGAAAATTGGCCTATACTCTTCCAAGGACGCCTGGAATAACATTTTAAATTCATCGTGTATTATAGTTGAGGCATCGAAACTAGGATCCTTCTTCATGAGAACTCGTATCCATTGGTTAGCAATCGCTGTTGGTTTTCCCACGCAGGTCCTATCCCGCGAGTCCGGGGGTCGTTACGAAGCCGATATTCTCTTCGATCAATATGGCTCCTTTCTTCAGACCTCACCAAAGGAACGAACCATCGTGATTGTCGCAATACTCGACGGCTGCTTCAGTGATCGCAAGAAGTCCGCAATTCTTTGGATAGTGGTCCAATGCTTTCATCACAACCTGGGGCCAGAGGTCCCAACCCCGCAAGGCCCAGCGCTGGAGCTGAAGCCGCTATGGCTCTGCCATCGAATGCAGTGGGGTATTTCTTCGCTAGCTTCATTCCCTGTCATCCCCCGTTAGAACAGCCGTTCCAGTGGGAGTAACTCGGTGGTTTGCCGTAGTAACTCTTCGTGATCGCCTTTCCAATAATAGATATTTCATTGAGAGAGGTGGACCCGAGTTGTTCCAGCAGCTGGTAGTTGACATGTCCAGGGCTTAGCAATACCCAGTCGTCAGGATTCAATGAAGCGTGGCCAGCGTTTGTAGTCGCCGCAGAGTGCCCCCTCCGCCACGGCCCCCAGCATAGAAAAGCCGGCTAATGGGAATTGTAGACCCCCCGCGGTCCATCCACCCCCGCCAATGCCGTGAAACCTGTCGTTCCAGTTGTCCGCTGGCAGGTATACGTTGGCGGTGACATTGTCGTTCTCTCCGGTATGGGCGTAGGAGGTAGTTGCGATATGGCAATGACTGACTCCTTGAACATTGAGAGCCCCATTATTTATGTACGCACTTTCGGGTATATAAGTGGTCACGTTGGATACCAACGAGGCGCTGAGTGAGGTGGATTGTGCGCCCAAGAGATCCGGGTACGATATCGTTGATGGACTGCACATAATGGAGAAAGAGGTCCGACTTCACGGCTAAGGCCAAGGCCACGATTAATTGGTTCCATGGATAGGTACCTAGGAATGGAACGAAATAGAGGTCTTCGAATACCCCTCGGATCTCCCTCCTCCATTGTCTGTAGGGATTGACTTTAACAACAGCCCGGCGGAGCAGCGCTCAGAATGTAACATCCGACGAACTTGGCCCCGATTTCCGATTAATAGCGAGCATTATCCTCGGAGTTCTAGACATGGTACCCACTGGATTCGACTCTTTTCCCCGGCGGATCTTCTAAACTGCCCGGTCCACAGCAAGGGGGGCTCGGCCAAACATAATAGAGCGGCTGCTGAACACCACGACATGCTGATTTGGGTGGTATTTTGATGGCTTATCCGGACATACCGAGCTCGTATGAACAGATGAAATAGGATCTGCAGACCCAGGAAAAGCCACCCCCACGACGCGGTATAATTATAGGGAGTATGTCGCTGTAAACTCTGTCATTATGATGAGCCACAGCGCATCATCCCTTAGAGTACCAATTAAGCTGCGAAACCCAACAAACTTGCTGACTTCTTGATTATTCGTCTGCTCGGTTATATAATTTGATTTGTTTGTCAACCTATATCAATCCGTCAATTAGACCGACCGGCCAGTGTATTGGCTGTTGACTGCCGAATAGAAAATATTACGTGGGATGACCACCTGCGAGTTCCGCGTTCTTATTCGATGCTTGAAAATTACACAGGGCTTATTCGACGTAATGCGCCGTAATATAGGCACACTGAGGTAGCTATCGATATCACATTACAGCGCTGTGCGCCCTTAACGGCTCAGCCCTATGCAAGGACATAACCAACATATGCGGCACAGCTTCACAGCTTACAAAGATGTATTAGGAGGTATTTAGGTATATATCAACTTTTCAGCTTACTGAAGCGTCTCAAAACGCACAAAACACAGATGCAAACTTCTCGAAGACTACATGTACATCACATTTACTATAACACAAAAGTCTACCTAGACATCACAAGGCGACTACGAATTCCATATGTGGGGAAAGCAGGCGACCGTACGTGGCATTCCGCCGCGCCGGTCTGCTTGTGACCGATGTAAGGGACAGAAGCTCAAATGCGTTCGAGAGCCGGGACAAGACCGCTGTTGTCGATGCACACGAGCGGGGGTGGGATGTCTTACTACCCCCGGCTTTCGCTTTCGTCACATTTCGGGAGACGGTACTGGATCTGGATCTGGATCTGGATCACGTCAACGGTTACGACAAGAGGATCAGAAACAGTCTGATTTGGTTCCTAGCACTAGTCAGAACGTTGAGACCTCACTGGCTGATGTGCTTACAAACACCGGCAATACCCATGACCCCTTGTATTTACCCACAGGAGTAACAGGATCCTGGGAACTTGGCGCTCGTGGATTTGTCTTCAGCGACGACATTGACGGAAACTTGAACTCCTTGGATCTTAAAGCTAATAAGGATAACACGCCTGCGAATAATCAATCCAAGACAGCCACCGCACCCACTCTTCACTCTAAGTCCTCGTCGGAAGGCGCATCATGCCAAGAAGGTCAAGGGGATGATTGGTATAATGTTGCGCCCTTCTTCCCAGCCAACGTTATTCTTCCCCAAGATCACAATTCACAAGTCAATGGCGGTATATCGGAAGATGTCCACATTCAGCGGCTTTCTAGGATGAACTTCAAACTGGCTACTCTATTGAGTCACCTCAGTCAAGGATTTCCTACCGTAACTATCGGCACACTGGTCTCGCCGTCTAATGAGTGTTCAATGACCCCTATTCACAATGTGGCGGATAGCACACGCGAATTCATAGACATCCTACGCGCACTCTCGGAGCTGAATCACCAATCGATGATTTCGTCATCTTCGGAAGGGCCGTTCCCTAGATCTCAAAAGTCGATGCCTCTCGGGAACACAAACATATCTGTGGCTGCAGGTGATAGGTTTCCAGTATATAAACCGTCACAGGCAAACCCCCCTACTACGGCGACAGCAGCCGACGGACGCGTGTCTGATCTTAACGCCACAATACTTTTGCTTATCACTACTTCTTATATACATATTTCACGGCTTTATCTAGTCTTCTTCGCACATTTCTACGAATTTATTAGAAAGCTCTCTGGAAGCGGCGAGCCCTCTTTATATGCTATTCCCGAAATTGGGTTCAATATCCCTGCCCTGGGTATGTTTCCAACCTTTATTTCCCACGCATTGAAGATATCAACCCATTACACTACGGTAATTCTAACATATACACAGAATCCGGTAATGTTCAAGCTACATTGTTTATTGAGATTGTAAATAATCTCTTCCAAAGGATGGAAGACTTGTTAGGAATACCCAGTGAGCTCCGGATTGGTCCGCGCGGAACTGATAATGGTGGCTTGTTAAGTGAAGAGGGATTCGCCGAGACACTTAGGATGATGGTATCACGGGAGGAACTGCTGTACCTGCCTGAATATGGCAAAGGGGGTGCCAGGGCGCTACGTAAATACATCAAGAAGACGAAGCAGTTATGGGAGGAACACAAAGCTCGCTAGGAGTTGCTATTTCCCCTGGCTTTAGGGGCATGCGGCGCTATGCTCTGCGGGGTATACGCTACAGCCTGGCTTGTAAAGCGATGAGGCCCTGGTGGTCTTTCGTAGCGGATCTGAGGCAATTCTCATGGAGAACAAATACGAATAATATAATAAACAGTTAGAGGATAGCTTTATCGAGTGAAGAAATGCTCTACCACTTTTAAACGTCAATCCTAAAGTTTTATTCGCCATTTTAACTGACGTCATAACTCACTCAAGGTTAATTGATTAGATAATAGCATATCAGCCAATAACCTTGTCCTAACTTGGTGACACATGTCCATAAAGGGCAATCCGGCACCGAACCAGTATCGAGTTCGACCCCGAACGCCGAGTTACGCCGTATTGCAGTGTGAGATGACTCAGACTAGCTATATTGGTATTAAGTTGCTCTAATAGCCCTACAAAAAGCGAACATTCCTTTCCATGGTATAGTATGTGCTTCCTAAGCCAAACCTGACACCATGCTGTCTGTGTATGATGCTACCAGACACCGGTCTTGCCAAGAGGTCCGTCGAAGCACTCAATCAATTTTCCGCCTGAGCGCTCCGCCAAAGTCAGATTAAGCGTTTATGCCTTCTTCCCTTTCGATCTCATCCTTGCTCGGGCACCACTTGTCTTGGAGATTCTTGTCTAAAGTGAGCTTGTAGACGTCCTTAGGCCACCATTCACCCCAGCTTGTCAAGAATATCTGCTCAGGATCCTCGGGGAAGTCGTCTCGTGTGAAGGCACGCAAGATACTTTGAGCACCTATAGATCATGTAAGCCATCCATGTCTGCTACACTTTGAGTGTAATTAATAAACATACCTTCTGGGACACTCTTCGCATCGGGATGATCTACGGGTAGTTGCATTTTGGTGCCCCGAGGAAGACCAGTTCCGGGGATTAAGCCAGGCGAAACAGCGACGACATCGCATTTGCCTTTGAGTTGGCGGCGCCACCAGTGAGCTCCGAGGAGTTGAATGAACTTTGTGGCGCTGTAGACACTGCGCTCCGTCTTCGAAGCACCTTTGACATCGTCTTCAAGGAAACCTATGGTGTAATGTCAGTTTAACTTGCGTCATAGACGAATGAAAGGGCAGGTAGGCATGGCATACTGGGATCCTCTACTCCACGGATGGCCCCAGAGGAAACTACGACGATGCGTGATCGCGACGCCTCCAACCTCTCTCGAAGTAAGTGGATGAGGTAATGCTGGGCTGGCGTTCTTATCAGCATTGGTATTCAAAGGGAGAGCTAAGCTGAGTTCTTACATAGGTGGTTAACGATGTAGGCTTCGCTCCACTTAGAACCATTGGGACCGGGCTCGTCAGCGTTCTTAGCTATGGCTGCATTAAGCAGCAAATAGTCAATCTTGTCTTGCCCAACTTTTTTGAGAGCTTGCTGCGAGAAAGTCTTAACAGTCTTTAAGTTGGATAGCTCCAGTGGGAAAATGGTTAAGCTGTGTTTGCTGCTGTCATACTTGAGTCCATCGAAGGCTGCCTGAGTCGTCTTTGTGTCTCTAGCTCCGAGGATGAACTTGTATGGCTGAGCTTGGGCGAGAAGCTGCTTGACCAATTCGAAGCCCTAGGTAACGTACAGATATTAGAATCATGGTATAAGGCGAAGAGTAGGGGTCAGCTTTTGGCCTACCAAGCCTGAAGAGGCGCCAGTTGCTACAATGGTCTTTGCGATGGTCGTCATGATGAGGGGTTGATACTGTATGCTGTTTAATGTGAAATCTGAAGTTGAAGTGACATCTAATGCCTAGCTGTTTATCATTCAACTTTCTTATATGTGTCTCGTTCGGACAGTAACCACGGGATTAGGTTACTAAACACCGTTATTGTCCGTTATTGTCCGTCCATCGCAATCCTTATTGCAGGTCTAGGCGGCACGAATTGGCGTAGGCGCTTACAAATCTAGCCGAAAACTTACAAGGTTATCTAAATGATCCTCACATTGTTACTATCGAGGTCTGTCATCTTGCATAGCTCTATCTATTTACATCTCCTTCGCAATGAATCGCCATAATTGTAGTTGAAGATTCGAGACGCAAAGCTGGCCCATTGTGTCGTACAATGTAAATCCAGTCGGGCACAACATAAAATTTTGGAATTGCAACAAATCGAGTTCTACGGATTTCTATGGGTCGCTGGTCGAAGGGGAGGCGGCACCGCTAGACCTATTCGGGTTAGCGCCACAAAGCTTCGGCTTCTGGCCGGTTCGACCGTCATTGGATGATTAAATTTTTTGAAGCTTTTCTTCCCCAGATCTTCAAATTCAAACCTCCAACGTCTTCACCTGAACAACTCTGACGAGCTTCTCTTTTCTTTCTCTCCCTGTGATACGTGACCTTGGTGGTGGCATTTCCTTTTGATATCCCACTTAATTCACACATATCGCATTCACAATGCAGCGTGCTCTCTCCTCCCGAGCGCGGGCTTCGGTCCTATCATCGGCCGCGGCCGCAAAGTACCGAGCTGGTGGATTGTCACAACAGGTTCGATTCGCACACAAGGTTGGTGCCCTGATCTCTCTTGGAGCTACACTACCAATTTTATTTCATATATGCTTCAATTCGTACGAGTTACTAACTGCGATTGCTGTAGGAGCTGAAGTTTGGTGTTGAAGGCCGAGCTGCCCTGCTTGCCGGTGTCGAGACTCTCGCTAAAGCTGTTGCTACCACACTTGGTCCCAAGGGCCGAAATGTCTTAATCGAGTCAAGCTACGGCTCCCCCAAGATCACAAAGGGTATGTAATTGACTTAATCGTGCCTATCTTGCAATTCGATTCGATATACTAATCTGAGACATTTGTAGATGGTGTTACCGTCGCAAGAGCAATCAGCTTACAAGACAAATTCGAGAACCTCGGTGCCAAGTTATTACAAGACGTCGCCTCGAAGACGAACGAATCTGCCGGTGATGGAACTACAAGTGCCACTGTCCTGGCCAGGGCCATCTTCTCGGAAACCGTCAAGAACGTCGCTGCTGGCTGCAACCCTATGGATCTGCGGCGGGGTACTCAGGCGGCCGTCGACGCCGTCGTTGAATACCTCCAGAAGAACAAGCGGGATATTACGACGAGCGAAGAGGTTGCTCAGGTTGCCACTATTAGTGCCAACGGAGACACCCACATTGGCAAGTTGATTGCCAATGCCATGGAGAAGGTTGGCAAGGAAGGTGTCATTACCGTCAAGGAGGGCAAGACTATGAACGACGAGCTGGAGGTTACTGAGGGTATGCGGTTCGACCGTGGCTTTGTTTCTCCCTACTTCATCACGGATGCCAAGTCGCAGAAGGTCGAGTTCGAGAAGCCTCTCATCCTCCTCTCCGAGAAGAAGATTTCTGCCGTGCAAGACATCATTCCTGCTCTTGAGGCCTCCACCCAACTGCGCCGACCTCTTGTCATCATTGCTGAGGATATTGACGGTGAGGCCCTGGCTGTCTGCATTCTGAACAAGCTCCGTGGTCAGCTCCAGGTTGCTGCCGTCAAGGCTCCTGGCTTCGGTGACAACCGAAAGTCGATCCTCGGCGACATTGCCGTCCTAACCAACGGTACTGTCTTCACTGACGAGCTCGATATCAAGCTCGAGAAGGCCACCCCTGACATGCTTGGTTCCACCGGCTCCATCACCATCACTAAGGAGGATACTATCATCCTTAACGGAGAGGGCAGCAAGGACTCCATTGCTCAGCGATGTGAGCAGATCCGTGGCGTCATGGCCGACCCCACCACTTCCGAGTATGAGAAGGAGAAGCTCCAGGAGCGACTTGCTAAGCTCTCTGGTGGTGTTGCCGTTATCAGAGTTGGTGGTTCTTCCGAGGTCGAGGTCGGCGAGAAGAAGGACCGCTTCGTCGACGCCTTAAACGCTACCAGAGCCGCCGTTGAGGAAGGTATTCTGCCTGGCGGTGGTACTGCTCTCCTCAAGGCTGCCAGCAATGCTCTCAAGGATGTTAAGCCTGCCAACTTCGATCAGCAACTCGGTGTCAGCATTGTCAAGAACGCCATTACCCGACCTGCCCGAACAATCGTTGAGAACGCCGGCTTGGAAGGCTCCGTGGTTGTTGGTAAGCTGATGGATGAGTTCGGTGATGACTTCAACAAGGGCTTCGACAGCGCCAAGGGAGAGTACGTGGACATGATCCAGGCCGGTATCCTTGACCCGCTCAAGGTTGTCCGAACTGGTCTAGTTGATGCTAGCGGTGTCGCGTCGCTGCTAGGCACCACTGAGGTTGCCATCGTCGAGGCACCCGAGGAGAAGCCTGCTGGCGGCATGGGAGGCATGGGCGGTATGGGTGGAATGGGTGGCATGGGGGGAATGATGTAATGGGCTCATGAATGAACTTTTGTCTGGACATGTATCAAAAGTTTGGGATCTGGAGCATTGACCTCGGTGTTATGCGGACGGGTTACATGACGGCTCTGATCTTTTTTCTACCTCTCCCCTCTACCACTCCTCTTCCTGTACCTTGTTCATACCTCTTGATATCCTGAGCGGCGTTGTAAAAAGAGTTGTATACTAGAGATACGAGCTACGGCCTACGAACTACCTACATTCTGGTAGGACGATCTTAATTGATCTGATTGATAATGCGGTACCTTGTTGTTTAGGCATCAAGTTTGTTGTGTTTACCGTAAGTTCTGCCTGGCCGCTGAGATGACCTGTTGTGATGATATGCGATGACGAATCCATGTGGCTCATCCTCATTAGAGGCAACGACGCTATTAGCGGTAGCAGCGGGCGTTTTGACAGCCCAATGTGCCCCTGTTGCTAATGTAATATAGAAAAAATCACGTGAAAACGCTATGAAAATTTCAGTGTTGCCCGACGGTCGACCCAGTTACCGCCAAGGAAAGAAGCATCCATGGGTTTGTAGAAGCCCTGGAGCTGCAAGCAAGCATTATTTGTGATTATCTCACGGCCAACTGCCCACCCAAGCCGCCCTCACTGTCCCATTAGTCCAGCTAGTCCCCACTAAACAATCCCCCCTACCCCCCTACTGACCCCTCCCAAAACATTGAACCCCACCAAGGCTTTGTGTGTTGATTTCTCTGCTCATCGTGCGTGCCTCTTTTCATCAGCCCGACCTTCCCCTCCATTGCGATAGCGCCCACACTAAAAACATTGCATCTCTCCAACTTCTCTCCTTCCACTTTAGTACTCCCCCTAACATCTAACATCGCAATTCCTTTGCAAATCTGACCACGAGAACAACTCGCTGGCGAAGACACTTAAATAGCTATTCATGTTAGTTGCAGATTAATCCAGCATCTCTCTACAGAGGCCATACTCCCGCCTCTCGTCTTGGATCTCTTGAACCCCGCTAACAACCCACATTGCAGCTCGTCTCCGGATTCTCATTTGGTACCATCGTAGCTCAAGCATACCGCCAAAATGGTGAGCCTTTAAGACAAAAATCCAATCATCCATGGTTACCTGCTGACGTTGAATTTCGGTAGTCTCAATCAGGGTTCGTAATCTCCTCCAGCTAATTCTCGTCCTCTGCGAGCGATCGTATCCGCGCGTCATTATGCAACTTCCACGATGCACGGCTCTAGGGAGTAATCAAGATAAGGAGCTAATATTGCGGTTTATCCAGAGCGACAGTCTCGCAGGACTGCATCACTGCCTACAACGACCTCAAGCTCGCGAAGAAGTACAAGTACGTCATCTTCAAGCTGTCAGACGACAACCGCGAGATCGTTGTCGAAGAGGCCTCGGCGGATAAGGACTGGGAGGCCTTCCGCGAGAAGCTCGTCAACGCCACCACCAAGAGCAAGACCGTAAGTATCTGATTCTTGCGAGAATGCTGCCTTGCAGTCAGCATGCTGATCATTTGTTGCTAGGGTGCTGTTGGCAAGGGACCCCGATACGCCGTCTACGACTTTGAGTACAGCCTTGCTAGCGGAGAGGGATCCCGGTTAGTAGTTCTTGTAAATGTAACAAGGCTCTATACTAACAAAATGCAGAAACAAGATTACGTTCATCGCATGGTCGCCCGACGATGCTAACGTCATGGTCAGCATTACTCGTACCTGTTCATAACCCAGAAGGATCCACTGCTAACTCTCTTGAAGGCCAAGATGGTGTACGCCTCGTCGAAGGAGGCTCTGAAGCGCTCTCTTACCGGCATTGCCACCGAACTGCAGGCCAACGACCAGGACGACATCGAATATGATACGGTACTGAAGGTGGTCAGCAAGGGCTTGGCCGGTTAAGCGTGTTCGATATCTGAAAGCGCCGAGAGCAACTGAGACAAAGTTGCTGAGGATTATTAGTTGAAGGGCACTCACGTGCCAGGGATCCCCACGTCGTCTACGAAGCCGCAGGATGGACATAAACTTCCCTACTATTATTACGAAACTAGGGCCAGTTTAGTCGCTTTTTTCTTTAGAGGCATGACATGAACTTTCGAGATTTGATGTCGGCCAAGGGTATACACCGCACAACCAAAAGCCATATTGGAATGTAGATCATTTCTCCTTGCACTCTGCGGAACAAATGTCTATGCCATTATTCACTACGAATTTCTCATTTCCCAAGACTTCTAGGTATCTAGTCTACGTCTTACTCATTCGCCATACTGACTTGCTTGTTTGCGTATCTCGTAAATCATGTTCTTGCCTTCCAGGCAGCCTGAAACGTATTTGCTACCTCCCCGGCTGTTTTCTCATCCCGTATCCGTTGTAGTAAGAATCCCTTCAGGTCGTCCCAGAATTCTTTCGTTTGTAGAACTTCTCCGCCACTTTCTCCTTGGGCAACTTCGGCATTCGCTGGTGTGTTCTTGATAGCTGCGGCCCCGCCCATGACCATGACGGAGAACTCAATGCTCGTATCGCCCTCAGCCGCAAGATCCTTTAGCACCTTGCTATCCGGGATCGGCTTCTTCTTGTGTAGGAGTTTCATCTTATCCACCGGTATGCTCGAGTCCTTCGACACGGAGGTCTTGATCTCTAGAATGGACGTGTTGGGCGTCTGAGACGTGAGCTTGATGTCTAACGGCGGGTTTCGCAAGGACTTGACAAGGACGGTGAGGCTTCGTTCCTGGCCCGGCGCGACGGAGGTGGCTTTGCGCTTGCTCATAGTCTTCGGCATCTTAGGCAGGATATACTATCCCTCGTTAGCTGGAAGTAAGACATAATCGTAGGGCGAAACGTACAGCGCCGCGCGGGGCATAGGTCTTGGGATCCTCAACATGGTCAGGGGATAGCTTAACCGGACGTGAGTCCAGCGCTGCTAGGAAGGATCTGGCAAATGATACTTCTGTCATCTTCGGCTTCAAGCGTTTTATAAGCTGCTGTAGGTGAGTTGCTGTGTCGCAGATGATCTAGCCCGCTTTCAACTCTGTGGTGACGATCACGATGTCCCACATTCAATGCGCCACGGTTCATCCCACTTGTGGCTGAAGCTATGTACCTGTGTTCCATATGCCCCACCCACGACTCAGCCAGCTCGGATCACCTAGTGCCGTGTTCCCGTTGAAGTGTGTACCCGCTCGCTATCAGCTTATCGCAAGAAAAAAAAGTTCCAGACCAAATTGGCGAGCTGCCAGTGAAATTTCAAAGCGGCATCCTCACTAAAGATACAGTGATACCCTTCACAATCTTCGCGCAACGCCTCGATTTTCGCAATGGGTGTCGGACGCCGATTCAAGAAGCAGGGCCCCCCTGAGCCACTGTCAGAAGAACATTTTGCAAAGCTCAAGCGAAAAGCCGGTCTACCTGTAGACGATATTCCCACCGAGGCGCCAAACAAGAAGAAGCGGAAAACCGCAAAAGAGCCAGCGCAATCGAATGGCGCTGGAGCGAAGAAGGGTGCGCAAAAGGCCAATGGAAAGTCTAATGGCGTGAAAGCAGCGCCGGCTCCTAAGCAGAATGGAAAGAGCACGAAGTCGAAGAATAAGAAGCATGTTCCGGAGACAGAATCTGACGAGGACCTCAGTGATGGCCTTGGTGATGGGTTCAGTGGTTCCGAGTTAGACAATGACGAGTTCTCCGACCTAGACGATGACGAGGTCGAGCGCCTAGGAGACGATTTCATAGGATCAGACGACTCGGTCTACGACTCTGATGCGGAAGATCCCAAGGAGCGAAGAGCTATGTTTTCAGAAGATGAAGACGAATCGGATGCCGAAGAGAAGTTGACTGCCGCCAACATCGTGGGTCTATCAAGGAAGTTGGATGAACAAATAGCACAAGAGGAGGCCGAGGCGCAGGCCGAACTCGAAGAAGCAGCGCTCCAGACCAACATTGAACGACCCCATGTTCTCGACGACGAAGAGGAGGACGATCTAGCCTTGAAGACGAAAGCGCTCTTAGCACCAGATTTACAACTACTGAGAAACAGAATTACCGACACGCTCCGTGTTCTAGACGACTTCGCAAATTTGGCAGAGGAGGGCAGGTCCAGAGCTGAATACACATCGCAATTCTTGAAGGACGTTTGCGCCTACTATGGATACTCGGAATACCTTGCCGAGAAGCTTATGAACCTATTCACACCGAGAGAAGCTTTCGCATTCTTCGAAGCTAACGAGACCGCGAGACCTGTCGTCATCCGAACAAACACTCTACGAACACATCGTCGAGATCTAGCTCAAGCTCTAATAAATCGCGGTGTCACGTTGGAGCCTGTTGGCAAATGGTCTAAGGTCGGTTTACAGATCTTCGAAAGCAATGTTCCCCTTGGTGCTACACCCGAGTATCTAGCCGGCCACTATATTCTCCAAGCTGCATCTTCGTTTTTGCCAGTTATGGCTCTGGGACCACAGGAAGGTGAGCGCGTGCTCGATATGGCTGCCGCTCCCGGTGGTAAAACGACACATATGGCTGCCATGATGAAGAACACCGGTTGCATCTTCGCCAACGATCCGAGCAAGGCTCGTGCGAAGGGTCTTATCGGTAACGTTCATCGTCTCGGCGCTCGCAACGTAGTCGTCTGCAACTACGATGCCCGAGAATTCCCAAGAGTCATTGGTGGTTTTGACAGAGTACTTCTCGATGCCCCTTGCTCCGGAACGGGTGTCATTGCGAAGGATCCCTCCGTCAAGACGAACAAGGATGAGAAAGATTTCATGGTCTTACCCCACACGCAGAAGCAACTACTTCTTGCCGCTATTGATTCAGTCAATCACGCAAGCAAAACCGGTGGTTACTTGGTCTACTCTACCTGTTCAGTCACTGTTGAGGAGAATGAGCAAGTCGTCCAATACGCTCTTAACAAGCGACCAAATGTCAAGCTGGTCTCCACAGACCTACCCTTCGGAAAAGAAGGCTTCACAAGCTACATGGGCAAGAAATTCGACCCGAGCTTGCGCCTCACGCGAAGATACTACCCGCATACCTACAACGTGGATGGTTTCTTCGTCGCCAAGTTCCAGAAGATCGGCCCAACGCCTGCCAACCTCGTCAAGGACAAGCCCGCTCAAGCTGCTTCAGCGCCACGGGCAGAAGAGGAGGAGGTCGTTGATAAGACGCCCATCGCGGCAGATGATGATATACCCGAGGGAGCCCGAGGCCAAGATGACTTCGGTGGTTTCGATGACGATGAAGACGAGAAATACATGGAGAGGGCGAAGCGCAACGCTATGAGGAGACGCGGTCTCGATCCTAAGGCATTGGAGAAACCCAAGACTAATGGAGAGGCCAAGGCGGAGACCAAGGTGGAGAAAAAGAAGAGCGAGAGTAAGACGAAGAGCAAAAGGAAGAGTAGTTAGGGATTGAGATAAGCAATGTGATTTCTTGTTGATACCGGGTAAAGGTCTAGAAGACTTGGCATCCGTTATGCGACTCGTGCTATAATTGAAATGCTCTGTCGCTCTGGTGCGCCCGCTATTGTCTTGAGAGAATCGCAGCTGGGTCAATTTTGAGCGTATGCATCTCTAAAATACAACTGAATCTATTCATATTAACATCACTTTATTTGAATGCGTACAGCATCGTTCAGGATCTAACCAGGAAAGAATACTACCAATTAGTGTTAGCGTTGGCCCCCTATACCTCCGCGTGATCCTCAGCCGCAGCTCGGCGTCAAAGTCTTTCTTTCCCAATAAACACCTTTTAAGGTCTCGCACCTTCGAGATGGACTCTAAGCTTCAACCTTATTTGAGTGAGATAGGGAGGCCGCTTGATAATTCTGAAGCAGGATATTATAGATTTGGAGGTAATTGAATAGTGCTTTCGCACAAAATATAGAGTTTCCCCTGGCTATCATGGCCACAGTGCCAGAAGACGAAGTACGCCTATGCGACTTCTGCCGTTCAATCGACTGGGTCCAACTAACAACCGGCCCCTTCAACCCCAATAAGGCCGCGCTCCAAAATGGGCAACTGAAGAGCGGCGAGTATAATCTCGGTCTAATCCGCGCCGCGGCGTTAGCATCATCGTGCGAACTATGCAGTTTAATCGCAGACGCATCGCATTCCCTGAAGCCATGGTGGCCTATCGCAGACTTCCTCGACCAGCCCGAGAAGATCACCTGCGGGTTCTGGGGCGGACGGAATAGGCTGGGCTCTTCAGTGCAGACGGGAAAGTTGGCCCAGGCTGATATGCTGCTCGATATTCTGTCCAAAGGTGTTAACCCAGGTTACACATCGGATAATCTTGTCGTGCAGGAGTTTTTGGATAACCTTGGTGAACGAGGGATTCTTCTAAATAAAAGGGAGGACAGTGTTGGCGATGGTGATAAGAGGAGGAGGAATACCAGTTTAAATCGGCTACTGGTACATGCTGGTATTAGTCCGGTCGAATGGACGGCGCAGACCTTTATGCAGTTGCATCCTTGTTTGCATCCCATCCCGAGTGTGGACGACTATACTACTGAGGAAGAGCCATTTGCGGCTTTTCCGACGGGGCGCATTATACAAGAAGAAGTGAATGTGCGGCTTCTTAAGAGGTGGTATGAAACTTGTTCCGAAACGCATGGGACGAAGTGCAGCCAGCCATCGTGGTTGGCATCTGATACATCGTGGCCTGCCAAGCTCCGATTGATTGACGTGCGACAGCGACGTCTAGTGGAGGCGCCAGAATCATGCCCCTATTTTGCGCTGAGTTATGTGTGGGGGAACGAGCCTAAGCCTTTTCAAACGACAAGCTTCAATATCGATGCGATGAGGACGCTGAAATTCCTGGCAGATCAGACACTGCCAAAGACCATTGCCGATGCGATGGAGTTGACTAAAGAGATGGGCGTGGACTACCTATGGGTGGACCGCCTGTGCGTCATCCAAGATTCAGACGCCGATAAAGCCACTCAAATCCCACAGATGGACCTCGTGTACTCATGCGCGGCCATGACCATAGTTGCAGCTTGCGGCACGGCCGTCGATGGACTCGCGGGCATTAATGGCACTCCCCGGATCATCAATCAGAAGACGGCCCGAGTCGCCGAAGACTTGAGTCTAATGAATGTCCTAAATCTTGATCAGCCGTACCAAGACAGCTGGTGGACAACCCGCGGATGGACATTTCAAGAAGGTCTCTGCTCCCGCCGAGCTCTTATCGTCACATCCTCCCAAATATTCTGGAGCTGTGAATTCGCAAAGTGTTGCGAGAGCATCGCCTTCGAAGCCTTTCCGACTACCGTTGAGCCTAACGACATGGTCTTCCGCGTACTCTCCGGCCATCGAGTCTTTGGGGACTTCGGAGGCGGCAATAATTTCGCATACGGGGAGCTAAATTTCACGATAAGGGATTACTGTAACAGGAAACTTACAGTACAGGCGGATGCGCTAGACGCGTTTACGGGCGTGCTGAGGAGAGTCGAGGTGAATACTGGGCATGAATTCTACTGGGGCCACTCGGTTTCGGCGAGGTTTGACGAAAGTCTTGCTTGGTGCAATATTGTATGGTATCCGGATAATGAATGGCAGGCCCAGGATATGCCGGAGCGAAGGCGTGAACTTCATCGAGTAAGATCGAGTGATGGCGGGGTAAATGAGGTGCAATTTCCGAGCTGGTCTTGGCTCGGGTGGAAGCATGTTCTGGGCGTGACGCGCGCAGCACCGCGGCAGGTTATGCTTGAGCCGGAGCTTGAGATTATGAAGCTTAGCTTAGATGGAAAAGCGGCTAAGCTGGTATTAGAGAGTAAAGAAAAGAAACATGAATCAGTTTCGAGGGTTGATATGCGCGGCATCGATCACTCTACCTCCGAAAGATGGAAAGAAAATACGATGATCGACCCTAGCTTCTTGCACACAGACGAAGACGGCCAGTTTAGGGACTCAGGACGCCTCCTGTTCTGGACGAGTCATGCAACCCTGGATATTGAGGAAGGAAAGATTTACAACAACTTGCGAGAACAAGTCGGAGAGCTGAAGCCTTTCTGGCCCTATCAAGCGCAGAAACCATCTGGGAAACAGTCATTTATCGTGGTGTCGCGGAAATACGACGATAATGATATTAGGGTCATTAAGGCAGAGAGGAAACTCAACGTCCTAGCCGTAGAGTGGGAAGACCTGGCGAAGCATGTTGCCTCGAGAATCTGTGCCGGGGAAGTCGACGAGGAAGCTTGGATTAGACTTGGGGAAGAGCGGAAGTGGATATTGGTCACGCTTACATAGATCACGAAGTTGATCCTCCAGGACGGTAACGTTGGCGCAGAAGTCTTATACAATTCCAAGTTACCCACAGAGGGGTGCTATTCTGGGACCGCCAACCAATCAGAGAGCGGACGACTTCCATATCGGGAAAGACGTTACCTGGCCGGTAGCACAGCTCAAAATATCTAACAGTCCCAAGACGTTATATACCAGGTGGGTATCAAAACACAGGGCAAGGTAGGCGGCGAGCTTCTGCTTGACAGCTAACGTTGTTTTGTTATGTCATTTGCGTGAAGACAATGTGTCCCGCCACAAAGCTGTTATATGCGCATCGCCCCGTTATGCGCCACGCAACCGTAACCTCCCTATCTTATGGTTTCTGGTTCTCTTTATCGTCTTCGTCATCCTCATCCTCATCATCAACATCAACCCACACATCCTCGCCTTCCTTGCCTAGCGCAACTGCCTGAGCCTCAAGTTCCTCTTTTATCTCGAGTTCGCACCCCTCGAGAAACCTAGCGTGCTGCTGCACCGTCGTCGATGCGATCTTCTTCAGCAGCTTCATATCCGGTGTACTCGACGATGCAAGCGCATTATCTGGACCAAAACCGCGATCCTTAAGACTCTCCTGCGTCTCGACCAGCGGCACGTCCTCCGTATCAGGCGCGTCTAGGTCCGTAAATTGGTAAGATCGGAACTCGCAGACGCTCCAGCCGGAATTGCGACGGAAGCCCACGCCCACGAAGTCTTCCGTCAGCCAGTGCGCGAACTCTCCGTGCGTCACGGCTACAATGTGCGCATCCTCCTTGCCCGCTTTAACGGCCATTCGCGCTAACATCCGCAACCAGCGCCGCGCCATCATCGCCCGCTCTTCGACCTTTTCTACGCTGGGCGCGTATGGGGAATCCGAGCCCTTGCGGTACCATTTGTTGATAAGAAGCGACATATCCAAGGCCTGTACACCCTTGAATAAATACTGCAGTCGTTGCTTTTTGGTCCCTATACTGCTAGGCGTGGCGTTGACTTCCTGCAGCTCAGGGAGGAGGGTGATCTTCACGTCATCTTTCACTATGGGCTTGATGGCTAAGAGGGTGGTCTCGATGGTGCGTCTCAGGGGGGATGATACGATGTGGGTGACCTTATTTCCGTAGGGGTATACCTCGCGCAGGAATTCGCATTGCCTTACACCCACGTCGGTGATCGGTGGATCTCGAAAATGTGATCCAGCGACATTGTGGTAAGACTGCGCGTGGCGAATGATGTCGATAGTTGGTGCCATCCTTGATGTACCTTTCATATCCATTAGCTCGGATTTGTAAGTGGGAAAAGGGGGGCCTACCTAATAGTGAGTGAAGGTTTTGGACTGAATTAAATGAGAAGTCGACGAGCCGCCTTGGATTACTTGGCAAGAATTTATAGGTTGCTTTAGATACCCTTTGCATGATTGTTTTACATGCCTTATGTAGGTGACTAGTCACCTAAGGACTATGAATATGTTGCCTTTTAGGCATAATCGCAACTGAGTGAGGTCCCTGGGAATGAAGTTGCTGTAACACAAAGAACCACGGTAACAAAGCTATTACAGGCTTCTCTAGACTGTGCTTCACCCGGTGAAATACAAAAACTGATGCAGCTAAAGCAGTCCTTTCGCTATTGAAAGTCCAATTGTGGGGCCCCTTGGAGCCTTACCGACCAATTCTTTGAGAAACTAACCTGACGCAACGTGGAAGCAACTGGTTCTCACGATTAAATACGGGGCGGCAGGATGACGATACAGTGTGAATCGTGGCGTAACGTCAGCAGATATTTCGGGATGGCAAATGCATAGACCTGTAAATACGACTCTGCGCACCTGGCCATACAGTTGCAATAGGGGAGGTAGGGCTGCAGATATGAGTAAGCCAATGCACTCATAAGAAGACTGAAGTCGTGACTCAGAAAGAAATATGGTAGCGATGAAGATGGGCGTATTGAGACATGAATTTCTCGATCAGAAGCCATTGTAATTCAATATCGTGAACAATAAATGGTACATATTAAGATACTGATTTGATGCTAGCCCCCACTGCTCTTCCCATAACTCGACACCCTGCCTCGGCTCACACCATATCATCCACCCTATCTCTGGAGCTATGGATAGCTTCACCATTAATTTCCCTCTTAGAATGTATGCTGGAATGGCCGTCCACGTTCTCATTTCTCGTAACGGGGCCTGGAAGCGTCTCTTTCTCGGTCTCCGGACTTCCCTTCTTCCAGCCAGCTCTGTTCGTACACACAAGATCCGCGCGCTCGTAGTCTTCGCTCCGCACTAATGCAGATCCTCGATTCAGGGGTATATGATTGATGCGCCAGTCCCAAATGCTCGCATACACCATGCGGTATGCCGAAAATGCGAAAACCGTACCGATGGTACCACCCGCTAGGATATCATACCAATTGTGCGACTCGTCAACTGTTAAAGACCCGCACACGAGGACAGCTCCCAGAATCGGACAGTATAGAAGAATAAGCTTCCACATCGAAGGATGGTAGTTTGAGAAGACCTTTAGCTTAGCATTCAGGTATAGATAGAGATAAACACCAGCGGCACAAGTGGTGGTTGAATGGCCGCTTGGAAAACTCTGCATCGCATTCCAGAGGGGCCGACCTTGACCGCTCGTACATATTTCCGAGGTAAACATGTACTGTCTGTACCCGACGCTATTCAGACCTGTTCTGTTGAATTCTGGGTTACTGGCGAGACTAGGGTCGGGCTGGCAAACGTCGTAGAAATTTGGCCTGAGACCGCCGATAAGCCATTTTATTATGACTTGAAATGCAGACGAGGTCTCGAGGGCGTAAATAAACCCGATGATGGCATTGTTGAAATCCCAGAAACTCCGAACGCGGATCTGGACTAACAAGAAAACAAACAGAGGAGCCAAGATGACCAGAATCGTATCTAGCCAAGAGGGAATGATCTGAGGACGATATGGATATGCGAATTGAGGATATACTACTTCGCCGGTATCTTCGCCGGTGCGTGCATCTATGACCGTAAGGGGAAACATTCGGGTTCCCGGAGGACGAAGGCTGTAGACCTACATAACATCCGTCAGCATGTTGTGGCGTGTCAAAGGAATTCTGGAGCTTACACCGAGGGCTATTGCACCAAGAATAATCATAGTTACAACATCGAGCCAAGTGACTCTCAACCAAAGACTAAATGAAGGCCGTCTCTCTATGGAATACGACTCGGCGTGGAACAAGCTCCGCCACAACTGGCGTTTCCGGGCCTCTGTGGCATCTTGGGTTGGTCGAACACGACGTACTCTCCTGCTACCTGTGTATAGGTCCATCGCTACGAGTCTAGGGCAGAGGTGATGGTAATGTGTGTAACCAAGGCATGGGTATAGTAGCAGTTGCCGGCAATACTAACAGCTTTTTATGGATGGGCTTGAGACAAGGTATAAGCATGAAGGGGTAAACCCGAGTAGGTGTTAAGCAAGCAATTGTGCTCTGAATGTGTTATTAGAGGTACTAGATGAGATTAACTTAGCTGTTGAGGAATCGCAATTAATTTTCAATCACCTAGTCACCGCTCGCTCCTTCTTGTTCCTTCTTCAGAAGGTGAGGTAACTAACAGATGACTTCCAATAGAAGTACCATGTCGCTAACCCCACTATAATTTGATGCTAGTATAAGAAGCTTCCAGATCTCGAGTCACTAACTGTGAACCATCAAAGTTTACCATCTTCCAAGTTTCGTGTTCCTGGATTTTTCTTGGCGAAGTTCAAGATGACTGCTTGGCTTACGTACACTAAGCCCGAACCCAGTATACCTCTTTAATTATGAGGACAATTAGCAGGTTTGGGTCCTAGAATATTCGTCAATCCGCTTATCCTTTTTGGTTCCGTCATCTTCTCAAAGAGATAGAGACAGGCCCATATCGATAAGGGATAGCAGTCAGTCCCCATGGCAAGAAGACGCTGACTGCAAGTCGTAACCCCAATTGGGATTCTCCTTATCTAAACCCCGCTTATAGTCACGATATCGCAGCCCCAGCCCTGAAAGGCCCCTGTAAGATCGCCTATAATCCCAGCCATTCCCACGGGGCTTGATAAGGAAAAGAAGATCAGCTGCTTATTACCGTCGCCCGCATTTGAATATGGCGAAATCGGTTCAGAATTCACTCACGTCACTAGCTGACACCTCGAGACTTGAACGTCGTGTTCTTACAAGCAGGCCTAGTAGCCCCTTTCATTATATTGAAAAACTGTAGAGATGTGGGTTAATTGCATATGCTACCTACTTGCATTGAGTAACTTGGGAGTTGCGGTTCCAGTGAGTATCATCGCATTAATGACGGAGTCATAGTCTGACCATCCTATATAGTTCTCGAGCAAACTTCATAAGAAAACAGCTCTCGCTATCATTGACGTCCAGAATGACTTCATTACGGGCTCATTGGCCAACCCAAGAGCCCCTGTGATCCTGCCAAAGATCTATCAGTTACTGGATAACCATGAGTGGCCCTTTATTGTTGCTTCTCAGGGTAGGCTCTGCGAGTAAGTCAGCAGAGACGATTAAGCTAACTCTGTTGACGTAGACTGGCACCCTCCGGGGCACGTCTCATTCTTCTCAAGCCATCCGGGCAAGGTATCCGGGGATACTGTGAACGATAGCTTCGTAGACACACCTACAAAGATCGAAACGCAGACCTTGTACGCAGATCACTGCCTTCCGGAGACCTGGGGAGCTGAAATTGAGCGCGGGATCCAGACGAGACGCATGTAACTCCGTGTTTTCTCCTCCCCCCTTTCTCATTGAGCTTACCCAGGAATCAACGCCCCTGAGACATATCTGGTCTTCTTATGCAGGTATTTTAATAGCAATGGCTAACCCTCGTTGCCATAGTGCACTCACTCGAGGGATATCGAGCCCCAGTAAACTACATCAAGAAGGCACAAGACCACCGCGTTGACTCGTACTCAGCATTTGCGGATAATCAGTA
Organism: Hypoxylon sp. FL1857; assembly: GCA_022578955.1. Classification (NCBI taxonomy): domain Eukaryota; kingdom Fungi; phylum Ascomycota; class Sordariomycetes; order Xylariales; family Hypoxylaceae; genus Hypoxylon; species Hypoxylon sp. FL1857. Next base: position 467,983 of record MU400386.1, read on the forward strand.
CCATCGATTCACGACACTTCATTCCGAGTTAGGCCTACACGGCATCGAAACTCTTGTCATGACAGGGCTGTTAACGAATGCGTGTGTCCACGGCACGAGTATTGACGGGATTAAGCTAGGGTACGAAGTTATTCTCATAGCGGACGCTACTGAAACGACGAGTGCCGAGGATAAGGCGGCGGCTATTGAGGAGCTGGAGGGCTGGGGCGTGCAAGTTTTGAATTTGACAGATTGGGAGGCTGCAAGATCCATGCCATCCAAGTTGAGGGGAATTGAATTGTAACCCTGAGATGAGCAAATCCTATACACGACTAACCTTCTGGGACTCTCAGATCTATAGCTATCATTGCGTGTGCCCACCACTCCTGTTTCAGCCTGAGCAAGTCTTGACTTGGTTAATACCCCCTTGCTTTAGCTACATTAGACCGTTCTCATACGCCATTCTTAGTAAGGAGCATAACGAGAGTACGAACACATCTTCCCGGCCGCTATCTCCGCGGTCACGAATACCGACAGCATGTTACGTCCATCCCAGCTTGGCATTAGGTGTCACAATGCGGGTTCTGTAGGAGAGGTAAAGACGATGTTGTTGCGCGAGGATACCTAGACCCATCTCCCAAAGGCTACGGCACATGTATATGACCCGTCTAAGGCCTCCTCCTCCTCCCAATATACCCTTTGCCTTCACTTGTCAACTTGAGAAATAGCCCAGATGACAGGTGAAATCCTCATATGCCCATCATTCATTTCTAACCTTAGAACACGTCTAAAATCTCCTCCACGTTAAGCTCTGTCGATATACCCAACGATTTATTGCGCATTCCCTGACGAATTGAAAATAAAGGGCATAAGCATAAACTCGGCAACAGCGATACAACCCAGAACAACGTAGACCATGACACAGATCATGATAGTCATGGCGTAAACATTCATCAGCCTAACCCAGGCACCACGCGAGAACGATTTCCAGGCGTCGAGCAGGGAAACGTACTCCTTGCCCTCGTCCTTGTGAAGTGTCAATGCGTGGTCGAGCGGGACGATAGTCTCGTCTTCCTTGGGGAGCATGGAAGCCTGTACGCGAGTCAAGGCCACCTCGAGAGGGATCTGGACGAAGATCCATATAAGAAGCGCCAACGCCGACTTGAGCAAGAAAGTCGGAACGCTGTTGTCTTCGTGCGCATAGGTACCTAGAGGTCCCCAATTCACCATACCCGAGTACAGCTTATCCTTGACGCCATCAACAATGCCAAGAATAAGGGTGGGGAGAGCGGTCGCACGGAAGACAAGACCGAAACGCGGAATGCGATGCCAGAAGTACTTCTCGCTGGGCTTCGTGATCACGATGTGAACCCAGGCCGTGTACAGCGGCGCGGTGAGCAGGGTTGCGATAGGCGCGGCAACGAAGACGGGGATGAATGGAATGCTAACAAGAAGGAGCGTGATCGGGATAAGAGTGATGTTGTAGACCACCCAGCAAATGAAGCCCCGGAAGAGAGACTTCTTGCCGCTGATGGAGCGCACATGTCGATAGATAGAGCGAAGACTCCTAGTGATGGGCTTCGGTCGTGGAGAAGGGTCATCATCTACCGGAGCATCCTTATTCCCAGCTAGGTCTTCCAGCTCTTCGGCTTCCTTAGATCCCACAGCTGCGTATGATGGAGGAGCCTCATCTTCAATCATAGCTAAGACCGGGAAGATTTTGTCCAGGGTATAATCGAGCTGCGGCAATTAGTATTCATTGGAATGTTCTTATCGGCACCACCAGGTCACGTACAGTCACAAGGATTGCGATCACGACTATCAGCTGGAGGACTAGAAACGCTGTCGCTACAGCCTTCGCTCCATTGCTATTCTCTTCCGCACGGGCTACCAATGTCTCAATGGATCGGCGCGAGACGACTTGCGAAATCGACCTGCTCTGGATTAACTGCTTGACACTATCCATCCCGTCAACTCCGCTGGGCCAAATCATGCGAATAGCGTCCTCCATAATGCCGGTTGGTCAAGTTATGCTGGCAACGAGAAAAACGAACGATGCCGAATCGACATCGAGATGAAAATCTTAGGGCTGAGAAGCGGGGGCACTGGCGCTATTTCTAGCGGCGTGTCGAAGGATCGAGTTATGGCGAAGCAGCTAAGAGGATGCCTAGAGCTGTGCCGCACGACAGGGGGTTGAAGGCCTACATGCGCTGAAACTTGATCGCCCAAGAAAGCTGCTGTGTTTATTGGCCTGCCCTATGGTTTGATTGGAGCCATCCATGGATCCTTTGAGAATGCAACTATCTCAGGGAATAGATTGATAAACACTACCACCAACAGCCAAGGAGTCCATTCTCGGCTAGAAACACGCGAGGAGAATATCCCATTGAGGACTTGTGTCGAGACTACGAGCTGCAGCTACACTGCATAGCCCGACCTAATCTTGGGACATCGCTTGTCCATCTAATCTCTTCGTCTTTATCACCCTTGTATTCCTTTCCGTCAAACGTACGACCGGTCCAGCTCTCCTCAAAAGGATGCAACGCCAAGTGCATAACCCTGTCTAACACGTCTCGCTCGTTGTCCTTCTCTACTCGCTTGATGACCTCATCGAGGATCCAGCTCCGAGGAATAAAGTTAGGATTGACCTTCTTCATGGCCTGCATCCTCTCTCCGTCCTGCTCTTCTGAGATAGTCTGCCCATCTCCCCAATCCTCGAGGATGCGCTGGCGCCACTTGGCCAACCACTCGCCAACGCGCTTGCGACCCTCAGCTTCTCCGCCTAGGCCCGTGACGCCGTCGCTGTAGAAGAATACTGCAGCTTTATCTTGTCTCGCTTCCTCTGTGTCTAGCTCGCTAACCTTGACTGAGCTTAACCGACGGAAGAAAAGGTTGAAGTCTAGCTCCAATGCTTCCATAGTATCTAGAAGCCCACTGAATAGCTCCTCGAAGTCACCATCCTTGTAGTTCTTCAATCCTAACCGAGCTGTCATGGTATTCTTGTATTCGCCGAGGAATACAGCTTTGTACTCCTCGCCAATTTGCATGATGACCTTTTCGGCTCTCTCAATGATGCCACCTGCTTCCTCTTCTTTTACGCCGTCTTCGACGAACGTTTTCTCGTCTACTCGTGATCCCGCACCAATTAGCTCGCCAAGCGACTCGCCCAGACGTACCAGGTTCCACCATATGATGCTCGGCTGATTCCGGTAGCTGTACCGCAGCATAAAGTCATCGTGGTTAGGTGTATAGCTCGGATCAAAGTTATCCATGAATGCGAAAGGACCGAAGTCAATGCTCAGCCCGAAAAGAGAGGTATTGTCCGTATTGAGTACGCCATTCATGAAGCCGTACGCTTGCCACTTGGCTACAGTGAGTGCGTTGCGCCTCACGATTTCGCGATAAAGACGCGTGAATCTATTCTCGGCGGATTCGGATGGGCCTTCAATGGTGTCGGCAGGAATATTGCGCTCAGGAGGAGCAGACTCTGTCGGCTTGTCGGGATCATCAAGGCGACCGGGTAGTGTCTCCCAGCCGCCAAATACATCCTCGGCGACATATGTCGCAAGCTTGCGAATAAGATCTCTATCACCCCGCGCTCTCAGGATATCGAAATTTCCAATGCGCAGCCAAGATTGCGCAAACCTCGCCACAATAGCACCAGGCTCAGTTGTTTCCCGCCGTACCTTCACTCCAGGGAGTAATGTCAAGCTCAAGGCCCTCGTAGTTGGGATGTCAAGCGCATTCAGCGCCTCGCTGACAATAAACTCGCGGATGCTGCTCCTAAGAACGGCCTTCCCATCGGCGAAACGGCTATACGGCGTCAACCCCGCACCTTTCAATTGTAACTCGTACCGCACTCCCGTACTCGGATTCGTGGTCTCGAATAGCGAAATGGCGCGCCCATCGCCAAGTTGGCCAGCCCACTGACCGAATTGGAAACCGCCGTAGCATTGCGCCCACGGATAGCCTCCCTCCAGCTTCTCCTCGTCCCACCCTTGTAGCTTGTTCCCCGCAACCGTATTTACGAAGTCCTCCGTCTTCTCGTCGCCCTCTTTGATCCCAAGGTCGCGCATGGCGGCCGGGCTAACCGCTAGTAGCTCGGGCTTTTCGACTGGCTGCGGGCGCACCCATGTGAACAGGGCATCCCGGACCTGCCGGGGAACGATCTGATCGCGGGGCGTCTTGTGCGAATCGGCGGGGGTCGGGAAGACAGAGTCGGGAGGAAGTTTGGAGGTGAAGGTCCATGATTTCGGGATATCGTTTATAGACAGCCCAGTAGTGTTGGCTGCGGCACTCGTTGCGCCGTTGGTCGAGAATTGGGACGCCATTTGCGCCAGTCGCAAGTGTGGTAGGCCTCGATGAACAATGCGATGGAAAAGCATATAGGCCGAAAGAAGGAACTTGGATTTCGAGTATCTATAAGGACAAAGAAATTATCGCAGATTCAAGGAGGAAAATAAATATCCATTAGGACACAGCATGGGATGGAGGGTGTTATGAAGCAGATATGCGGTAATACATTTCAATTTCGATGGCACCTGGCCTATGAAGGTGGCAATCTGCAGCGGCATCACGTCAGTGCCCTGTAGCTATTTGCCTTTATCAGTGCAGGGCCCCCTTTTGTACATTTATATGCACTTAAGCAATATTTTCTTTTTATTTATAACAGGACCTTCCCCTCAAAAACAGGTCATTTGACAAACATCTTCACTTGAATCGAGACATTCAAGAAGCCTGGATAGAGCTCTCTTTGCAGAAGATATGAAGTTCGTCACAACTGAAAGCTTTGTGATAAAATTATCCTATCCAATGCTCTTTGGGCAGTGTTCCTGAAAGAATACGTCATAACTCCATATACGGCATACCTATTGATTGGACCCACAATGGTTCCGGTCAGCTGCCGGTCGGGAACGAGCAAGTGCCGAAAATACCGACCATACTTCGGCCCGGAGGCCGAGTCCGTATCGCCTGTCATAGGTAAAGTAGAGAAACAAATATCTCTTCTGCTTGTTCCAAACCTGTCCCTTGAAGCAAGGGCAGATACAGCAACAATTCTTTAAGGGATTATTAAAGTTACATAGAACATTAGGTACACGAGCAAAAGACTTCTCATTAGTGGCGTCTCATTCGCCTTAGAATGTAAGTGAGAAAGCAAGGGTTGATCCTACCATTCCTATCGTACAAACCGGCTAATACAATACAAGTAATTTGACTATCCGCACGCCGGCGGCGACCAATAACTAAACCTCTGCTAGTAGGGATTTTCCCTACATCGTCAGGGCAGGCAAGACCTAGAAGAAACGTGCGTATCTCGCACGGTTGTGTGGAGCTCGGGAGGAGGGGTGCGTTGGCGCGCCGTTGGGATGTCGGCAGAACTCGAGCTGGTAGCGACGGAGATGGGGGTCGCTAGTCTCCTCTGGAGCGGCGAGGTCCTCTAGGTCGTCTGGATCGACGGACATGACCCAGTCGGCCGTCGCCTTAACGTTCAAGGCGTGGCGGCCGTGTCGCGTGCCGATGTAGCCAGGCTCCTGAGCCACGCGGGCGGCTGGCAGCTCGACGTCCCAGAACTGCTCGTTGCGCATATGGGCTACCTGAGGTCGGGGAATCATGACTGCGGCAATGAGAGTCGGTAATTATTTCATTGATATAGGGCTTTGGGATTACGGGCATGTCTCAACACCAAGAAATATTCGCTGGGCTTAATTGGGCAGGTAGTTATAACGCTTAAAAGAGGTAGAAGGGAAGGGGGGGCGGGAGCTCTTGATCTTACATACCTAAGCCGACCAAACCCGGATATTCAGGGTCTTCCCATTCCGTCAAGAGGTAACCTGCGAATTCAGGACCAGAGCGGTCCTTGGGGGGGCTTCGGAGTAGAATGACGACGCTCTCCAGGACGGGGATAATTGCGTGCCAATCCAGCCAATGCTTATACGCGGTCTCGAACACGAAGAAGTAGTTCTTCGTGTCGTTAGGAACCCCAGGGACCCCGATGGCGTAGTTCTCGAGATCGCGGAGGCCATCCTTGCTAGTATTCTCTCTAATCAACTCGGCATCGAACGTGTGCGATACCTCATGGCTTTCTACCTCGCTGAGAGGGCTAAGGGGGTTTGTTATGAATGATAGGACCGACATCTTGATATGAGCTTTCGGTCTGCTTTCACCTTCGAGGAATTGATGTCTTAGAGTAAGTATAGTGGTTTGTATCTTCCTTGGTTAGCTTATCGTCCAAGAGGTTCTGTCGAAGGAAGGGAAAAGGATGAATTTGGCTTCCCTATATTGGGTAATGCTTACCGGGCACAATTCTGTGGAAAGTATGGGATATTTGCGCCGAGTAGTTGATACTCTAGAAAACTTGCTGTCGATGTCGCGAATTTACGAACTTATGATACGCAAGATCTAAAATACGGCAAAGTTTTGGTCACCGACAATGTAGAGTGTTGACGCATGGATGAAATCTTTGCACGTTTTATTATGTTCAAGGTGTCCGTGAATTCAGGTGTTATGCGAATAAACATGTACACACTGTTATGCGACTATTGTGTCTAGTTTGTGAAGCTATCGTCGAGTGCGTCGGCCTGCTCCGTTGTTTCGTGCTCTACTGTCCGCGGGTATCATTACATGCACTGACTTGGTACTACTAGTCAATATCAGTAACAATAAGTTGAAACAAGGCAGGGACCAGCAGAGGATTATCAGTAAATAAATCAAGCGTCTTTAGACGGATGATTTGGAGTTACGATATCGAATATGGCATGTGTAAGTATCATACATGTACATTGAGATGGTTTGTATCAGCTAGTATGAGATCTATAATGTTCACCATAGACTCAATTTGCTCATAATTGTACGTGTAATAACCTTGTGTGATAAAGGAGTTCTCTAACTAGGCCACTGCCTTGAAAACTCCCTTGGAGCTCCTATATTAAGCTGGGGTGAGTGATCTAGGGGTATCCTATTACATCTATAAGATCAAAGGTATCAATGTATTTCCTCTCAGTAGAAGCGCCCTGAGCCCACGACCTCTTCCCTCCTCATCATGTATGCACCAGATACCAGTATTCGGTCTACGGATCTTTGTCCCCCCTATCGTAATCCCTAAAGTCATTCGATTAGTCCGTTTCCTAATGGTTAGGATTGTAGCAGTTTATTTGAGGCCCACGAGCCTAATATCCCTTCTTCAGGAGCTTCTCGCTCCCTCTCAGTATAAGAAGTCCCTATGATTCATAAATTATCATACAGCGTAACAACTACAGCTGGAATTGAGTATGCCCTAGATAATTAAGGATAAATATGTAACTACACTTTATATCTTGTCTTACCATCATTTAGAATAGTATTACGATACTATCACCAAGATATCGAGTGAAGGTATGTTTCTAATTCTGTGCTCTCTCCCTGTGCCCCTGAATTTCCAATGATGTCCCTTGAGCTCCCAAGTTTCATGGCCACCTAACTACCTAAGGTAGGTATGTGGGAACACAGATAACTTTCACTTTACTAATCGTATTACTAGTTGAAAATTGCTCAAAAGGTTATGGTGCTACTAAGGGGGGCATTAAGCCTCACTTTGGGTAGTGATTCGCTTCTAGAATGTCATACGTGGTTATTGTGGGCCGTATTGAAAACAGCGAAGCATTGATGTGGCCTAAAGAAGTCTACGGGGCCACATCCTTGGGCCCAATGACAACTCGAGATTCTGCCTTGTAGTCAAATTCTCCTAGACCCCCTTGAGTATTTGCTGGCGTTAATCAGCTGATTTGGCACTGTATGTAAACACCGTGGTGAGTCTTGTATCAACAAGGTCAAAGGGACCAAATAGCCGGATTTGTGGTGTTTCGAGACTGACAGACCGTACTGGGCACGTCGCTTTTGAGGCTAATGCAAGATATAGTCAATCAGAATCAGATTTGGTTCTTACGTGTACGATCTTAGCAATGTTCGAATAGGATTCGATTAGTTGTCAATCCCGCTGCAAGATCACCTCCACTTACTGTCTCGTGTTGGCGACCCATCCCATCAGGCCCGAACACAACAGCTGATCTAACTTCGCCATCGCCACAATTATACTAATTGGATACTATTGTGGAGGCATGCCAAATTATGCTGAGTCTGGTCGATACTGAAAGCGCAACTAGCGAAGACATGTCCTCAGTATTAAAGGGCCCCATTGCCTCCGATGAAGAGGATTAAACAATCAACCAACTTCACATCTTCTACGTCTTTCAGAGTTCTCCTGAAAGACATCAAACATATAACTCAACAATGGGTTCCATCGATTCGTCGTTCTACCCCAGTTCTCATGGCGCCGGACCAACCATTTCTTATGGCTCTGGTCCAGCTAGCTCTTATGGCTCTGGCCAAACCAATTCATATGGCTCTAGTCAAGCCAGTTCATATGGCTCTGGACCAAATAGCTCATATGGAGCTGGAACAACCAGTTCTTACGGTTCTGGCCAAAAGCATATGTCGTCTAGCACGGCCCTGACCAACCCGACCCTGAGGTTAAATGACGGGAATGAGATCCCCATGGTAAGTCTCGAGAAAGCACAATTGCTTGCAGAATATAAAGCTTACAATGTGAAACTGTAGCTTGCATTCGGCCCAGGCTCGGTCTTCGGCGGTCAGCCTGATCAGGTTTTCAACTCGGCCCTGAGCGCCATCAGGAACGGATTCTACCACTTGGATGTGGCAGAAGGTAAGAAAGCATGTCGTCCTCCTATTTATCATCTTACTAATGAGACGGTTTAGTCGACGGAAACGAGCAGCAGCTCGGAAGCGCCATCAGACAATCCGGCGTACCTCGGTCGCAACTCTTCATCACGACCAAGGTCTGGACAGTAGGAACAACTGTGAGGGCCGCTTTCGACGCTTCGCTCGAGCGACTCGGTCTCGACTACGTCGATCTGTACCTTGTGAACTGGCCGCAAATTGCCGACAAGCCCGACCGTCTCCAGCAGATCTGGGCCGAGGTCGAGGCCATTAAGGAGTCTGGCAGGGCCAGATCCATCGGCGTGTCCAACTTCCTGCCCGAGCACCTCGACATCATCCTCAGGACGGCTAGAGTCAAGCCGGCTATCAACCAGATTGAGTACCACACGTACTTGCAACACAGCAACCTGCTGGACTACCACCGCCAACACAACATTGCGACGGCTGCTTATGCCCCGCTCACGCCTATCACGAAGGCCCGTCCCGGCCCCATCGACGGCATCTTCATGTCGTTGGCCAAGAAGTACGGCGTCTCTGAGGCGGACATCGCACTACGGTGGGTCATCGACCAGGGCATCGTGGCAGTCACATCGACCAGCAGCGAGGAGAGACTGCAGAGCCTAAGAAGGAATCTGCCCTCTTTCAAGCTTACTCAAGGAGAAGTCCAGGAGATTTCTTACTTGGGCAAGCAGAAGCACTTCCGCGGCTTCTTCAACGACATCTTCGATGATGGCGATAGACGATAGAGCAATATCGTCAAGCAAGGCCATTGGTACATTCAGGGCATGAGAATGGGCCTACATCATGCAATTTCCTAGTTTATATATGGTTGGGACGGGAGGGTCGGGACGGGTCGTGTAACGTGGCATCGGGTCTCTAGCTGGGCTGGAATCATTCATAGACCCGCTCTCTGCAGTATGGGTACAGACAACAGCGTAGCTAAAGCTAGGTCAGATCTAGCGAGTAGACTGTATTAGCTACTCTCTTTTCAAAGAAAATAGATGAATGCAGAAGAAACAGACTGCTATAAGTCGACGTTACTGGGATACCACCACATTTGCATCGTGAACGCATGGTCTCGTTATCTTTAGGTATCTAACACATTCATAGCTCCTCATCTGACTCCGTCTCGTCGTCATCGGCTGGCTTAGGCGCTGGGGCTGCAGGCTTCTTATTCCTCATAAATGGTAAGACCCGCCGCGGTGGAATCTCATCACTGTCCTCCTCCTGTGGACTTGCGGGTTTCGAGGTTTTTTTCGCTGACGTGGATGCTCGTGTATTGCGCTTTGGTGCTGCAGCCTGGTTTCTCCGGGACTTAACTGGTGGTGGCGCTGGCTCGTCATCTGTGCCTGTTCCACTGGCAGTCTCCTCCGCTGTGGTGTCCCCACGATCTTCCTCCTCATTCGACTCTACACTACCGTTGTCGTCATCCTCGACATCCATCTTTTCAAATCCATCATCACTGCTTTCGGGCTCTTGCTTCGCTTTTCTTTTCGAAGCACGGGATGCCTGAGCTACATGCTTCTGTGCGCTTGGGCCGCCTCCAACATTGGCGAGTTTCTCGGGATCGACAGTCGCAGATGCTAGTAAGCGTTGTTGTTGGCGGATCTTGACTTTCTTCTCATTCAACAGGTCTCGGAACTTCTCAAGGAGCTGGGTCTCATCCTCCTCTTTTGCTCTAATAAGCTCGTCTAATTGCTCTTTGAGTTCCTTGAGAGAATCCTCGAGGGCCTGGGCTTTGGCGGTGGCGGTGGCTAGATCCTCTTCGGCCTTTTCTCGAGCTCCGATGGCTGAGACGCACCAATCAAAAGGAGAGATCTCGGTCTTCTCATCTTCTTCTAACTTGATAGACCCAAGTCGTTGCTGTAATGGGTGGTTAGAAATTTGGCTCGGTTGGAGGAGTCTAGAATAGGACACATACTGTAATTCCTTGAATGTTCTTCCGGAATGACAGAGAGACGGATGAGCCATCCGATTCAATGTCAGCTTTTATTTCAATATCAGGTGCCGGACGCTGGTTGACCAAGGTCGAAGTGAGGATGTCTTCCCACTCTTCATGAGAGCAGGGTCCATTCGGTGCTTTATAGTCGCCGACTCTCTTATGACGTACTGTAGAGACAAACAGCTTAATTTAGTTTTGCAGACTATGAAGATTTGATGTTGCATGGAATTCACAACCCGACGTCTTGGGGAACATGGCTTTGGGGTGCGTCACGATCCGTAGTGGTAGATAAAACTTACGCTTCAACGAGAACACCGCTGTGCTCTCCGATCCGACCAACTTCAGGTCTAAAGGCCGCCCTATCGACCCGTGGGAAGACACGTCCAACAGGAAGTACTCATTCTCTTTTCCCGAGATGGGAAAACGCAATACTGCAATTTCTGTCATAGTAGGGCGCTCGGGCGAGACAAGCTCGGAGTCGTAGATTTTTCAGTTATGCCGTCGATCCGTGATAACTGTTCGCGACAATAGGAAGCAGGGTCTGTTGACACTGAATTCTACCGAATCACGCTGCAAGTTTACAAAGGCATAATATTGCTATATTTGTTATAGAGGGGGCGCAAACGGCTTGAGTGACTGGGATGAAGCTATCCAACCAGTAGCCTATTCAGAGGGGAATACAGGCTGAAATTATCGTCGGTGGCACCAATTACCAATGGGATACAATCAAGCCCTGGAGGTAGAAAGCAACAGCCGGGTTCTCTCAGAGCTGCCTAGATGAGATTTGAGGAATGGGGATTAATGGAATGAGCTTTGGATTTTGTGAGAAGATCTGAAGCCAACTTTTGGCTAGGCAGCGTAGCTACGAAGGGTCGGTTGATGACCACAGCTCGTCGGCTTCTAGCGAATCAGTGGAGATGTGGGGTTGAAAGAAGATACATAGGTACCCGCGTTGCTAAGACGCATCCATCACTTTAGGCTTCCAAGGTTCCAAGGTTGCACCTGCAAACCTTTTTTACAGGTGGAAGTGCACTGGATCTTTTACTTGTAATGACCTCCTACAGGCGGTTCCTACGGGTCTTAATAAGGTTTTTGGGACGTGCATATATGTACCTAGGTACCTGCCCGAACTGAACAGAGAATAAAAACAAAATCCCAAATAATCGTAGTGCACCTTCCCCCCCTCTGAGGGGTCATAACTAAAAAACCGCGTTTTCCAGGGGGGCGCGTTGCTGTCGCGGCTGTACTGCCGTAAAATACCGCCCTAGAAAATTATTTGATTGGCTGCATCCGCTGCTGAAACCTTGTAGCCCTAAATATGGTCTGTGCACCTCCACCCCCAGCCGCCCAGCCACCTTGAAATCAGTTGGTACCTGAGAAACGTTCAGCCATCCAAGATTTCTCCTTCCACGCTCTTGACCCATCCTCGCCCACCTTTCTTCCCAACTCACTGCGCGCTCATTTCCCAGTTCAACACAACTCACTCACACATTGTCTTGGTCCGAAAATTCATTCATTCAATTAAATCGATTCTCGCGATCAAGCCAACACTGTCAAAATTTCCTTGCGATATTATTCTTGTGCGCGCGCGTACTGCCTTTCGTTGTCGTCGCATCGCAGTTTCGACGCCATTCAATCATTTCCCCTGCGACTTTGGGCAAAGCTTCCACTGCGCAGCTGAACCTGACACCTTACCTACCACCTCCCTACATATTCCCGACAACCCCCCTGTCTTTACTTGCGCCTCACCCCTCGAACCACACCAATTGAACTCGCTCTATCCACTATTGACCGTTTCGCACTCGACAACACTGTCGCATACATACCATACCTACTTTAATACGACACTGTCGCAAGGATTCCGCCTTCTTCAATTGACACTCCATCCCTGTACGTAGTTTCGGAGTAAGCAACAATTAATTATTCGGAACATCGAAATGATGCGACAAGTCGTGAACGGCCATTGACCAAAAGCATTGTTTTCGGACATTGACTTCGAGACCTGTGATCGCTATTACCGCCGATCACCGTTCTTGTGTTATCTGTGAACAGTCCCAACCGCACTTTCTACTGACATACTTACCCGGTCGTTGTCCTTATCACGTCACAATGGATGACTTCGGCATGTTTAACATTGGCCCTTCGGATCGCCCGTGGGAGGAGTTGAATGCTTTGGAGAAAGCCTATCGGTTAGGCTATGAGAATTATCACAGGGAGCAGAGAATCATTCGCGCAAACGAGGAGGCCAAACGTGACAAGGAAGAAATGGAGAAGCAGGAGCGCGAGAAGGCAGAGCATCTGGCACAACTTAGAGCACGACTTGCCACAGAAGACCACAGCTGGATTGAGGATTGGGACAACGATGGCGATTTCATGATTGGCAACGACGATCTCACTTTCCGAAGCAACTCTTCCTCCGCGAACCGGCAATCGCACCACCGCGACAGTCACTCCTCATTCCGTTCAGACCGCGAGTCACTACCTGGAAACGACGAGAGACATGTTCACATACCTGGCGATGACGAGAAGTCTACCCTCGACGCGATTGCTGCTGCTACTCATGCAGGTATTCCGATACCCACCAATGTGCCGCCGTCTGCTTTGATGGGAGGAACCATCAAACGATTAGGAGGAAGAAAGATGAAGAAGATCTTTCAAGAAGACTACGCCGACGATTTAGAATTTCCTCTTGCGGGCCCGCTTCGCCTAAAGCCTCAAGACGACAAAACTTACCCTGACTCCTTGACACATATTAGTACGGACTTCAGTCCAATAAAGCAGGCAGCTCCCACCGTCATCCAAGACCTACTTCATCAGAAGACCATGCCAAAGAGCTTAGCGGCACCAATTAACCTGGAGAAATTCCGAGATGCAGATGAAGATGATGATGTCTTCGGCGATGGAACCGCCACTATCAAGGCTTCCAAGTTACTCCCTCAGTCTAGACCCTTATCTCTAATCACCCCACCTACACCTTCGCCTCAGAATAAGCGAAATGATGACGACAACTTTGAGGGCGACTTGGAGCTACCAACAAGTGGACTTCTAAAGCTCTCTAGGAGAATGGATATCCCCAAGACGCCGGCACTAAGTGCAAATGATGACTTCGATTGGGGAGAAGGCAGTTTAGGGACTCGATGGGGTGGTACAAAGCGAGACGCATTCTCAACTCGCAGTTCCTCTGTATCGGCCCTTAGTCCAAGCCTTGCTAGTTCTGTTACGGCTGAGAGCGAGGATGAAATCTTCGACGGTCTACTTATTCCAACCGGACCGTTAGATCTAGGCGAGCGATTACAGCGACGAAAGCGAGATCCATCTCCAGAGAGACAACCTGAGCACCTTGTGTCCAGTAAGCCAACCACATCGCCAAAAACCACCCCCAAACCTGCAGCAGATGATGAAGATCTTCTGGATGGTCTTGACTTTGGTGGCGACGAAGTCTTCCACTCCGATAAATCTACCCTACATCACAACGTCAAGGTTAAGGAAACTCGACCTATCAATTCCACACGACCGAAGACTTCGGTTTCTGTAACCTTCACAAACAAGCCAGTCATGTCAGCCCCTGCTTCGCGCTTACCCCGGCCCATGGGTAGCCACGAACGCACACAGACCCAGCCTTCACTAGAGCCGGTGTCTGAAAGCGGCGGGCCTATACTCCCACGGCCATCTCGAAGATCGCAGTCTCGTCTTGGCCATTCAGCGCAATCTTCTATCTCAAGCGTTCATACACCCACTACTCCTTCTTCGGTTCAATCCATGCAATTCAACACGCCGCGCAGGAGAGAGCTCAGTCAGAAAGCATCGACTGGAGCCTTGCGTAACGAGCCGACTACGACCAGCGCACAATTGTTGCGATTAAAGCGCTCCCTCCCGGCTATGCGTCATACTCCGACGTCAGCAAAGCCCGGAATGTCACGTTTTGACCGACCACCCTCCCGCACCGACTCACGTGCTGAATCTAGTCGGCCCCAGTCTGTCCTGCGACCAAAGACTCCGGTTGACCGAGCCCGTCCCGGTTATGACGGTAGTGTAACACAGCCGCGAAAGAATCCCTTCTTACCTGCCGGCGCCTCGCAATCTCAGTCACAGCATGTGAGCGCGAAGACTACCCAAAGTATACGGCCCTTCCGACGCCATGATTCCGATCAAGGTCCAGAACTCCGCCCCTTATCACGCGCCATCTCCCGCGCTGCAGCCAGATCGCCAAGTCCAAGAAGGACACGTAATGAGAAGATAACAGCCGAGCCTATATGGCAGCAGCTCAGCAAGCCTCGTCGCGTACGACGCTTTGGCGATGGCCACGAGCTTGATTCATTTGACGATCTTCCAACTTCGGCGCAGGCTGAGTCGAAGTACATGAAGCAACCGGTCGCAAGCGGAAACAGAACCAATATCCGAAACAAGATCTACCAGAACGTCCTACCGGATCGAAGTACACCGAGTCCAGTGTCTCCTTACTCCCCTGCGAAGCTGGATTCTCTGCCCCATTTTGCTCGAGATACCGCTGCCAGTCGGATTGCCAGGGAGACAAGTCTCGCACAACGAACACCCGCTTCGGGTCCTCTTGCATTTGTCGCCAACCAAAGAGTCGGCCACCTGTCGGCTAGGACGAATTTCGCGCCGCATAGCAGAACCAAGAAGTCTCAGAAGACCCCACAGCTAAAACCACACTTGATCTCCAACCTGAACTCGGCAAAGGAGACTAAAGGTATGCCCACAACCCCTAAGAAATCCCAACAGTTCAAGACACAGCAGCCCAAGACACCTGAGCAGCCTCAGAAAACATTCTTCCCCAAACCTTCTCGAATCCCTCAGACACCTGAGCGACTCAAGAAGCTACAGAAGCTTCATAAGTCACAAGAGCCTCAGACGCCCCCAAAGCCTCTCGTATCTCGCATTCCCCAAACACCCAAACGGCTCCGTAAGCTACGGAAGCCCAGTACACCACCAGAGTCCCCCACACCTCAGACGACACAGCAGAGTCGCAGGCTTCAGTCGCCCAAGAAACCAGCTATATCCTTCAAGAAGCCACAGGCGCTCCCTAAGACTAGCACGCCTAAGACGCAACCTACCAAGAAAATCCCAACATTCAAGCTACATGTTTCTGCAAGGGATCGGAGCACTCAAACATACCAAAAGCCAAAACCAACCCAGCATCCTGAACAATCTGAGAAGTCTCAGCAACTCACGTTACCCCGCATATTCCATCATTCTCAACATTCTCCGAATCATACCACTAACTTAGAGACTTCAGTTGTCAACGGCATGACATACAATCCCGCTACATTCCGCTGGGAGGGAAACGACAACGCATTGAACGCCTTCGATGCACCAGCTTCGTCGCCGACGGTGGCGTCTCTACCCCAGCACGTATCACGTGATAGAGAGGGTTCCACATCGAGACCGGTGCTCATAACCAACATGTCCGCCACTAAGGGTGTTAAGCGGGTTGGTGACATGATCTTCGATCCGCAGAACATGTGTTGGCTGAAGGCAGATACGACAACCAACTCTCAAGCTAGCGACCCAATGGAAGGTTTCAATACTATAGATGATGACGATCCCTTTAAAGACATTCCCGATCTTGAGGAGAAGGAGAAGGACTCTACCTCCGGCGCTCATGGTCGTAAAAGTGACCTTAGGGATGACTGGCTTGTGGGCGAAGAGTTCGATGTCGGACCAGAATTTATCCGACGCCAGCACGACGAAGAGTCACGATGGCGACGAAAATGCGGTCCCTGGAATACCGGTACCGGCGACCACGACCGAATCGACTTACGATGGGCAATTAGAAACATGATCATGGAGCAATGATCATACATGTTCCATCAGACATTGTCGACTCACATAATTCACCACCAAGCTCTCCTTGTCCTACCCAACACATAATCGATATGTGCCCTCTAACGACCCGGATATGGTAGATTTATCCGGCATTCAAGAGGGGGCACGCTTTTAATACTCTAAAGAGACCAGGGGACACCCCCATTTGATTTCTTTTGTTTGTACAACTCGCCTATTCACGAAGAGGATGACGTGTACAACATTGCATACGACGGCAGCATACTACGCGCCTTACGACAGACATGATACACAACGCACCCACATTAATGATTCCGGCGGTCTGGTATACCCCCTCGATTTGGAGACAGAATCGAGCTGAGCCATAGAGAAAACTGGCATTGGTCATTGGATTGCTTATGAGGATAAGACATAATGGCTAAGACTAACGACACGCAATGAGCTATGATAATGGAATGTAATATAGATGGCCAACGGACTTGAAGAGCATATTTGCCCCGCCAGGCTACACATTAATAAACAATAGAGAAATCAAAAGTTCCATTGAACATGCAAGGGATCATTAATAACTAACTGCCTTGTATCATGTGATAGTACTAATGGCCCGTGATTACCTCATATACATAGTAGTGTACATGCTTTAGTTTTGCAATGCCCACGCCTTCCTCAAATAGGATTTAGGTTCGTCAGGTCAGTTTCCCTTTCTATTTCTCCACACATATTTTTTGGTACCTATGATCTTCTTTCGGTTCAAACGTTTCATGGAGTCATCGTCTTTTCAAAACACATTTCAGATCCACAACACGTTGAGAATATGGTTAAATTGCCTACGGCTAATCATCGCCTAAGCCGACACCCAACCAACGCACCGCTAGAAGATCTCCCTCCGGAAATCCTACGGCATCTGCTCACCTTCTTAACATTAGACGACCTCTGTCGCGTCGTCCGCGCCTCTCCAGTTTTCCATCGGCAGTACCTGGCAGACCGCACATTTCTGCTCTGCTCCTGCTTGGCCAACACCCTGGGGAGCGCCAAGTTAACATATTGTGGTCCGTCAATCTGGGTCGACTCCTTTGGAACCGCAAGCACTGAGATGCAAGTATCTCAGGCCCTGGAATACTGCCACGAGCTGTATTTCACAGACGATTCGATGTGTATGGAAGAGGCTTAAAGAAATTGGTGCTTTGGCGATAGGGATGGTCACACAGCCCTCTCAGCACATCTTGGTCCAGCCTCGACGGTGGGTCTGCTCAGTCAACTCCTAGGACTGTCGGACTTCAGCCGCGGAGAAACGTACCTGGTTTGACTAGCCATCGAGGTAGTATGGATTATCCCTATTGGCCAGCGCAACTGGAGTGACTCACACACGTCCTAGAAATGGGGCTTTCGAGGAGTTCCTTACCACTTTCCTGGACGCCGATGTATAGTAGGGCCTACATCTACAGGAACCTCCCGGGGACGTCCGTTGAAGGAGTCTGCGTCGTGTAAGATGCGAGACGGCTCGGGCAATATTGTCCGGAGGTATGACTTCCACTAGGCATCCATTACCTAGGGATCACAGCGCGTATATGAACCGTACTATTCCAAGACATCTCATCCATTAGAAGACCCATCATTCTTTCCACTAGTCTAGGACGTCCTGTAACACTAATAAGATATAGACAGAAGGCCAAATTTTCGTTACAACCAAGTACTCACTCTTTACACCGCCTAGATCAACTTTACTTGTACGCAAAGAATTGCTAAAACAAATGTTGCTCTTCCTCTTGGTGATAGCGAGGCTCCGTTCGCTCAGCTCCGGAACATAGTCCGACAAGAATTCCCGCCCCCGATAACTAGAATGATCACTCAGAGTTACGAGCCTCCTAGGACCTCGACGTCTCGGGAATGGCTCGTCTTTCGTTCTAGCGTCATCTTGTTTCAGCCTCTATCTTGGCGGAAAACAGAGGTGAGCTTACCGTATGCTTACCCGAGATTATAGGTCGATTTAGAGTACCCATCGAAGGTCACACACGCCGTTGCTAAAGGACCCGATAACTCAGGTAGTTCGATTATAATTGAATCTGACGGCGAGTCTTGTATTCGCACCTACATCGATGAGGTTATCCAATATTCACTATATTCCTGGCGCGAACAATGGCCCCAGTATTGACATTTCCGATCTATATTGGAGTTTGGACGAATTGGTCACAAGGGAAAGTCATGGGAGCGAGACTTACCCTCACTCGGAATGATGCGCAGCTGCTAATTGCCCTCGTTGCCTTCTACGTTACCTTGGTTACCTCCTGCATATGGAACATTGCTTGCTTTGTCTTCCATCATGTCTACTCGACATCTGAGCCTCAAGACGCGGTTTATCACCAACGTCAAGTTCTTTTAAGGAACAGCACTGGAATGGTGTCTAGCCTATGGAACTTCGTACAGCTTCTGTTTATCTGGAAACCCCGAGCAAAGGGACTGAAACGACGTCTCTTCCCCCTGATTGGTTATACTGGACTCTTGGCTGTGGGATCCGCTGCTACAGCAGCCCTCTCTTCCATGGTTGCTGTTGATAGCGAAGTTTTATTATCAGGTTCCGGTTGTGGAGTCCAGGGAAAGAGTGGCTCCCCTACCGACGAAAAGTCCATCATATATCCCCGCCTGTCAGAGGATCTATCCGACGCAGCCATCTACGGGCGGCGGTGCTATTCTCAAACTACGACATTCAATCCCGTAGATTGTGGCCCTTACGTCAAAGACAAATTGCTATCGAACGTCTACACAAACGCTACTTGCCCTCTTGCCTCTGGCCTCTGTCGCCACGAAAGCGCAAACGTTCTACTCGACACTGGATTAATTGACAGCCACAATGACTTAGGTCTCAACGCGCCTATTCAAGAACGGTTCTTATTTAGAAAACGCCTTCATTGCGCTCCAGTTACTACAGAAGGACACACCGCTAAATTCAACATATCCCAAGACAGGTCATATACGGCCTATCTCTACGGGTATACAAAGCATTCGAATTTTCCTTATAATGAGAACTGTACATTCTATGCCTCCAACGATGCTTACCATGACCAATTCATTGCCAATGGGACTATTAATCAGGCCGGGTATAGTATCAAGTGAGTTATATCATGATGATCGAATTTGTTAAGTACCTCTCACTTTAATTGGGCATAAACTGACGTGTCTAGCGTTTTCTCCACGACTTTTCAGAGTGGAAATCCACTTACTCACGTGTTGCCAATCCCTGAATTCATAAAGAATGACACAGATGTCTTTCTCTTGTTTCTCTCAGCGAATGGGTTGCTCTTCACCAATATCACGACAGATTCCTGGTATGAAGCGACAGAGATAGCTTCTCCTTGTGGGTCTTGCCAGGATTCGTTAATGTATCGCCAGAACGAACCAGCCTCGCTGTTAGTTTGTTCAGAGCAATACCAAATTTGCAACCCGAATATTATGGGCAGCTCGGGCTGTACACCCCTTCTAAGCATATCCGACTTGTTTAATCAGTCTCTGAGCCTGTATAATGACCACTCTTCAAAAGTAAGACTTAAATGGCTCTCTAATATAATTGGCCAATCCTGGAGCGCTCCAGCTGCTGTAGCATTCCTCCAAGCAAGAAGCCTAACAGCGCGTACGAGTATGATTGGCCACTTCCAAGGCCCCTTGGCTCCAAACCAGTGGCAGCTCGATGTCCAACACTGGCATGCTATCACAATGGCGTCGCTGCAAAGGGCTTTCGTTCACGTTGCCGCTGGGCCTTCCGATCCCAAGATGGTGCCGTTCACGAGGTTTCCGAAATTAGCAGAGGAATACGCCCTGTGCCGTAACCAGGTAAGGAGATCCAGTATTACTCACTTTACGATATGGCGTACTACTTATTGACAGCTGCTCTCCCCCAGAAAATAAAGAGCCATGCTCATGTTTCGTTTAGTCTCTTTGGTCTCTTATTTACGTTTCTATTCGGCGGTATCATAATCGCAATCTCACTGGGCATGGAGAACCTTGTGGCTTATATCCAGAGGCGGTTCGAGTTAAACCCATATACACAGATCGAGTGGAATGCAAATGGGGTCCTGCAACTCCAACGAATGGCGCGTGAGGAGCGCGGCCTGGGAACTTGGACGCATGGCGTCGGCCCCATGCCTACGACAGAGGACGATGTATTATTAGGCCTAACGGATAAGAAGCATCCCCGCCTACAACGTTCGAATCTAGGGGTCGACTCTAATACCTTTTTATCTGAGAGTACTTTCAACGATGTAGATTTGTCGGAGGCTCTACAATCGGGAGCCTACCTCGACTGTCGCTCACTGTCTTCGGAAACTATAGGGGGTCGACCCTCTTGCTCAATTACTGACGAGGAACTATAAATGCGGTCCCTGAGTGTGCTCAACTCCACGATCTCATAGGCCTAATTGCCAGGTAAAGGGATTCACCTACTCTTGGAGAGGCGGAGCGAACAAGTAGATCATAAAGAGAGATACACACTGCGATAGTCGTGGTGTTCAATTCCCGCTGATACCATCATCACGTTTCAGTTTCTCGCACTTGCGTCTTCAGTAGGTTGATATTTCAAATCAACATGCGACTGTACAATTCATTTCCAAGGAATACCCTATCATCTTTATTTCAAAAGCATCAGGGATGCGTTTTCAACTTGCCTATCATTCTGTCGAGCAGGCCTCAATAAGGTAAAGCCAAGTGCGGTTGACGGGTTACGGATTGGGTACCTACTAAGTTAACGAATAAGGGGCACTGGGCGCTGTTGAATACCTCTGTACAGAATGGCTAGCTCCCTAACGTGGTACCTATCAACTGATACGCATAGCGGAAGGAATAGAAAAGAGGCTTCGAGTCTTAATTAATACCTCCATTCTTCCGCAATACCTACCTACCTTTCATTTGCATATCAAATTGGTTGCCACCGGAACGGAAGCTTCTTCAAAACCTTCAAGGATGAAGATTTCTAGCATCAAGTAGTGCATCGTGCTCGCTCGTTGCAGATCGGGCAATATGCGCGTAGTGATGTCCTGATAAGGCCCATTTCTTCTGCGCTATATTCTACTGGAGGATCTTCAGCGTTCCAGCGGGAGCGGGCCACCCCGGACCCTGCTGCGGCTTACTGGCATTCAGCCCGGCTACCGGCGACCAGGTTCCACTGGAACACTGGCACTGGAGCCCTACAGCGCCAAAATAGGAAATAGCACACTCAGCATCATTACAGGGGCGATGGCGTGCTCGATGTTGTTGACCTACAAGGTAGACTATATCTATGGCCTTCTTCCCCTTCGATCTTAAACTCATTCTTTTATCTTCTTCGAATTTTCGAGGTGCGGCCAGATCACTCAAATTCACCCCGTTTTCGCAGCTTTTCCCCTCGGTGTTTTCGACCAGTTTTCGACGGATGAAGATGGACCAGAGATAGCGCAACAGACACAAACGCTCTCCCTGCCTTTCCGATGACTCTTCCCGGCACTTTCGCTGCTGCGGAACAGGGGCGACTAGAGACTTACGAAGACTGACGGGGGCTTTACGGAGAAGTGTCGGGCACATATGCTGACAACTTGCTTATGTGTGGGACCATTCGGATGTCGTTGAAGGGATTCATAAGGATGTCGGGCGTCGGCTCTCGCGGCAGCGTGTAATTGGCGCAACGTCGAGAAAATTGGAACTGAACGGCGACCTAGAACGGATCTTGAGATCTTGAATCTGATCTTTCGGTCTGGTCATTTCATGCAAACGTAATCGGCGACCTCGACACTGGACGTGGAGTCTACGGGGCGCACGATTTGGGTCATCATGGCGGGGTATCCACACGGCGCTTCTCGTCGATCCAGCGGCGATAGCCTATACGATTGTTGCGATGCTACACTAGGAGTATCGTGGAGCGGGACCTGATAGTCTCGCGCTCGTGAGCCGATTGTAAATGAGGGACGAAGATATGTGCTATAACCAAGGATCTCGGGGTGACGGGAAACGGCGACACGGAAAACCAAGTCGATGCGTTCATGGATGATTCTTCATTATTCGCTCATATGAGTTCGTCAACCTCGGCGAGAAGATGCCAAGGATGGATTTTCTCCTTTATTCCCGGGAAGAAGGAAAGTGCGCCTGTTAACCAGCCTTGGTGATAATACGATGATCTGCTGGAGTTTTGGTATATAAAGATGGTTTTCTCGCCATTTATCAGCAGCATCCTGTTTGAACCAACAGATTCTACAGTCCGAAGCTCATTTAGTTATTCCAAAGCCGAAATCCGCGTCAGAATCATGTATTCCCAACAGCTTATTCTCGCACTCTCCACCGTGCTAACTTTCCTTCCCCTGGGCTTGTCAGCGACACTTCCTTTCGGTCACTATGGTCCCGAGGGCACCGTCTTGTTTCTGAATGGGTTTCATTTCGTCTCCGGGCACAGTGACTGGGAGATATCCGCCAACCACTACTGCGTCATTATTGCCGATGACATCTTGCAATGCGCCGTGTACAACACTGCCACGACGCCCGCGCGCCTGGCGGGTATCGAATACATCATCACTACGGAGGCATTCGAGACTCTGGATTACGAAGGTGGGCGGCCAATTTCCATTCAAGTTGAAGATGTAGGGCTGACTAGAAGTAAGAACGCCAACTCTGGCACAGTCATGTCTATGAAATCACCAGTGGCTTCCTCATCGAGCCGGGGCTGCCAAGTTCCGTGGACCACACCATCATGAAGGACGTCTGTACGTACTCCAGACTAACAGTACCTCTTTCCTCGTTTTCCAAAGTAGACAGGTTCTTCGAACCATCATAGTTGCTGATCATTGATTCCGTAGTGGTCGGAACCTACGGGAAGACTTTCCACACTTGGCGATACG
This sequence comes from Hypoxylon sp. FL1857, assembly GCA_022578955.1. Classification (NCBI taxonomy): domain Eukaryota; kingdom Fungi; phylum Ascomycota; class Sordariomycetes; order Xylariales; family Hypoxylaceae; genus Hypoxylon; species Hypoxylon sp. FL1857. Next base: position 491,272 of record MU400386.1, read on the forward strand.
ACCAGCAAAATTCCTCATACCCCATCGGTATTCCAGAGCTAGTCATGGGCTATACTGGAGACGACCAGATTACCCCTGACTTCGTGACTAAGCGGGATGAGATGTTCGGAGTCAACACTACTGAGATCAGGGAGTCCCGCTGCGATATCCCGCCGCCTCCGGTACTTGCTGGAGCTGATAGCTGGAAGTACGGCTTCGTCTTGTCCCTCGGCATAGTCAATCAGACTTCCAACACGTCGTTTCCTTCTCATGACGAGAAGCAGGCTGTTCTCTCATAGGTATTATGTCCTGAGGAAGGTATCTACCTGTCTGACTTAAAGTGGTCGGATTGAGAAGCCATTCAAAATGAAATGCGATGTAGCGTAAATGAACGGAAGCAGGGTAGTTAGCAGAAATGAGAACTCCATTCCACTCGTGCATATTGCCTTCGTATATGTATGCGCCTCTGTATAAGGCAGCGGATTTGAGCGGGAAAATTGCCGTCTGAAGACCCGACTATACTGGATCCACCTCAGACTGCATAGGTAGGTATTCAGCTAAGGCTTACAGCCCCCTGGTATCCTCCTTCTATGGACCAGACTCAGCCTCTACCCTATCATAGTAGTGAGCGGGAATAATCCCACAACTTCCACGTGCCTAGTCCCTCCATGGAAGTTTACCCCATATACTCAATCCTTAAGACGTCTTGGCTAATCGGCGATCAATGATGTCCACTGTTGACGGGTATCCCTGCAACTCTCTTGACATCAGGTATATATTAAACCTAGCTGTCTGTCTATTAAAAACACCATCGAGCTACTCAAGAAATACCAAGTTACTGTCCATAGCAATTGAAAATACTCACGCTGCATTTCGCCCAAGATGACCCCAAAGCTCGCCGAAGTCGACAGCTTGACCATCCAAGCAATCGTCAACGATGAGATTGACCAGATCTCGCCGTCACCGCATCCCGCAGTCAAACACCCGCAATCGTTCATGGGCGCACCCCTGCGGCCGCTAGCGGAGGGTACCGAGCGAGGTGGCGCCAAGCTGCAGATGCGGATGGACACGCTCTGCTGCGGCGCCCACGGGCTATCGCTGCTGATCACAGTGACCAAAGACGGGAAGTCGCACAGTCTGCTGTTCGACACCGGCCCCGAGGAGGCCGTATGGGAGAGGAATGTGACACGACTGGGGTTGGACCCGGGCTCCATCGAACGGATCGTGCTGTCGCACTGGCATCGCGACCACTCGGGCGGCATGCTGAGCGCTGTCTGTATGATCGAGGCTGCTAAGAAGGGCGGGGAGAATGCCGAGAAGGTCGTGGTTGATCTGCATCCCGACCGACCTGATTTCAGGGGTGTCATGGCTCACGAACCCATTTCTCTCGAGCTGGATCCGAGTTTCGCTGAAATTGAAGAGGCCGGTGCGACGGTTTTCAAGAGCGATGAGGTGCATGCGGCTCTTGATGACACATTTCTGATATCGGGGGCTATTCCAAGGCTCACACCGTACGAAGGCGGCATCCGCGGTGGGATTCGATATACGCCGGACGGCAAATGGGAGACGGATGAGCTCATCATGGACGAGCGTCTAGTCATGTGCAACTTGAAGGGTCGCGGGCTCGTCGTCTTCACGGGCTGCAGCCATGCCGGCGTAGTCAATGTCTCGCGACACGCAATCGAGCTAGGCGGTGGCGTTCCCCTGTACACTGTAGTGGGCGGATACCATTTGGCTGACGGGTCACCGGAGAAGCTGCAGAAGTCGATGGAGGACTTGAAGGCTCTAGAACCCAAGGTTTTGATGCCTGGTCATTGCACCGGATGGAGATTCAAGGTTGCGATCGAAAAGGAGATGCCGGGGTGTATGGCACCTATATTTGGAGGCACGAAATACGAGCTCGTTTGAGTTGAGCTGATGTAGATCTCCAATACTCCTAAGGGACTCGATAGTAGTTAAGCTCTTGATAGGTTATCTCTCTCTTTAGGAAGAACCCCTCCCATTTATACATCGAGATCTCAATTTTGCCAAGTACGGAAATTACAGTCTTGGTAGGATCAGGCCTACTTAGAAGTTCGGAGATCGAAGATAGCTCCGTCACAGCGTGGCCACCTTTTCTTCAGCTGCCGTGCTTTGCCTAGGAGCTAATGCAAGCCACAGTAGAAAACTTGATGCAGCTCGCGGTATGGTCTCACGAGGAATAGTGCCTTCTTATTCTGGTAACCCTCCCCGGCACTATAGTGCCGGGAGGCCCGGTCGTATGTCACCTTAGCTCCGGGCCGCTGCCGCTCCAAAGCTTAACTACTGTCTCGCCCAATCGTCTGGGCCACGAGCTGCGGGAATAGCCATAGTCGATGCGACGTTCAAAATCAACACTCCATGATTGGTTAACACTCAACTGCACAAGAGGATATAATGACGGTGCCATTTGCTTATGATACTGCACGTGGGCCCGTATTCGTCAGCCACAGAAAATGAAGACATTATAAATATCTCGAGCATTGGTAGGTCGTTGAATTGCTAGCTAGGAAAAGGCGTGTAAGACATCGGTATTGTTCTGTGTTTCGTTCCTTTACAGGAACTTTGTATCATGGTGCACTTAATCACTTCTGTGAAGACACTGCCAGTCTGGGCTGTTTCTGTCCTTGCTGCAGCCAGCTATCCACCAATACCTGCTGACTTGACAACTCCAGTTCAGCAGCGTCTTGCTATCAACGGCCCCAATGGTAAGTTCGCGGCAACATGAGCTGCTCAGTACCGTTACGAAACCTAGTTGTGTCCAACTAATATTATGCCCCTACTTCAGCCATCTCTATCGGCTGGAACACCTACGAGAAACTGGATCAACCTTGCGTCCAATATGGCACGTCTAGCGATGCACTCACCTCGGAGGCTTGCTCGACCTCCTCAGTCACCTATGCAACCTCACGTACTTACTCCAATGCGGTCACTCTCACGGACCTTTCGCCGGCCACCACATATTACTACAAGATAGTGTCGACGAACTCCAGCGTCGAGCACTTCTTCAGTCTGCGAGTGGCCGGTGACACAACACCCTTCGCCATGAACGCTGTAATTGACATGGGAGTCTATGGCGCCGACGGATACACCATCCAGATGGACGAGACCAAGAGGGACACAATCCCGACCATTGACCCGTCACTAAATCACACCACTATCAGCCAGCTCGCTAACACAGTGGACGACTACGAGTTCATCGTGCACCCTGGTGACTTCGCGTATGCCGATGACTGGTATCTCAAGCCCAAGAACATCTTTGACGGTGAAGACGCGTTCCAGGCGATATTAGAACAATTCTACGACCAGCTATCGCCAATATCCGGCCGCAAGGCGTACATGGCCAGCCCCGGGAATCACGAAGCAGCATGTCAGGAAACCCCTTATACGACGGAACTGTGCCCCACGGGCCAGAAGAACTTCACGGACTTCATGACCCGCTTCGGCAAGACCATGGCGACTGCATTCCCCTCCACGTCCGCGGCCGAAGCGGCTAGGGTCAACGCCAACAAGGCGCAATTACTGGCGAAGCCGCCGTTCTGGTACTCGTTCGAGTACGGCATGCTGCACTTCGTCATGCTTGACACGGAAACCGACTTCGACGACGCGCCGGACGGGCCCGGGGGGTCGGCGGGGCTCGACAGTGGACCATTCGGCACGCCGAACCAGCAGCAGGAATTTCTCGAGGCGGATCTCGCATCCGTCGACCGCACCGTGACGCCGTGGCTCCTGGTAGGCGGCCACCGGCCATGGTACACGACGGGCGGCAGCGGATGCACGTCATGCCAGGCGTTCTTCGAGCCGATTCTGTACAAGTACGGCGTGGACCTCGCGATCCTGGGGCACGTGCACAACTCGCAGCGGTTCCAGCCCGTGTACAACAACACCGTGGATCCGAACGGCATGAACGACCCTTCGTTCCCCATGTACATTGTCGCTGGAGGGGCGGGGAACATCGAGGGTCTGAGCGCGGTAGGCAGCAACGTGTCGTCCAACGTGTTCGCGTACGCGGACGACTTCAGCTATGCGAAGATAAGTTTTCTGGATAAGAATAATCTGCAGGTTGATTTTATCCGGTCTGCTACCGGCGAGGTGCTGGATACGTCGGTGCTGTATAAAGCGCATACGCAGCAATTTGTGGTGCAGTAAGATGCTCAGGATAACAGTTGGACAGATGAAAAATTTGCGGATATTTCCTCTAATGAATAATAGTTCTATGAATGTCCTCCTAAAACATACCCCCCATGATTTACACGTATGCCTCTTATTTAACGGCCCAATTGGTCTTGCGTCAGCTTCACGGCCCTGGACATGATTGTCTCCAACGACACGTTTCTCTGGCCCGGGCCTCCCTGAGGCTCCTTGTTACCATTGACAGGAGCGGGATTATGTATACCGGGAGTCACGTAATGGTCAGTGTTGTTACGGTACTTCATTCCGAGACCTGGATTCTTCGGTAGGTACGGCCTCTCGTTTTCGATGTCCTGGTACTCTAAGCACTCCTGGAAGGCGACCTGCGGAAAGATGGAAGTGTCGTTAAAGAAGGAATCGTACTTCGGGTCCATGGCTTGGTCAAGACATGTAATTGTCAGTGAAGAGTCGTCATCAACTATGGTCCCGCGTCGCCCTTCCTCCGGCTGCAGCAGCTTCCAGGGGTTGCGACAAGTCTGGTCAGCGCAAGACTTGGTAGCCAGGAGAAGGGCGTTGAGGCGGTTCAAGAGATGGCTGGTATGTATGTCTTCGGTATTGTTGGCCAAATTTCTAAGCTCATGCGGATCAGCAGCTGTATCGTAGAGCTCCACCTCGTTGGTGCACCACTTCGAATACAGGTACCCGGTGTCTTCTCCCACGATCCGCAGCGTCTTGTAGCTATTATTGCTGAGAGTCGCTGGCTTATCTTGCAGTGGCGACTCGATGCCCGCGCCGCCCCAGAACTCCACGTTGATGATCTCTTGCGTGTCGTCAAGCGGACAAGTTGGTAACTGGCTCTGCGGGTTATGCCACTTGCTGAGGAGACTGCGGCCGTCTAGGAAAGGCGGAAGTTCAGCCTTTTGGACTCCAGCGATCTCCAGAAAGGTTGGAGGGAAGTCAAGATGCACACTGGGGGTATTAGATGTCATTCCTGCTTTGACTTGCGGTCCGCGAACGATGAGTGGCATGTTAGTGTCCTCACGATATGGGAGCGACTTCCCTGCTGCAACTCGGTGGTTACCAAGATGGTATCCATTGTCACTCGTATAAATGATGTACGTGTTGTTTAGGATGCCATATTCCTCGAGCTTGCCAACTACGTCCTGGATAATCTCGTCGACGCCCTGAAGAGTCGCAATTCGAGCTCTATAGTGAGCATCGATGCGGTCAGTTACCGACGAGTTCAAGCTCGCAATTCTTTTCAACCAGGAGGGTTTCACGGCCTGATATTCCTCACTTGCATTCCAGTTACCATCTCTCGCAACTTTGAGGCCTTCTGCACTTGCTTTGTGTCTTGTTTGGGGAGTAGGCAGAGCGTGTCCTTTTTGCCCGTCTTGAATGTGAGGCGTCGAGGGAGCTATCGTCAAATAGAAAGGCTTGTTTTCTGCAGCCAAATGGTCGATTCGATCAAGACTGCATACCTACTATTAGCCTCAAATTCTTCTTTTAATGTATAGAAATGTAGTCCTCACGCCTTAACTCGCATCACATCTAGCTGGTGGAAGCCTTTATAGTGAATAGGGGTTTCGCCGTTCTGGGACATCACAACATTGTTGTATTGATACGTAAAGGGGTCAACCTTTAAGGTTCGGCTCAGTTAGCTAGAATATGTAACCTTCTGAGTTAGAAGATCACATACTAGAATATCCGTGTGTGTCCAGCCCTTTGGAGCGTTCATATAATTGGCCCTCGTGTAGCCATTCAGGAATTTACCCAGATCTGCTGATGACTTAGTCACTATGCCTCCTCTACATACTGTATCGCTTACATTCTGCGTTATACCCAGCTTTTACAAGCCAGTGAGGAAGGTAATCCTCATTTTCGGCTGCCACCACGAATTTCCGGTAATTGCCGCCGGGCGAATGGACGTCGGTGATGTTCGTGTTATGAGCCGCTTGGCCTCTCAGAAGGGATGCTCGACTAGGGCAACATTGAGCTACAGTCGCGTAATGGTTGGTGAATTGGGTCCCTTTTTCGATGAGTTCTCTGTGCAGGATAGGCATATGGTCTATGGAACCGAGACGGAGATCCTGATCGTCGGTGAAGATCAGGATGATGTTTGGCCTTGCTCCTTCATTCTGGCCGAGGCATTGCATCGCACCAGCAAGGGCGGCAACAAGCAAATGTTGTATAAGTCTCATGTTCATAGCAATGGTACTGTAATACGAGTATACATAAGGGAGACTTTCGAATCTTAGCTATTTGGGAGTCAAGAGACCCTCCCCTTTATATAACTTCCTCCGAACGATCAAGAATCCTAGCAGATATGGTTGAAGGATGAGAGGCTCATCTCGATGGCTTGATGAATATGAGGCGAAACCGTACTGGAGACCAATCAGCAATAATGTGAGATGCTGTCTATCTGGTCGCTGGTGTATCTAGAGTCGGTGTCTCCAATCAGCATTGACGTCACAACAATGCTCGTACCGTTACGGAGGCTGTGTTCATTCAGGGCCAGTTTTCGAAGTAGCTTTTATACGGTCGCAATTATAATCCAACGGAATGCCAGGGCTGCATACAATCCCACCCCATAGCGGACATAAACAATAACCAATCAAGATTGATTGTATGAGTGTGTATGAAGCCCTCAGATATATATTGATTGGATGGTGTTTACGTCAGGTGTGTAAGATGATATAAAGCTCACCGACTCTCACATTCCTCCATTCAGACCTTGCTTCCAAATGAGGGATCAGCGATCTCCAGCAATAGCAGACCATGCGAATAAAAGTAAATAGTCTGCCGAGTAACCAGCAAGCTTAGCATACGTCGTAGCATGTGGCTCCGTGGTTGAGATACATGCTGAGACATAGATGGAATTGAGATTTGAAAGAAATGGGCGACTTTGAGTCGGCCGCTACCTTTGACCGCCTAATAACAGCAATTGAGGTATGCCGGTAAACGATATGCGTCAGTTTCATTCGCCCTAAGGCTGACGGCACATCCTTTATCGAAGTTATTGGTCCGGAGCCATGGGAAAGAGTTGATATGTTTTGCGAGAGGGAAGCGCCAATGCCTTACGTTAAGAACGAAGCCAAGGTGTAGGGTAGGCCAATTACGAAGTCGACATAGAAGCTCTCCCATGAGAGCCACTTCTATATATTGAAATTTGACACCCTTTTGACTTCTCGGATAGAAACAACCAAACTACAAGGTAAATTTATGCCTTTAGGGGACCAAAGGTAGAAGCAGAATGGCATGTATGAAGCAGCAAAAAAGGGGAAGACGAAGGCAATGAATTTCCCAAAGAGGGCAAAGCACGAGAACAAGACGGAAAGAGTAGAGCCTTACGGGCCGTGAAAACAACTTGTCTTTTGCATACTAATTATATTATGTCACGAACTCAGTGTCCACATTATAGGACCATGGCGGCGCCAAGAGCTCCCATAGCCATGGCAGCCGCAGCGAACATGCCGGTCTCTCTGGGTCCGGCGTTAGGAGACACGGTCGACGGGGCCGTCGACGAAGCTGCGCCGGAAGCGTTAGCCGAGTTGGCGGCCGAGGTAGTAGCTGAATCAGCGGCTGAGCCAGTCGAAGAAGATCCAGTGCCGCTAGAAGTCAACGTAGGCAAGGCGCTTGTGAGGAATCCGCTGCTAGCAGAGGACTTGTGAGTCGATGTGAGAGTCGAGAGCGTAATCGGGATGTCCTTGCAAGCACCAGCGGAGAAGCTCGAGTAGACAGTGAGCAGCTCATCCAGCTGGCTAGTGATGACGGAAGGTGGGGCGCCCATATCGGCAGAGCAGCTGGTGGCGATCGCGACCAGGTTGCTGCTCTGGCCGGACAAGTACGAGTACATGTCAAGGTTGAATGAGCTATAGTCAGAGGCTTCGTTCTTTCCGAGGCCGGCAGCGAAATAGCACAGTCCCCACACGCCCTCTGCCGCCATACCACCATCGGGGTTGTCGTTCAGCGCGTCCGCCAGCGAAGGAGGCGGAGTGGGGAAGGCGCCGGTCCACGACTCGATGCGAGACTCGCACTCGGGTGAAGTGGTCTCAGTCGGAGAGCTGAAGTCGACGTCGTCGGTCTCGGTCTGGCGCGGAAGGAGAGCCGGCATCTGTGCAGACGCGGACGCGGTAAGCGCCGCGACGATAATAGCCTTAGAATACATTATGATGTAATTTGTTTTGGTGGTGTAATTAAACGAATGTGGTGATCAGCAGAAGGCCGATCGTGGGAATGCTGATCCGGGGAAAAGAGCGAATGAATTAGGTATGCACCGTTGTCTTGACTTGCGCGCACGTATCGGGAAGATCAGCACATCACAGCTCGTGAGATCCTCGAGGGCTGACGGTCCATTTTATAAGACGGGCTTCGACAAGTGAAGGCCCCTTAATATTTCCTGCAATGGGAGCGCTATGATGCTTTGGGACATGGTCTCATGGCCTTACTCGCGGTTGCCTTCAAGTGCCAAGGTTACAACATCGCTAGCTCCGGTCTGCAGGAGCCAGGCAGGTCCTTTTTGGCTTGGCGGTAGGACTTTTTAAGCTTTTATTACGGCGCAGTAGGTACCTCCTACCTAAGATACCTGCCTCATATATCAATCCAATGACTGCTACTGCCTACTTGGAGGTACTCATTGGGTTTACACGGTACCCGGCTCAGTATTGCCACCGGATCGGAAAGTGCCAACTGAATAGCAACTCATTCTTTTATTTTAGGCCGGCTTCCAACTTGGTGAGTTTGAAAATTTTCATCCTCCGGATATTAATAAGCAGGTTCGCATTGTCAAATGTTCTCGGGCGAGTCGACCCCGGTAGTTGCGAGGCAGGCGGACCCACTTCTGGGGTCACGAAACCAGCAACGCCGAAATGAGAGACCAAGTTGAATCCTCACCGCGAGATTATCTACCAACCCAAATGAGTCCGACTCATGCAACGTCGCAGGCGATGCCTTAATGGATACCGTTAGGTACTAGGAGATATATTCTATTCGGAATATCGGGAAAGCCACCGTTCCGAGAACTCGTCGGTTACATTACTAGGAAAAAAAGAGTGGGAGCTGGGTTAGGTGTTTTCTGTAGGGCAGGATCCCTGGAAATTTCTTTGCTACCCGCTGCATATCGACATCGATGAAAATGGACTCTCATCAGATACCCTCAACTTGGCTCCTAGAGGATGCGGTTCCACTGCTTTCAACTTATCTGTCTTTCCAGTATTGAAGATAACTTATCGTGTATGTAGAAAGCGGAGTCCACGGTTGCCATAGGCCAAATACCGACAAATTTCAACGCAGGGGTTTAGTGCGGCACAGAAATACTACCTAGGTTTTATTATAACATCGGCTTAGGACTTGAGAGCGAAACTAGGTAATTACTGGCACAGCCTTACAATACAATGACCCTCTTCTTAGAGCCATGTGCAATTCGTCCGACAAGAATATCGTTATCAAGTTTTCTCTTGCATCAGATTGGTTTCAAAACTTGGTGGTGCGGCGATAACATAGCAGCTATTCGTCCACTAAAAAACAGCTTAGCAGAGAACATCGACAAAACTCTACCTAACGCAAGTATTTCTATCGTCCTTTTCCATCAGTTACTTCTAGAGATGATTGATATACCTTTTTTATATACTCTAGCATTCGTAATGAAATGTTCAAATCCTCTCGAACAATGCTGGCTTTCATCATCAGCTTGATCGACTGAGGGACCTAAGTCCCTAGCGGAAATAACGAGGTACTACGTATTACCTGCCCTATCGCTGACTGGGTTGACAGTTACCCCACAGCCCCGCCCACCACTACAGGGAGCCTCAGACCTTACTTGAACATTCACTGACATACCAATGGACTATCTACCTTGGGTAAACTAAAATATAATACGTAGTGCGTATTAGGACTTCAATAGGGCAGTACATAGCCGCTGAGTGTATATTAAGGCATAATACTGAAATATAGGTACCTACTAATAGTGTATAACTGCCTAATGGTAAAGGCTCTTTAAATATTAGTTTTTGCATTAGTTAGCTCAAGCCTTACCTGCTTTCATGTAAAATCACTTACAGCAGTAATGGATAGGGCAGTGTCTAAGGCTGCCAAGCAATAATCTGCCTACCTCTTTAGGTCTCTAGCCTACCTACTTGTCCACCAAGGTACCTACCTCACAAATAAGTAGATTTAACCCTGGGCGTTTGCAATTAGGAAACCGCTACAATATCATATACTCCAAACTGAGGATTATCTGGACTCTCTTGCCACGTTATTTGTTATAAAACTGGGTAATTTAGAGGCTTCTAGGGGTTTGAACGCTTGGTAGGAACTCATAATATTGCTCGTATAACTTAACCGCCCCGATACCTAAAACCAGTACCCAGCTCCAAACGACCGGGCTAGACAACAAACCAATCAAAAACCTCACAGAATATAATATCGCAAAACATTCAAAATTCCAGGGTGATCACTATATCGTGACCGATCAAATTCCTCTGAGTGGAATCACCGCCTGCTGTATTCCCGGTAATGTCCGCCTCCATTCTTTTGTCACTCTCTGGCGGACGCTGAATGATGTTGGACTGCGTGGCTTTGCCAATGGTGAAGTTCCTACCTACGTAAGAAGGAGCCTTTTCTTAGCAACGTCGCGTGGATGCGCATCAATGTAGGTAGTAGGGGTGGTATAGCTCACCGATATTGAGTTTGTCCTTTTCTGGACTTCTCTGACTTGCCACCCCGGCATCGTCGACCTTGATAGACCAGCGAATTTCAGTTCCGGAAATGTGCTCTCGTAGAAGCTCATAGTCGGGCACCTCTTCGCGTACACCGTGGATCACAATGTTTCTCTGATCCTCCACGGCATAGTGTTGGCTGATGCTGGCTTTAAGAACGCCTATAGTTAGGTTATGTTCCTCAAGGGTGATCTGCCGGCCCCTGATCTCGGTGTCTTAGTTATTAGTCAGTGGAATATGTCATGAGGTGTTCCAAGCGAGTATTTCCAGTGAATTTATTTCTCTCTTGGCGCATCACAAGGCTTACCAGTTAGGATTGTGAACATAGCCATGGCGGGTGCTGGGTTGAGAGGTAGCAATATAAAACGTCTTGGACACTGAACGCGTACAGCCTTACACCCTAGGGTCCAAAGTTGGGGTCCTTATATAGAGTAAGACAGAGCCTCATCTCTCGACAGGGAGTAGCAAGGCATAATTTCGTTCGGGAGATCTCGGGCTGTAGTCTGCCTACAGGTCGGCGTCGTTCTTGTAGCGAAGATGTAGGCAGCCCCAAGCGGAAGTCACTCGTTCAAGGTTGGTACCAGGTATTCAGCCATAATGCCTCATGGGGCTAGATACTTATCGGATACTTGACTGGGAGAACCCTGCCGCTACATGGACGCCATCAGCAACAGGCCGGGCGTGTATGATATGGAAATGTATTCGCTATTGGTGCGGACAATCTGGCACTCCATGCGGTGCCCGTTTGTGCATGGCATGATGGATGTGAATGGCTCCGAGGCAGCTGAGGTGCGTATACGCAACAGCCGAGCCATATATCTTACCGCATTCACAAGAACACTTGCATTGATCCGACGCGCGATGGGACCGTAAGTGATTATGTGAGCATGGTACATGGTACATGGTACAATCAGGTAGCACAAAAAGCCTCACTTCGGCCAGCATGCCAACCAACGTATCCACTTTCGCAGTGAAGAAATATCGCAGAGTCAGTGAGGTAGTTAGGATGAGATCGCTGGATAAGAATAGTATGATGTAGGCCCTGAATCACGTACTTTCCCGAGTCATGACCTTCTAAACTTCAAGTAATTTCACCAACCCCGGCCCTGATAGTATGAGATTCTTCTGCTGGCTGTTCCCATGAGCCTCATTCTCCATAACTCTAGCCATCGTCGAGACCCTCGAGGTCTCTAGACCGATAACCCCGTTGATCTGTTTCGCGTTGCCCCAAGATTCATTCTTTTCGAGAAACAGACGATTACTTATCTCCGGTGCCCGGTTTGCGAAGCTGTCCCTGAGTTCCCCCGCTATGCCAGTATTGACCATGCTAATGTGTAGCATCAGATTGCCCTTCGCCATATCCAGTCGTTTCAACACATCGTGGAGCTTCGCATCGTCCTTCTCTGCCCGTACCAAGGCATGCAGACCTTGTCGCAGAGGACTCTTGCGTTGTCGTATGCTCATGACCTCTAGCATCTTATGAAGTTCGGTTGCGACGGCATTGATTCGTTCCACCTGGGCGTGGATCTCTGCTGTATGTAGTTCGGATCTGCGTTTGACTGTTTCTAAAATCTCGAACAGGCTTTGGGCTTGCGTTTTGGTGTCTTCAAACACTTTGGGGGCTGATCTGACGCTTTCGCGTGCCATATCGATATGCTGCCACAGCTCGATAACTTGCGCAACCAACTGCACAACGGCCGCAGCCGAACTGACCCCGTCCTGACGTATCAAAGAATCCGTAAGTATGCTACGACAGTAGAAGAGGAGAGAAGACAAGTTACTACTCACCATCGGTGATGAAAGCCGTAATGTCCCAGGGAGAAACAGATGCTAGACGGGCTTCACCGTAAAGTTGAAGATGCTAGCCTTAGGAAGTTTGAGGAGTAAGATAGAAGGGCGCGGGCGTCGATAATGAGTGTGTACCTAACCTAGGCGGATTCGCTGGCAAGGCTTGTTTGGTTGGTTTAGTGGCTCAGCTGTCGTGGCGATGGTCCTACCTAAGAATCATTGAAATGTTCCACTACTAATTGGCAGAAGATTGTGGCAATCCATAAAAAGCGAATAGATCGCAGCGAGTAGTTCAAAATAAGGGTGTGCGAAGCTTTAATCTCATTTGAAAATATGCAAGTCGCCTTCGCTTACGATCTCGTGTCGGACATCAGGTGCTGCCCTCAATTGACTGGCCCGGAACCCCTAGATTCGGATAATGAATTATCCATATCGTAAGCTGATGGTACAGTGGAGTTCAAGTAAATTGCTTCACTTGACGGCGAGATTTACGCCCTTTTCAAGTGACTATGACAGTCATCGATGGGGGCGAAAGATGTCGTGAGAAGCTACTAAGCCTAAGCCCTAGGGTTGCCCCGTTTGATAATCTTTTGCCCCGAGTAATCATGGATTTAAATCTGCCTTTATTCTCTGTGATACAGCCTCACCCGAAAGTACAACTGCCGTTGAGGTCTAGATATCAGTTCAAAATTGATCACCTGCATATCAGGTAGGTACCTATATTTACACACCAACGTAATGAAGCCCGAAGGCTAACCACTAACTTCTGCCAGGCAGCTCTACGTACATGATGATAAGGTCGGGGGGTACGAAATAGCCCCAGCCATGAAGGAAAGCTTCGGCACAAAACCATGAGTTGGTACATATGCATAGCGCCAGCTATGGTAATGAAGGCCACGCCCCCTTGGGGGTAGTGATCATCTAGATATTAGACGTATCGGATCGTCGATGAGTCGAATTCGGGATATGGCCCAATATGCGCCCTCAAAGAGTGTGTTGCCCCGAAGAGCATAATACTCCTACCATCCGCGATTGGCAAGCGGCGTTGGATGGAGTTGATGGTCTTTTCCGTTGGGGTGTGCTGCGTCTGCCGCACAGGGAACCTACTAGAAAGGATAATGCTTGGTGAAATCGCTCACCGATACTTCTTAGTAGCGCCATGAAGGCTGCATCTGCTTCCCACACTGCATATTTGCCCGCCTTCCTCTAGTCAGATAGGGTTACTTCTGCAGTAACAACTCAGCCTGCAGAAGTTGCGGCAGAGACGGGCATATGTGCGTAGGAATATGGAAGCCACGATACTCATATCCGCCCCTTATTGGATATGACAGTGCTCTGTTGCACCGGCCTATGCCAGTTCCGGAGCATGTAGTCACATTTTGGGTGTGCTGATGCGATGAGCAAGAAAGAAGGCCGGTGACCGCCGCTCAACAATGTTACCATGCTAGTGATTCCCGCGGAAATTTCAGCAGAGGCAAATTCAGCGAAGGCACAGCTTAGAACTAGTGGGTTGCATCCATAGAGCCTGGACGAGTCTCTCTGGTGATTAGTTGGAAGGGTTGGTGGAAAGGGGAGTCTGAAAAGGGGAAGCATGGAAGCGGGGGTAAAATTTTCAGCGTGCGGTCATTTTTGTCGGGAAACGTTACTACTGTGAGGCAAATCGACTAGTTGCATGAGGTACAGTACTGGACGGCATATGTCCTTGGGTAAAAGCCTTTAGCAACCCAGGCTTAACACCTAGTCCGTCTTTCCGCATTCTGAGAAGCCTTCAGATAGCACATACTCTTGCGTGCCTAAAATGGGGCAGATATTTTCAAAATCGGCAGCAAGGCCAGGGACACAAAATGTGCTAGGTAATCGAGCAGAGGTACCAGTTCGAGGCGTTGTCTCTCGCCAGTCGATTTCTGCCATTATGGACGCCTCCCAACCACCTTCAACGCCCCAGAATCAAGTGGAGATATATGAGCGAGCCTCCTTGTCACATGAGCTGGGCGGAGGTTCAAATATAGCTCCTTCAAGTGCTGGCTATAGTAAAAGCACAGTGGTGGGCACAGATGAGTCACCCTCGGGTGACAAGCACAACTCTACTAGGAGGGTGCCAGTCAGTTTCTATCCTATCTACTATACGATCATTTGGAAGTCTGACTTAGACTAACTACCTATATGTTATCCACAGCCTATCAACATCCCCAATGCCCCGTGTTTCCCCCGAGAAGACGAGTTAACTGAGAGCCCATGCTCCATTCACGGCGGCCATGCATTCCGGAGGCATCTTAGGAAGCCTAGCCTAGAGATCATATGCCCCGACTTGAACGAATTCCTCAGGAATCTCGCTGGCTCACCGATGACGTGCCAAGGAGATGGTCGATTGTCAAGATTTAGCGTCAATGAACCATATGAACTAATCTTTCATAATAGGAGGAAGCTTTTAGAAGTCGAGCATGATTATGCCGACGGACACATCAGAGGGCACGTACAGGACCTGTTCAACTTCATCCAGAAAATGAGACCCCTTGCCTGGGAGAAGATCGGTGAAATAGAGGAAAGAACATGCTACGAAATTGCTTTCAAGGATCTTTGGCTCCTATACCCACCTGGATCTACTGTTTTCAACAAGGATGACGGCACATGGAGGGCATATAGGGTCAATAGGGTCGAGATCCATCCGGAGTCTGATTCTGAGAAGATACTTATTCACTGTTGCTTTCTTGATTTCGACAAGACTGGAAAGTGGCTAGTGCCACAAGCAAAGGTGTTCAACGTACCCTCGTACTCCTTGGAGCGGCCGATCAGACATCTTGATGTCATACCTGACTGGTGCTGTGTTGAGCTCAGCAAGTCTCTGGTTGAACGGGGGCAGACGTATTGGAGTTATGGACGTAAAGTATTCCACAGACGATATAATGGGAATGCCTGGCCAAAGACGTCAAATGAGGTAATATAACTACATGAGATATCATCTTTACTTTGTGCTAACTGTTTTCCAAGGACCCGGTCAATGTCATAATCGATTATGTGACATCCAGTAGGCACCAGCAAGACGACGGTCTAGACCAATCTTATTGCACTAGGATCGTGTGTTCTATTTGCCAAGGGAAATCTGTTCAGCTTGAATCTTACCCTACCGACGCTCCACATGACGGCGAAATATGCGGAACAATACAGGCAGGAAACTCCACCTACAACGATACATTGCTGATGTTCTGTCCGTCTCGCCTGTGGGCGTTCTCCCTCCGACATAAATCTTGGAAGATGATTTCACTACAAGAGTTAAGTACGATCGAAACCCAGGCTGAGCCGTTCAAGAAGCTACAGATGGAGGAGGATAATAAAAAGGCTCTTGAACAGCTACTATGTGGGTGGCTTGAAAATAGACAGGCGAGTAGCAGTCTCGATCTCATCAGGGGAAAGGGGCAAGGCCTTAACATTCTCTTGCATGGCAACCCCGGGACAGGGAAGACACTAACTGTTGGTGGGTTTCATTTTCCTATTATTAATTCGATAGTATACCTCCTACCCCAAGCTGACAGATCTAATTTTCTACTCTGTGCAGAGTCCCTATGTGAAAAGCATCGGATCCCCCTTTACATGTTAACATGTGGAGACCTGGGAAATGACACTGATGCCTTCGAGGACCGCCTCCAAATGGCCTTTCTCCGTGCTGCAAACTGGGGCGCCATCTTGTTGCTGGAAGAGGCCGATGTCTTTGTTCGGAGCCGTGAAGATGATCTCCAGCGCTGCGCAATCGTATCAAGCTTTCTGAGCAAGCTGGATTACTCACGAGCAGTGGTCTTCATGGCCACCAATCGAGTTAAAGTATTCGATGTGGCACTCACATCTCGGGTCCACATGGCATTGACATTCCCCGACTTCAAGTTCAAAACCCAGAAGGAGATTTGGAGAGATGTGATCCGTCGCCTCCAAGGTGTCAACGCGAACGACAAAGAGGCACTAGAGTACTGGGTAGGGGCCGAGCTGCAGAAACTAGATGAAGGAAGATATGTCTATATGAACGGCAGAGAGATTAGGAACTGCATCAGTGCGGCCTCAGCATTGGCCCGGAAGAACAGGAATGACGGTAAGTTGACCCCTTGTACCTTCACCCCACCTCCCCTCTCTCGAAGTCTACTCAGAATATCGAGACAATTAACCCGCGAGCTTCTAGGTAGTCTCAAAGACCTTGATGTCAAGAAGATACTTAGGCTAGGAAAAGACTTTGCGGAGTATACAAGCCAAGGGGACAGACCTAATATCAAGCCATTGTTGCAAGACAGGACCAGGAAGATGTCGTTAGAAAAGCATTTAGCATCATAGTAACGACATGATCGCCGGAGATTTCTTTGAAGGTTGATATTTATGTACGCTGTCGTATTATCTTGGTTCAGGGAATGATAAGCCCGTTCCTTCGGCGGGTACAGAACATATTCTATGCGATCCTTTATATTATTCTCCTTCAATCGCAGACAGGATACCTCAAAAGATAACCTGGGTATTCAACAGGGTGGAACCGGTAATTCGATCATTCGCAAAGCCTCGATGTCGTTAAAGAAGCTCGTCACAATAAAATCCCCACTAATGACCACCATCTTCACCGTGACACCGTCATCCCCAAGGGTTCTACAAAATGTAACTAGAGTATTAACAAATTCGTAGAATGCCTCATCGCTACAATCTAGAAGTATGTAGTCGATCCGGTCGAGGACGATTAGGATTTTCCTTATCCCAACCTTTTTGATGCACTCAGTGAATAGATCCCAGAGCCGCTTAACCTCGATATCTGCGGCATTTATTTCTTGCGTCGTAGACTCAGTCCGTAGACACGCGTGTATGTCATCTGAATCGTCTTTGTATGACTCGATCAGTTGGCCAAGGAGGTCTCGTATTAAGAATGCTTCTCGTTGCCCTCCTTTGGAGTCGAAATTTTGGCCGCACAGATGAGCCGCAAAGGCTGTCGTCTGTTGTCTTTCCAAATCCATAAGTTCCAGCAGGAGATTAGTCGTCCAATTACCCTGCTCCCCAACTACTAGCAGGACCTGGTGACATGTCTCCCTCATCCATTCGTTGATGATATGAAAGTTCGCATCACTCAGTTGATCCAGAACAGACTGCCGATCCGTATGCTCTTGGGCATAAGCTTCAATCTCATATTTGAATATATTGCAGCCTGGTAAGCATTCGCCGCCGTTTTGACAGGAGGGGTCCCTTTCCCTGATCGTCCTCTGTGCCCCAGCAATTGTCGTGATGCTGCGCAAGTAATCCTGGACTGTTTCCAAGTTAGCAAGAGCATAGCCATTAACCCGAAACGTACGAACCTTGTTCCATTGGCAGGTTTTGGCTTTGGTTTTCTGGCAGAGATAAGAAAGATTGTAACTGTAGTTCCCTCTGCCGAGGCAATGAAAAATAGTTGTTCTGGCTTCTGACATGATGAGTAACTACCACATTGTTCTGCCTCGAATTGCCATCGGATGAGTTTTGACCAATGTCGTTTCTCGACGTGGTCGAATGCATCCTCTCTAGATATGAAGTGCTCGGCGCGGCGGGTTTCGATAGGACCAAGGCTGCCGAGTAATATGGTAGCGCAGGCAATTACGTAGGATACGAGAATCGTAGTCAATGTCTACTTAATCTCACTCGTTATGAGTCGTAGGGTGAGAACATGCAGCGCGCTGCACGATGCAATGGTATTGTTTCAGGCTTTGCCCTGGCATACATGTAAGTAGGTATCTCTAAGGTACCTCATATCTTCGTGCCGGGGCTGTGGCAATCCGTGATAGGTAGCAATCAGATGTGGCTGAGTCCTCCCTCTCCTATTCGGTTACCTATGTAACCTACCTAGGTACCTCTGGAGGGCATTTCGATTCATTGGCCCATCCGATCGCCCCCCCGGGACGGCTGAGCTTATATGACAATCACTAGTACCTGTATTGATTACGTTACCCAGGTACGTATCAGCGTATGCCAATCACGACGTCTGCGTCCTGTGCTACATATTCAAGGTACAACAAGAGTTACCTTTATCGAAAGTGAGCTGTTTAAACGTACATAGGTATGTAAGGGGGTCTCCCCCCTAAAGCATCTCTTCTACGCACACGGTCACTCGCTACGTATCGACGAGTTAGATGCCTACCTATTCATCAGGCATCAGCCCCTATTCAATGAGTTCAATTGTAAGAAAGATTTTTTCTCTTTTTTCTCTAATAAGAAGAAAGGAGGTTTTGGATACTTGCGGAGCACTAGGAATATAACAGGTAGATACACTATGAGAAGCGATGCGAGTTTAGAATGATATGACTTCAGTATGTAGCGCGACAGATCTAGGAGCCCACAACATAACAGAGTTATGCTCTCATTTTCTTCAATGCCATCTACTTGTTCATAGTATCCCATAACCAGAACCTTCGTCCCGTCCCAACAGGAGCTTGAAATGTTATAAGTTATCGTAGTAATGGTAAGGAGTTTTATATCCTCAGAGGAGGATGGATCTGTCACCCGTATCAGCTCGGCTAGGGGAAATTAGGAGAAATGGAATATCACAGCTAGCTCCTTAACAACGGCATCGCGGCGTCGGATCGCCCTGCAGCCATATACAGCAGTCTTGTCCGCATTCAGCCGCGAGGACCCATCGTTCCCCATTGCAGGCAGCGATAGCATTGAAATCATCGGTGCAGTCGAAACCAGCTCCGTTGCAAGGACTATTGATAGTGACCGCAATAGCTAGGCCCAACATCGTAGTGAAAATAGACAGGGACTTCATGACTACTTTCAAAACAATTCTTCTTAGGAGTGTAGATAGGTGAAAAAGGCGGGAAGGAACTGCATATGTGGTTGTTGGTGTTGCGTTGCTGTCGATATTGCTGAACGAACCCCAAGTCTATGAACTGTGGCAGAATTTCTACCTTGGTTATTTATACCCAAACCCGCCATTGTTTGAGGTAATACAGGTTGGTAGAATAACAGCGAGTTTGTTCGGGCCGTGGTTCATGGCCTCATTCGGTGTGTGGGATGTATACTGCTGGAAACCAGCAAACTATTTGGTAACAATCAAGTCAGATCCTATAGGTGCTACGTATGTCAGACGTAAGTAATACTAGGTGTGTATAGGTCTATCGCCTAACCTACCTATCGACGTGGACGTTACTTCGCCGAAACACCAGTCCATGGCTAGGTACCTACCTAAGGTAGGTAGGACTTTCAGAAAATCTTCGTGCCCTTTTTCTTTTTCATTTCCTGGGATGTTTGTTGAAATTATATGAGCAAATAAAGCTGAATAGGACATTGCAGTCTCGTCATTCCTTTCCGGATCTGGCTATGTACTTTAGGTAATCATATCAGTACTAAGATTCTGGGCTGTTCCGATATAGGGTACGTCGTAGCTGTCAATGAACCCATGAAGGACAGTAATATGGTAACATCAACTGCTGTCATGCACGGCATCTAGAGATATACGAGACAATTTAGCTACGTACGTAATGACACACTATTCTTACAAGATTAGAAGGTCTTATAATCGTAGGTGTTACATACCGTAATATATAGGGAACTAAGCCGGGAGAGTGTGATTAAGGGGGGAGTCTCGTGGTACCGTACGGTCGACCTTCATAGATTATCAAGCGGTAAGAACCCAGTTTCCTGATAATGATTATCCGTGCTATAAGTTCCCGTCCAGAATGAGTGGTTCAAGTTAGCCCTTGAACTAGGTTGACTCGCAATATATCATCGTGAAGTCGCCTGAATTCCCAAATAATGCTAATAAAGTACATCTAGATGCAAGGTTTGAAGCGAGAACTCGAGTCTGCATCAAAATTTAAATCTTGGAACTACCTATAGTGATGCTTAAGGTGCTACCATAGCCCCATCCTGTTTGCATGGTGCCTAGTCTGACTCGGATCTTCACATATGAGCACAAGAGCAAAAAGGAATGTATAAATATAGAAAAAGATTGGGGTTTGACCGGGGATTGAACCCGGGACCTCTCGCATATATGCTATAGGGTGCTCCCTAAGCGAGAATCATACCACTAGACCATCAAACCGGTTATTAGATTGAGCTGATTCGCTGAGAACCGTTGGCTCATGTCTGTTGGACGACGAGAGTTGTTGTTGGCTTTGATAAATTTTTTCGCTACTAAGCGGCGTTCGGTGACTCACCGGGGCGAGGTTGCGGATAAAGGGCAGAAATGGGGCTCTTAGGGGCCAGTTAGGCTTGACCGGAGTGGGTGTGTCCGTGTATCATATCCTAAGTTGACGGGAACCAGCTAACTCGACTCGTTTGATTGGTTGAAGTATGCAAGTTTTGCTATAGCATCTTTGCGATTACGGGGCCCCCGAGGTTGCTAAGCACCGGCCCACACACTAATTACCTAGCTAAGTAATACTGGCAAGTGAGATCTATACCTATCTAGCTGATACATTAATAGTACGAATGATATTATAGTCTACCTCGAACATATAGGTGTGCCTCGTACCCTCGAAATTGCAGTCTATATTTATTGCCTAGTAGGTACTATGAATATGACGAGGAGCTACTTGTAATCATCAGTATTTCTCATATCTAGGGAGAATTCCCCATTTTAAATAAAATCTTAATAAATTTCATGCTCGGGTATGGTTTGCTCTCATACACACTTTTCCGGAGTCTAAAATAAGGCCATACTAGATAGCTCAAAGAGGAGAGCTTGAGATTCCTATACGCAGTCGTGCTCATGCAGCGGCTTCCCTAGACAGCTTCTTGGCGACATCGACTCGTCCATAGTTCTCGGGGATGATAGGGGAAGAATTAGAAGAGCCTGATAGAGCAAAATCAATACGACAGTACAGCGCATAGCTGTGGCAGTGATCAAGCAACTTCTGAATTTCGGCCGAAGAACTGCGTATATTTAGCTTCGTTTATTGTTGCGTCCGTATAGGCGACTTAGATCTTCATAATCTTACACGTCATCTAATATTAACATCGTAGTTCCATTATTCGTTACCGGAGCCGAGCATGAAATTGTTCGAGTTCCCAGCCGATACGGCCCTGTTAGGCAGAGAAATATGCATCTGGGCATGCCCTCTTTGCTAGTTAGTCCCAAGAGCCCAGGCGAAGCAGAGCCACACGTCGGACAACAGGAAATCTCGACAACGTCTTTTGGAACCAGTCTTCCGACAGCCCCGGCAGTTTCTCGCGCTTTACTGCATATTTAACATCACCGCCTCCTCCCAAGGGACTCCAATGATATTGGATAAGAAACCACTCGTCGTCAAGGGATGCCTTGTAACGGTTCCATTCTACACCTCTGTGGTTGGGACTATTAGACCATGTAACGCGATGAACATTGGCTAGGAAGTCTCCAAGACCCTTAGACACGTAACCCGTCTTTACCCCTTTCATGAGAGCATTCCTGGCAGGCTCATCATCAATATCGATCGAAAAGGGGTAGTTACGACCGCATCCGAATAACCGGGTCTCGAGCACGGGGTCGCTACGCCTCGGAACGACATGCAACCCTCCGACAAGACCAACGGCCTTCAACTGTGGAAAGTAATAGGGGCTAAATAGGCGATGGAAGAGATGGGTCCATCTTGTGTTAGTTGAGCCACCATCCAACGTGACGTGCTGGGTACATGTGGTTAGTTCTAATATGGCCTCAAGACTGCGTAAATGGTCCGTGAGAGGCCGGAGGTAGAGGCTATCCAAGCTCGGATCATACCAAGCCCATTGCGTCCTGCACCAAGAAGGCATCTTTCCTGGCGTGATATCAGGTGGATATACGACGGCATTCCTTATTGGCATAAGCCTCCCCGTGCGACAAGCCACAGTCCGAGATTCTCGACAGACCTGGGCTACCGGCGGAGGTGGTGAGCTCGTCACAAACTGATACGAGGCGAAACTATGGTCCTCAGTATCTCGGTCAATCTCCTCGAGGCAAAGGATCTTTCGGGGCAGGGCCAATTCCCAGATCATGAACCGGATTTCCGGTGGGAGCCTCATGAATTGAGGGAACCGAGGCGTCATATCCATGCATCTACGCAACAACTGAATCTCGTTGCTGAGGGATTTCGTCTTGGCCATGTATGCGTTGGATTGGGCGCGAAGTCCGTCATCGATGGTTCTCCGTAGAAGTTCGATCTGAGAACGGATGGTGGACCCCTCACTTCGGACTTCATTCGCAACGCGATCTTGTCCAGCTTGCAGATCGGCGATCTGCTCCTCTAAATTGCTCAGAATCGCCTTGACCCCGTCTTTGCCCTCCTGGCCCTGCTGGATATCGTCCCCGTATTGCTGTAGCGATTCGAGGTGCTTCCCGATGTCTTCCAAGATCTCCTTCCAGTCATTCGATTCCCCTTGGACGACGTCTTCAAGGTGTCCCAATCGGTTGGGAAACTCATTGCGGAGGCTCGTGATGGAATCGGCAATATGGCAGAGCAGATCTCTGACGGTAACTCGGGACAGGTCGATTCGTAGCTGTTGGCAAGTGGGAGGCGCCCGGTAATTAATATATCGATCATTTTCACCGTCCATTTCGTTTAATAGAATCGCGACTGGGTGCACCTAGGACAGTGTCTAGGACTAGAAGTCAAAGGGAAGCTAGGTATATATTCTCGAGAAATGACAGAAGCCAGAAAAACGACAGAATTGAGCAGGGCAAACGGCAATCATGCGACGGGTTGTTCATAAAATTATACTGGACGCTATGGCCTTCTCCCTGCATGCGTTTCCATGGTTCGCATCTGACAAGGCTCTCAGTTGGGTCAAAGACCGAAGTACCCTGGCTGACCACGACCTGTCGTTTTCAGCTCTGGGCAATATTAAGACATCGTACATAATATACGCGTCAACAGAGGGAAATATAGAGAATAGTATAGGCATCTAGTAATATTCAAGGAGAGTCGGCAAGCAAGGAGCTTTCCTCGGAGCCGGACTTAAGTCTATGAATTGTGTACGTCTAGTGTATGTAGGTAATATGCAGATGTAACGACCGGCGGTAAGAGGCAGAGATCCTCGAGATTCCAAGAAGCTCTCACATGCTTCCATAATCGGC
This sequence comes from Hypoxylon sp. FL1857, assembly GCA_022578955.1. Lineage (NCBI taxonomy): Eukaryota > Fungi > Ascomycota > Sordariomycetes > Xylariales > Hypoxylaceae > Hypoxylon > Hypoxylon sp. FL1857. Next base: position 514,924 of record MU400386.1, read on the forward strand.
GTATGATAAGTTGCTCTAGAGCACAAGATAGAGGAAGACTCGACTATAGCAAGCAGCCCGGAAGACCAGGAGCTTGCTCAAGCTCACCTACAATAAAGTGTGCCCATGTACAATTGATGAGGAAAAGAAAAAAAGAAGGGAGAGAATCGTTCGCAGAAAATTTCCAATTAAGCAACACTGAGCTCCGAATTGTGGGGAACTTCACCTGGCCAATGCGCCCTGAGCTATGTCACTCTGCCCCGCTCTGCTGACCCCCGTTATTGAAGCTTTCACATATCCGAAAACATATGTACATATCTTTTTGTGCTTGCCTTATTAATCAGGCATAAAATATCCATAGCTATGGCCAATCAAAGTGAGGCTGAAATAATCGCGATTAACGGCATAGCGCCACTCGAAGACGGTCCAATAATTCCCGACAAGCAATTCTCGAGAGACGTCAACATTTTGAAAAGGACCTCCCAATTGACCCGCCACCCTCCTCGAGTCCTACTCTTCCTTCTCGTCACCTGATTCCCGTCGAGACGACACGATGCTCCGACAATCTCTAGCTCGTTCGGCTTGGCGGACGGGCAGCCATGTCGCCAGATCCTCGAGAGCTTTTTCTGCGACACCTCGGCGGCCAGCGGAGGTGGAGCTTACAATTGGTGAGCACTTTGCTATACGGCTACGAGCGATGCATGGGCGACGGTCACTGACGTTTTATAGATGGAAAGAAGGTGTCTATCGAAGGTATAGAGCCGTATTCCGTCTTCTCTGGGCAACCGAGCACCTTTACTAATTAAGCCCGCAGCCGGATCAGCTCTCATTCAGGCCTGTGAAAAGGCCGGAGTTACCGTGCCTAGGTCAGTATACGAAGAGTCTGAGGAGAGATTGGGAATCCATTGCTAACTAAAGACAGATATTGTTACCATGAGTACGATCGAACCCGTCCCGACCACCCCCACATCGACCTCCGTCGCTAACAGAACGAAATAGGAAGTTAATGATTGCCGGAAACTGTCGTATGTGCTTAGTTGAGGTCGAACGAGCACCGAAACCAGTGGCCTCCTGCGCGTGGCCGGTACAACCCGGAATGGTGGTGAAGACGAACTCCCCGCTCACACATAAAGCTCGCGAGGGTGTAATGGAATTCCTGCTAGCGAACCACCCACTAGACTGCCCTATCTGCGATCAAGGTGGTGAGTGTGATCTTCAGGACCAATCGATGCGATATGGTGCCGACAGAGGCCGATTCCACGAGATCGGCGGCAAGCGTGCGGTGGAGGACAAGAATATTGGACCCTTAATCAAGACGTCGATGAACCGATGTATCCACTGCACGAGATGTATCCGATTCGCGAACGATATCGCCGGTGCCCCCGAGATGGGTTCTTTCGGACGAGGAAACGACATCCAGATCGGCACCTACTTAGAAAAGAACCTAGACTCCGAAATGTCGGCCAACGTCATCGACCTTTGCCCTGTCGGAGCCCTCACATCAAAGCCCTACGCGTTCCGAGCTCGTCCCTGGGAATTAAAGAAGACTGAGTCCATTGATGTGCTTGACGGTCTAGGATCTGCTATCCGTGTTGACTCGCGGGGTCTCGAGGTCATGCGTATTCTCCCTAGACTCAATGATGACATTAATGAGGAATGGATCAACGACAAGACTCGATTCGCTTGCGACGGTCTGAAGACCCAGCGTCTGACCATGCCGCTGGTACGACGGGAAGGTAAATTCGAGCCGGCCTCGTGGGAGCAGGCGTTGACGGAGATTGCCGCCGCCTACCGACAGCTACAACCCGTTGGCAACGAATTCAAAGCTATTGCTGGCGAGCTCACCGAGGTTGAGTCGCTAGTTGCCATGAAGGACCTAGCCAACAAACTCGGATCTGACAACCTAGCCCTCGATATGCCCTCCGGAAGCCAACCTCTTGCCCACGGTATTGATATTCGATCTAACTATCTCTTCAACTCCAGGATCTCAGCCGTTGAAGATGTCGACGCCCTACTCCTTGTTGGCACCAACCCAAGACACGAGGCCGCTGGTCTAAACGCCCGTATCCGAAAGCAATGGCTGAGATCAGACCTAGAGATTGGTGTTGTGGGTGAGCCGTGGGAGTCCACATTCGAATTCGAGCACTTCGGTACCGACTTCGCTGCCCTGAAGAAAGCTCTCGCCGGTCCCTTCGGCAAGAAGCTTCAGTCAGCCAAGAAGCCCATGATCGTAGTCGGCTCCGGCGTCACGGATCACCCTGACGCCAAGGCTTTCTACGAGCTTATCTTCTCCTTCGTTGAGAAGAACGCCGCCAACTTCCTGACTCAAGAACACAATGGATTCAACATTCTGCAAAGAGCAGCTTCGAGAGCGGGCGCTTTCGAGGTTGGATTCACCGTACCTTCCCCTGAAGTCGCCGAGACCAAGCCCAAGTTCATCTGGCTCCTTGGTGCTGATGAATTTTCTGATGCCGATATCCCCAAGGATGCCTTCGTCGTCTACCAAGGCCACCACGGTGACCGTGGTGCTCAGATTGCTGACGTCGTCCTGCCTGGCGCTGCCTACACAGAGAAGGCCGGAACCTACGTGAACACTGAGGGTCGTCCTCAGATGACTCGTGCCGCTACCTCATTACCCGGTGCGGCCCGAACAGACTGGAAGATCATCCGAGCCATCAGCGAGTTCCTCGGAGCTCCTCTACCATACGACGATGTTGCCCAGCTAAGAGACAGGATGGTCGAGATCAGCCCAGCCCTCGCCTCATACGACATTGTCGAGCCCACATCACTACAGCAACTAAGCAAGATGCAATTAGTAGACCAAAACAAGGGCGCCAAGCCGACAAATGAGCCCCTGAAGAAGGTCATTGAAGATTTCTATTTCACAGACGTTATCTCTAGAAGGTTAGCACTCATCCCATTCCCCCCCTTTCCCCCCTTTTCAGATCTCACTAACACATCGTCTAGCTCGCCAACAATGGCAAGATGTTCAGTTGCCAAGAAGACAGGAAACCCGGACAACAACCTGATGGCTCCGGGCATGACTGAGGACAGGCCAATGGGACAGGTAGCATATGGCGCATGAAAGACGTGGCTATATCAAGTGTAACGAGGGTAAATAGAGCGCGAGCTTCTAGAAGGCCGGCTTCGAGTCGAGTCGAGTAGATTCGGGCCGAGTCTAGTGCAGTGCTGCTTGCTTGCTAGAGGGCCGGGAATCAGTTCTTTAGTTGGTTTTTTTCTTTGTCGCAACTGGGCGCAGACATGATGGCATCATAATGTACATATAGCTAAGCTAGCACTGGTTCATGGGGTAGAGAAGAGAGTACATAAAGTGCCCAGAAATTCCTCTTTTTGTGTCCTTGTCTAAGTGCCAAGTGCTTCCAAATCACTGACATGGCCAAGTCTGAATCATGGCTCTATTCGTAGAGTCTGTCTCGTCATAGGTAGCAGGCTTGCAGTAGCCGGTGTAGTTGACGCTTCTGGTCATGATCTGCCCGAAATATCAGGATATTAGATGTCCATGTCACTAGCAAGTGAAGATGAGCAACCTCATCAGGTAAACGCAACGCATTAACTATTAAGGAGTGTCTAGTGTACACTGGTGCAAGACTATAGTCAAGCCACCCGTCTCCATATCTGGTCGAAACTATGAAGACAAAAAAACGATTCGGAAAGAACACCTCTGAATGATGCCTCCTCATATAGATGGTGGTGGGACATAGGAACGATCTCACTCATCGTTTCGCAGGATCCTTGAGGCATTTCACTGAGGTAAAAGCATCGAATTCCACGCGTATGAAACGAGGAGGTTAAATAAGTAAACTCTTCGTAATACAAGGAGCAGCATATGTAAGGCTCTCGATAGCACAAAAAGAGGAGTAACATTGTTGATTTTCCCTGGGCCTCATTAATCCTCCGCCTAACGATTTTTGTATCAGTCTTGGTGACCCGTACGAACCTGAATACTGCTTCCCAACACAAAGTATTATCCTCTGTAGAATGTCCACTTTAGCTGAGATCGGGAAACCATCCACGCAACTATAAGAGAAGGTAAGGTGAGACACATTATGTTGTTTTCCTTTGATCGATCAGAGGGTTGTCCGCCATCCAATTCCAGGGGGGTGAAAGAGTGAACCGAGTTGGGATCAGGAAAGGATGGTGAATGGAGTAGGATATTTTGATCTCATATCGCAAAATCCATAACCATGATGTGTCCAAAGCACCCAGCGAGGCAGTAGCCTGCTAGGTGTAGGATGTCGTAGACGTATGATTTCGTAAATCCTCTACTGGAGATGATGCTTTCTGCGAGACTTGCCATATGTGAATCGGTTCGTCCGAAAACCGAATTGAAATCTGTCAATAGTCTCACGAGTGCACGGAAACAAAACATAGAAATGAAAAACACACTGAAAAGAGAAAAAAAACCACGAGAGGTCGACAGGCACGAAATTGTCGCAGCTTGGTGAGGGAGGGGGGCATTCCACAATAATCATGAGATGTCCAACAAGTCCAGATCCTCCTGGAACCAAACGAGCGAGTGCCACTATTGGTAAGCACGGCCGTTGTAACGAGGACCTGCGGGTAGGCGTCCGAGGCCAGCACCGACACCAGGTCCAGGTCGAGTGGCAACAGCTGGGTTAGTGCAGAGCATTCCAACACGAGATCCAAACTTGGATCCACGGAGAGACACCATGTGCTTTCTAATGTGCGAGGCAACGATCTCGCGATGTTGAACAGAAGAGTTCGTGAGAATCCACTGGATCAAGTAGTTGCCATACTGGTCGCTGGCAATATCAATCAGAGGAATTCGGGGTCGATCCACGCGGCCTTCGCAGACTCGATCAAGGTAACGAGCTAGGAACTCGGTTCCACCAATCTTCAGGCACTTCTCAACTACCTTGGAGGCATACTGATCCATGCTGTATTCTGCCGCATAGCGAATGACGTGGTCGATTGCTCTGCTTCGGTCAGCGGGAGCTCCATGCTCGCAGATGTGCTGGATACACCAGTTTCCGAATTGACCATGAGCAACAATGTCGATGTTGGCAAGGACCTCCTCGATGCAAGGGCGCTAGAGAGTAGTTAGCTTCATGGTTCGCCCGTTATCTATATTTTGACTTAACGTACCTTGTCTTCTTCCAAGCAATTCTCGAAGATATTCTGGACAACTAGACTTCCTGTCTCTCCGAGTGCGACTTCATGCCACATTCCGCCCAGGGCATCGTTCACGTACTTCATGATCTGAGGTGGAGATTCTGTCCATCGCAGCTCGAAGAGCTTCTGCCAGACGTGGCACGCGTATCGATGGATAACGGTCTCAGGGATGCGTCGGAGCAGCTCATGGACCATGATAGCCTTGTAGTCTTCCGGCACAGAGTCGAAAGCCTTCTGGACCACGTGACAGCCGAATGGATCCATTGAGAGATTCAGCGTGCATCCTCTGATAGCCTCGGCGATCTTGATCACCTGCTCCGGGGTTCCGTGCTCGAAGCATCGTTGGACCAGGAAGTTACCAAAGCGATTAACCATGAGGGGGTAGGCTTGAGCAACAATTGCTTCTACAATCTCATACTTCTGCTCCGGAGTTCCAACCTTGAGCTTTTGCTGCAGGAAAATGCTAGCTTGCTGGTCGTTGTTGCAAACGATCTTGTCGACGATATACTTCCAATTGCAGCTGACAGTGCGATCGAGTAGACGACGGTAGTTCAGAGGTTCAGTGGGTGGTAGGTACGTCTGACCTTCGGAGGTTGAGGGCTGTAGCACAATATGCGTTAATTATAAACTTAAATGGGGAGACGATTGGTACTTACCTCAGACTTCCAGGGTGTATTACCCGCAGCCGAAGTGAACTCGCTGGCAAGGGGAGACAGCGGTGTGCCGACGGGTGTCGGCTGGTAGTTGGAAAACATTCCCGAACCAGCTGATGCCTGAGGAACTCCAGGCAAACCAAGTTCCGATCCATACTGGCTATTGCCGTAGCTGTAGGCACCTCCGAATCCCGACTGTCCTCCAAAAGAGGGAGTTCCGAGGCGACTATCGAATCGGTTGTTTCGACGGTTCCCGGAAGGTCTGATCGTTAGGTCGTAGTCCGGCGTCAAGCGATCTCCACGATAGTTACTGGAAACCGAGGGTTCGTAGGACATGGCCTGATCCATGTATGCCTGATGGGTAGCACGGCCACCCCATTGGCTGTTCTGCGGTAGCTCAGGTCCCGGGAAACCGCCCTGGAAGCCTCCTTGGCTACTCTTGCTCGGTCCCCAAAGGTTGCGAGAACGGTTGAAACCAGTGGCCGACGTAGCGTCGCTAGTGTCAGAGCGAGCATCATCAAAAGACCAGAAATGGCCACCCTCTCTGCCGACTGCCTGCTGACCGCCAGTGTTAAGAGTCGCAGAGCCCAGAGTTCGCGATGGGTTCGAAGTAGCCTGGAAGGCTGAAGTGAACCCGGCATCCACAGGAGAGCCACTCACGGGATGATCCAATCCAGGCTGAGGCTGGCGACTTTGCGCAAGCTCGGTGTCGAGTCGACTGATCTGGTTCTGGGCTCGAGCAAGCTCTAGCTTCAAGCGGAGAACTTCGTCGGTTTCGACGTTTCCGTCGTTCAAAGCTGCGCTGGCCGGACGAGTGGACGGGGTTGCGCTGCTGAAAGCCTCAGTGGCGGGTGTAATGGGCACCGAGTTGCTCGAGGAAGCGTGTTCGAGAGTAGGAGGATACGCGCTGTTCTCGTCGGTAGCCTTGAGAGCATCACCTTGCTTATGAAGCACGGTCTGCTGGTGAGAGAGCGTCTCTAAGAGGTGATCCATGGGGTTCCGCTCAGGAGAGCTAGAATGACCCGATTGCTCGTGACTAAGCTTCATCTTCTGTTGCGGTTAGCTAATAGGACACAGGTAAGGAAAGCCACAGGGTGAGCGCTAACCTTAGGACAGCTCTGATTAACCAAAGAAGAGGTGGATAGAGCAGAACTCGACTTCTTCTGAGACACGGGGCCGTCCGCGTCCTGTAGATAACTAGTTAGTTATGTCTGAGCCATCCGAACAAAATCATGTCATAGGTAACAAGGACAGTTTGCCTGGTAAATGGGTAGACAGGATGAATAAGACCAGCCAATAGAAGAGACTGTACATCAAATCATAACTCTTTAAAATGGATCAGTAGGTAACAATCACTTACACGTTGAAGAAGACACGTGCGAATGTCACTTACATTGGCAGTTGAGATATCTCCTTTGCCAACCTTGATGTTCTCCTCCTTCACGACAGTCCTGGTGGCCTGTCCGCGACGAGGCGTGGGAGACCCAGCCGAGGCAACTGGAGCAGACATTGCTTCTGTCTTGATCAGCAATCAAGCAGAATGACGTAGCCGACTGCGAAAGGAATTGCTTTCGGTTGAACCGCTAGGTGCTCAAACAAAAGGAGACAAATGGCAGATATGCCCTGATTGCAAAAAAGACTAGGTGGTATGACAGAGAGATGGAAGAGGAAGAATGGATGGGTTGTGAGAGAGGGGATGTGCGGCGATGGAGTTGGAAGAAGGGATGAGATTGAGAAATGGGAAACAGGAACGACGAAATAAAACGCGGGCGAATATTGTGGTATCCAGGCGATGTCCACAGAAAACAGAATTTGGGCAGGTGCGCGAAGGGAAAGACGCGTCGAAGAGGAAGAATTACCCCCCGAGAGCATGGCGCTTACCTGGATGCTGAGGTTTACTAGTACACAACGGGCGGTACCTAGTGTTGGAGCAACGTCGACTGTAGAGCAAAGAGACTGCAATCAGGAAGCGCTTTGGTGAGGTGTAGGTGTTGGTCCAAGTGAAGGACAATAGAGATGTTTTTGCGTGGAGATGTGAAGATGTAAAGATGTGAGAGATGTGGGAGTCGGGACGACAAATGTTGGTGTCGGTAGAGTTGGCGAAAAGAGATCCAGAAACGACAACAATCGGAATCCCGAAGATGGGTCGAGGATGTTTTGGACAAGAGAGAAAACAAATTCACATCAAGCCCCGGGTTAAATAGAATTGGGTTCCCCAGTGCAGCGCGTCAGTGAAGACATACGTACCTTCCGGGGGAAGTTACGTGCTGCTTGTCTAAAGGCTGTTCGGCGCAACTGCCTGCCCAGAGGCATGCTCAGGTAGATACGTACATGCGCACACCTGGCAACAACGTCCTGGTTTCCCTTTTTGGTGTGTTCCGCGTGCATTCACACAGTGTCGCCTCCTGTGTTTGTTTGGCGTTGCCTCGAACGACGAGGCCTCCTTTGTTATGGCATCATGCCTACATCGCAGGCACCAAGTGACGATGTTATTTCCTACAGTGTCAATGATACAAGTCATTTCTATTGGAGGTTTCGCTATCAGTAATAGAAGTTCATGGAAATATCATTATACAAGGGAATAATAATACGATACTTACATGGGCCCTAGAGATCTTTACCCCTGAAAACCTAGCTACTCAGATATGAAGGGCCTTCCCAAGTGCATCTCATATCGAGACAGCCTGTTGCCAAGTGACTAATGATTCCATATTGCCACCGCCTATCTGTCGAGGAGCCGACAATAGTCTCTACGCAACCATCCTGTACACATGTAGGTACGTGTCGTTGTGAACGGTAACGGCCAGTGGAAAACAATGTTACGGGATAACTAGGTAGTCTGAAGCACGCATGTATAGCCTGGGAGATTCGAACAAACCGAGCTCCAATTCCTCAACTGATCAATCTTCACTACAAATCCAAGCTAACAATCCCATCGAAGTTCTCAAGTTCCTAATACGGGAAGCTGGATCAAGACGACGGAGGCATGCCGGTTTCAGCATATTTCGGGGGCGCCAATTACAGATGTCGAAATCTCGGGTCTTGCATTTATGAATCGATGTCCTATATCCATATGAACGCCGTTATTGTTGTATATATATGTACAAGTACAACCCATGCCACACTCATCTCTATTTCCTTTTACCTACATCGCAAGTTAGTATTATTCTCAGTAAAACAATCGGAGATCCATACCAGATGTAGGGGGAGTCCTTTTCTTCTTCGGTGCACCTTTTCCACGCGACCTCACCCTGTACTTTGTTTAGCTTCTCTCCTATCCAACAATTGCGACAAGTATAGCTTACCCTGCCAAGTGCTCCAATCTATCTTCCTTCTCTTCATTGATGGTCTCCAATTGCAAGCTCTTGAACACCCTCTCTAGTGTGTTGACCGTCGGTCCTCTCGGAGGATAGTACTTGGCGAGCGATGGTCCTCTTAATCGTTGTCGCAAGATCTTGTTGCCCATCCGTATCCCATCAGGGTTGTATGCCGTTGAGAAGATTTCGCATTGAGCCTAAGGTGTTAGCTTTGAGCGTAACAAAGCAAATTAAATTTATAGCCATACCTTCATGAGGTTCAATAACCTCGCACGAGGGACTGCTGCCATTTTGGCTTTCTATGCAGCAGTTTTGCTTGTTCGCGCAACGGAGACGTTATTATCGCAGAGCTGGGTGTGTAGTTGTTCGATCATGCTGCGCTTATCTTGGAAAAAGTTCGGCAAATTGGCTTTAACGTATAACCTCAGTTACTGAATATTATTTACTAACTACAATAATATTCTAATTATCCATTATGAAAAATAAGCTAGGTAGCTAGCGGGTTGTCTACCACATCAATCTTCGCGAGTTATCTGAATTATATGCTAGGGTCATATTGTTCTAATTGACATATACGAGCGAATATGTCGAAACGCCCTTTCTTGGAGTTCATTTCCAAAGACGCGACCTCAGTATCGCAAATCTTAGACCATGCCGAGGGTCTACTTGAAGCCGCGAAAGCCCTGAAGAAGGAGCTTGAAACTTTCCGCGATACTCCCGAGTTAAACGACCAGATCATCTCAGTTCTAAAACGCCACAACAAAAAGATATTGCCTGCTGCTGAATTGCTTACTCAGGATGAGGTAAATGCGAAATGTTAACTTGATATCGTTTCACTATTAATTCATATTATGATAGACAAGTGCCATCGGTCAGTATGAATCTGGCTCTCAAAAGATTCAGAAGCTCAGTGATAGCAAAAGTTCTGGGGATGCACCACCAGCGCTTCTCATACCGCCTCCAGTTTCACTAACCAAGTGGACACCCGATGATATACCAAGTTCAGGCCTACCACCGTTACCTCCGGTACTGGATCCTGTTCTTGAACAGGCGGCACTCACTCACTCCGGGATGACAACTAAACCAACAGATATGAGCTACGAGCGCCTCGAGTGGATTGGTGACGCCTATCTATATCTCATTTCCACATCTTTCATTTACCAAACCTTCACCAATCTGGGCGCTGGGCGATGTTCCCAGTTGCGGGAGAGACTTATCAGGAACGAAACTCTATCTAACTACACCGTGCAATACGGGATCAACAAACGTACCAGATTTCCCGCCGAGTTTGACCTGCATGGTAGAATAGGGGGGAGCCAGGCGTCCCAGAATGCAAAGAAAAAGGTGTTGGGCGACGTTTTCGAATCGTACGTCGCAGCTGCGATTTTGGGAGACCCGGAGGGCTTAGGGCGCGTGTCACCCTGGCTGAAGTCCCTCTGGAGTATAACACTCGCACAGGAGATTCGAGCAGAATCCAGAGCTCAGCCAAGTCTTCTACACGACTACTCGAATAAGGACGGCAATGGCGACAATAACCAGAAACCTGCGAAGCAAGACTTGAATCCTAAAGTTCTTCTTAGTCAGGTTATCGGCGCTAAGGGAGTCAAGATCTCTTATAATGACGTGGGTGAGCCGAAGAAGGACAAGCATACGGGCAAGCTTCCCTGGTATACCGTCGGTGTGTTCTTCGATGGGTTTGGGGAAAGAAACCTTCAGCTAGGCCTCGGAAGTGCGTTCTCGAAAAAAGAGGCTGGAGCAAATGCGGCACGTGCAGCGCTGGAGAATAAGAGCTTGATTAAGCGCCTACAAAAGAAAAAGGAAGAATCGTTGAAATCGGCACAATTGGCCGAGTCGGCTCAGCAAGAGTACGACAACTGGTCTTAATTTACTTTTACCAGGGGCATGCTTGGAATAACAAGTGCCTATCTATGTCTACGCAGAATTAAATAAATTCTCTCTGACGGTACCAGCTGAGTTGCTCGAGATTCACTCTTAAGAGCATTCTGGGTCAATTTATGAAGACCCTCCCTGCGGTTTACAATATGGATCCGTATGCAGCGTCTCCTCCACTATAACTCAATAATCCCAAGACAGCCGCTGGGGCTGCCATCTAGGTACCTACCGAATTGATTGAGATGTGGCACCTTACAGGATAAACCAGCGAGTATTGTCATGTTACCATAGAGAAGAGATAATAGTAAGAGAGGAAAAGTGCACTATATATACCATTTCAGTTGAAGTTGTCTCCTTCACGTGCTTTCGTCGGAACGCGGGCGTGGTAGATTTCCTAGGCACTAATTTAAGCTCGTCCCCACACTCTTCAGGGGTTAGCAGCGCAGTGACGCAGGCGGGACGCAAGCGGCCAGCGCCGAAAAATGTCCCTGGCAGACGCGAAAAGCTAACCCCTACCTCCCAGTAAACGACGGCCCCCAATTCCTTGCGCCGAGGCAATTCCAATTCCCCCAACACCCGAATCAGCTCGACGTCCCCCAGATCATGGGGGAGTCTCGTGGACTCCATATAAGCTAATAATTGTAGAATACCTACTTCCATCTTCTATTTAATCGTTTTAATAATCGAACCAACTCGAAATTGACTAGCTGAGATTAATAACATATTGATCTTCCTTGCGCTATTCGGATGACGTGTTCCCGGGCTTGAGCTCCCATTGGTAGCCCTAAAACCAACGCATTTGGCGGTGATCCATCATCAGCTCCGACCCGCGTCGACGTGCCCTCCAGCCAGTGGTAGCGAGCTCTCGACGGATACGCATGCGCATGATCTCCAGTTCGCCACTCCCCCGACATACGAGATTCGTCGGTCAATGTGCAGATAGGGGTATATAGATAGCCAGCGTAGAGAAAAGAGAAGGGAGAAGAGACACTATAGCGGGTGCTCAACACAGATGAGAGGCTCATCATGGCCGACTCAGTTGGTACGTCCCCTGAGGATCAAGGCCCACCACAAGACCAATCAACCACTCCAACTGTCAATCGTTCCATTCCTGCCTCTGCCTCTACCTTATTTTCTAGCCCTCGACCGAGCACGCCCTCGCTGATAGTGACCCCACTCCAAATAGACCGCGTGTTTGTACACGCTCTGAACACAGTCAAGAAGATTCCGAAGACAGGTGCGTCACGTCCTCCGTCAAGCGACCGGCTACGTCTCTATGGCCTTTACAAGCAAGCGATGGAGGGGGACGTGGATGGCGTTATGGAGCGTCCCGAACAGCGGCCGGGCGTCGACGCAGATGAGTTGCAGAGAGAACGCGACAAATGGGATGCATGGAACGCACAGAGCGGGCTTAGTCGTACCGAGGCCAAGAGGCGGTATATCGAGGCGCTGATTGAGACTATGCACCGCTACGCCACCACGCCGTGAGTCTTTCCGTCCAACATATTCTGCATGGTTACACGACAGCTACTTCCTGGTAGATTAGGTACCTACCTACCTAGGGTTGTTAGGACTAGGAGCCTAAGTGAGGGAGCGGTCGGTAGAACACTATATAATCGATAACTAACAGGGGACATTATTTAGTGACGGGAAAGCACTCGTTGCGGAGCTCGAGTTTGTCTGGGATCAAATCAAGAATAACAGTGCCTCCTCATCGAATGCGTCACCGAAAGACGCGACCTTCGCCGAGCCTCGACGGTTTCAACGACCTCTGACCGGGACGGAAGGCCCGATGAAAGTCCTCAGTCCCATGAGCGAGGACGACGCAGCAGAGCAGTATCGCGAGACACAGGGCGACGATGACGATGGAGAATACGTGAAGAAGGGCGATAGGTGGTCACGCAAGGTGGAACGCGCACTAGTTAGGTTATCCGCCGAGGTTGCGGCTCTACGGGAACAGATCACAGCTGGACGAGAGTGGAGGTCCAAGAAAGAAAGGAGCCTTACGGCGTGGGCGAGTTGGATACTATGGATTGTCACCAAGCATCTGGCAATAGACGTGGTGATCCTAGGAATCGTATTATTATGGATGCGGAAGCGGAAAGATAGGCGGCTCGAAGACCAAGTCAGGGCGATACTAAGACTGGGACGTGAATATGCGAGGAAAATACTTCCGTCAAGGTGACGATGAGTCATGGTGTTCTATGCATTATGAATTTAGGCTACCATGCCTATTCACACCATCATCAGCATCATCGGCAATTTGCCTGTCGCCTTCGGCCACTCTCGCGACCAAGCCAAGCGAAGACAAGGCAGGGAAGGACCACGAATCCAGAGGTCATCCTTCTTAAAAATATTCGTCCGAGTCCGACTTTTCCTCCTCCGTACCACTCAAGCGAAAGTGTCCTACCATGTCGATGTCAGGTTCCGCAGGAACCAATTCCATATCCGATTCCGGGGACGGGGTCCGAGTTCGCAGAAGCCTCGGGAGCCACGCGCACTTCTCGTCTACATTAATCTCATCGTCCGGCTTGTTCTGGTCCAGCCACTCGCTGTTAACGAGACAGCCGACGAAGACAAAAGTCCGGTCAGATGGGAGATCGCCCTGCCTGGTGTAGATCGGCGTGCTACACTCGCCGCAGCGGAAGACGGACTTGACGAGGTCGAACGGGCTGCTGACCCTGTACGAATACATAATCGGTGTTCCTATCTGGCTATGAGTTTGAGTCCTTTATATGTAGGTAACTAATATTGAAATGGACGGAAGGGGCCTGCCCAAGACAGAAACTTACCCCGGGTAAAGGTCAAATGGCGGTCTTTAACAATCAAGAAGTCTCCGTGCGTACCACCGGTGACCTTTTTACAAGAACGACAGTGGCATATTTGCTGATCCAGTCAGTCTCAGAGCTGATGAGGGAACATGAAGCCGTAACGGCGCAACTTACATGTTGAGGAATGGGGCCGTTGATAACGCCACGGACCTATGAAGCACGACGTTAGTCTCTATTTCATCACTGAAGAGCTGCGACCGGTATGATACATACCCTACCACATAAGCACTCGATGGGCATGGAGACTTGGGGAGGTCTGCTGGTAATGCCCAAGCCCAAGTCTTCGACGCCTTCAGAATCCATCCGCCGGTTCCTGTTCCTCCAACTAGCCATGGCGATCAGGTAAAGGGGGTTCCTGGTATCGAGGTCGTGTTGGGATCAATCCCTCGTTCCCTTGATCAACGGAGTCGAGCAATGACTATTGGCGATCATCAAAGATGCCAGGGGACCCGGGTGCTGTCGTTGCTCTCACAATCCGACTAGGCGATGGCTTGTGTTCATGAGGGATATCGATTGGGGCCGGCGCTGTTATTGCTCGAAAACACTAAGTCAGACGAGGACCACTGCTATAGAAAGTCGGATGGGGTAGATATTGTCATTCTAAACGAGGCAAGAGCCTCTATTCCTCGAAGACAGACGAAAGAAACTGAATCGGGCGAGAATTGCCGTAAGAGATCAAACGAGGCATATGCTATGGCTACTCTGATGGAAGAGATCAATAGCGGACACGACTACTTAAGGGGATGAGGCTATGCGTCTACTGAGAAACAATTCAAGCGAAGATGTTTGTACAAATTAGATTGGGCTGGAGGTGTTGCTCTAAATCTATGGGCAACTTTGACTTCGAGTACCACCAGCCGGAAGATGTATTATGTATGAGTCAGGATGCCGAGACAATTGTTATTTATGTGAAGCCATTGTGAGTCGCCTTACTGCCAATCGAGCGAGTTGCTTCCAGCAGGGACTATTACACAGTGGTGGTTGTTTCTTTAGAGCACTCCTCGATTACGGCTTGTCTTCAGTTGATAGTAGAACAGGCACCTTCGTTCAAGACGCCTAGACAAAGGTGGTTGATACGAAGTTATCGTCAGTCGCCCAACAACAGCAAAGTGCGTTACCTCTCGATATAGACACCATTTAGGACCTATTACCATGAGGCAATTTTCAGTGACCGGTGACCCAATAAGTCGATTTCGGCTAGGCGTCGTTAAGCAGGGCCCATTTGCTTGCAACTACCATCGACTCAGTCTTACCGCGACATGTTAGGCGACCAGTTTGGCAGCCAGCTAAGGAAACATCCTATGGTCACTTTCAACCTTGGTCGGCCAAAGAGCCTCCGCAAACTGTTCAGCATGGATCAATCACGGCTGTGGTTCTCAATCTGTTGCTAACTACCTCATATTGTTAGGTACGGCATAGTCAAATAGACGTACATAGACTCACAACTCATAACAACAGTATTAGTCTTGGTCACTTTCCACTTAGCTGTAATACGAGTGTAAATGTTTGCACAAACTGGGACTCTTAGTCATAGACGGCTATGCCAACGACTAGCTTGATGGCTGGATGTGCTGCTGGTATAGGTTACCACTCCTTTAGAGGTACCTACCTTTTAGAGCATCTATCCTCTACGTATTCTGTGAAAGAGAACGTAAGTCGTCCCTAAGCAGAGCTGATCCGTAACCGACGATTGATCTATCTCTTAGCTGGCCGCGCACATACTTATACTAAATAATAAGTATCACAATTCTTTCATGGAAAGTAGGTACCTAAGGTAAGCAAAGGGGTATCTGCGACAGCGCATTTTTGAGTTGTCTTTATCACAGCTTTCTTCCCACGATTGAACCAATACGGACCATGTATACAGTTGCCTATCCTAGGTCATTATTCACTTTACGGCAATACAGGTAGGTGTCTATATACTGGTATTGTCACCTGAGAGCCCTTGTACCAAATTGCGCGGCTAAAATACATGCTCCTACCAGTTCCAACAACACATCTACCCTTGATTATAGGTAGGTATCAATCTATTTTAGCGAGACGCATCCAACATTAGACCATATAAGACAAGATATTAGATAATTAAAAAAAGCCAAACTTAGGTATCTATCTCTGCGTAGCATATCTACTCTTCTTTCGAATTTGTTTTCCATATCGGAAAAATAGGTACGGAAAAGGCATCATCGCCACTGTAAGAAAAGCTAGCAAACTCGATCCCCATTGGTTACCGAGCTTCTCATACATCTGAATGCCAAAAAGAGGGAAAGCAGCTATTACGAGGTCTGGTTAGCCGATGGTAAGTCCCAAAAGATAATTGCTGGATTGAATACTTACCAGCAAACGTACACCTCGTGAAGCTGTTAGCAGCGAGGGCAGATGCCGCATAGAGCGGGTACGCATCCACTGTTGCGACAGCACGTTAGCACATTATAAGATGCATGGCTGGAATCGAGGAACTCGTATGGCCTTAAAACTTACCAAGGAAGGTAAATACCCCGGTAAATACCAGGAGCGTGCCACAACCGAATATGGCGGACCCAATGACTGGCACTATCCAGTGAACCCATGGATATGCGGCCCATGCGAAGATGAAAAGCCCGATAGGAGTCAGGAGAGCACCTGCGATTGCAGGCGGCAATCGAAACTCGGGCTCGTGGACCCCATTGTTTCGTTCCAGGATCCGGTGGTTGATGCGACGCCATATAGGGTCCGAAGCAGAGGAGATAATCATTCCGACGAAGATACCGAGAAAGCACAAGCCGGTTTGCCAGAGATTAAAACCGTACGTATTGCCGAAGACTAAGCCGAACGCCCCGAAGAACAGGTAGAGAACACCGAGCAATATGGCGGAAAAGAGACACAGCAGAAGACACATTGGCTCAAAGATGAGCAGCTGGAATGGCCGCAGAAGAGAGTAGCCGATAGACCTGGCGACAGACTTGGTTGACTTTTCCATCGGTGCCTTCCATCGCTCGTCTCCGGTCTCTTTTCTTAGTTTTCTGGCTTTCTCGCGGAGCTTGATTGGATCTAAAATGTTAGTTAGTGCTTACCCTTAACTTTATGCGGCTCATATTCACTCACGATACGTCTCAGGGGCGAAAAGGACAATCATAACCAACTCGACAAAAGCCCAGATGAGCATCGCCTACCGAGAGATAAGGATTAGCATTTCAAATCCATGCCAACATGGAAGAGCACCTACATAATACGTCCACCTCCAAGTCGTGTAATAATTGATGAATCCACCAAGTAACGGGCCTAGACTAGGACCTATAATTTGTTAATCCAACGCCAGGTCAATATTTGTTAACTGTGACATACCGATAAAGGGGCTCAACGCTATTATAACCATCGGAGCCTGAATATGCTCCCGCCTGAACACATCACTCACGGTGCCGCCGGCGACGCTAAGAAATGAGCTTCCCGCGAAGCCATCGATGAAGCGCGTCTTTGACTCACGTCAGTCATTTCCGCAGCCATAATACCAAAGACAAGTTGCTACTGATAGCTTGGAATAAGTAGACATACCACCAACATCGTCGCAGCATTCTTAGCGACGGCACTTGGGATTAGCCAGATCAAGAACATAGCCCAGGACGCGAGATAAATCGGTCGTCGGCCAACGAATTCGCTCAAGGGGCTCATGAGTAATGGACCCAAGGCAACTAGATTGGTGATTCAGCAACAGCAACATTCCTTAGCAAGGGTTCTAAGAAACATACTGCCGAGAACGAAGAGGGATAACCCCAGTGTGCCGACCTCGCTAGATAGATGAAACTCAGGGTTCATCTGGCCGTACGTTGATGCGTAGATGGAACTTGTACATGTCCTGGGCCATTCATTAGAGCAAGTCCAAAGGCGAAAGCATATCCACCCCTATAGAAGAAGTCGATCCAAACTTACACGCAGAGACTGCCCATACCCACAGTTATTACCATGAGCCATTTTCGAACATTACTTATCCTCCGAGGATTCAACGGATCATCATCACCGTCCCATGATACCTCGAACGGATCCTTTTCGGCTTGAGGGTGAGAAGAGGTGAGTGTGTCGTCAGTTGCGTCGCCTTCCTCTAAGTCGGCACACCCATGCCCGTTGTTTGACCGTACGCGGGCAATGGATGAAGAGCGTATCCGGGGCACGCTACGCTCCTCAAGGGATTCACGTCTACTTTCTTGGCCCGTCTCAGGTCTTGATTCGACGTCGAGCTTCTCTGAATCGGCTCTATCCATACCGGATGCCATGTCGTCTATCTTCTCCACTACGGAGCAAGCCCGCGCCGTATGTCTAGCCTTACGAGATGCCGAATGTAACGGTTGCTGCTTTAGGTTAGCTTCCCGAGGACAACTGCCGTCTGTTGGCCCTATACGAATCCTTTGCAAGTAGCTGTAGGTCACCTAGCAAAAGGCACATCATGACGCAAGGAAAACAGCGACAAGAGAGGTTAAAATATATGCTGCGGCTCTCTGATTACTACGGTATCATTATTTAGTCATTTCATGGCCCCACCTGCAACCGTACAAGGCTCATTACCAAATGGAAGAGGAAGCAAAGCGCGAGCACCCGAAGGGGTTTGCAGGGTTGCGGGTTGCGGGTCCATATTGGTAACCAGTTTTTTACTAGGCCAAAAGATTCCCCTGCGGGTCGATCAGGCAGGCCGGGGTCCTAGTATACTTACTAATAAGCTCCCGTCCTCACTTTTGATTGTTTGAACAGCCTTAGCTGTGGATAATTGTATGCAGTCATATCAGATCGAATGAGTTTTCCCATCGTCTGTACGCGCCATCGGACATCGTCGTTGGTTGGTTTCACGATACACAGTGCCGTATTCAACCGAGTGAGATAAGCGGTAATGCCGGGATGCCGAGTTTTCTTGCGGGATCGGTCAAGGAGATAATATATCCGCGCCCTCAGAATTATCGCCGACGGCGTTATATGAATATATAGGGCAAGCGACCAGGCAATTTTCAACGGTATTCGCCATATCCACTTAAATTATTGAGCTCTCATAAAAATCCCACCAAATCCCGCTGTCGATCTCGTCTAGAATTTTCAGTTGATTACTGATCCAATAGGTAGGCATGTCGCGAAAGGCAAGTGAGTGTGAACTTCCACATATGACGTCTCCGCGGATGGCGGAGCAACAAAACATATCTCCTGTTGTGCTTAGGTAAGTATTTTGCCTACAGCATTACTTGCTGATTAAATGGATGTATGCATTTATCAAGCTCTTTGACCCCGCTACTACCTCTTGCCCCGCGTATCGGAGTTACTACGAGTGCGTCGAACTAGGACAGCCTCAGGTTGTGATTCCTATTGGTCAATTGGCCAGTGAACTACAAAGATACTGCAGGAACAATCGGAAAATTTTGGCGGAGCGGCCGCTTCGGACCCTAGCTCAAAGAGTCGACTCATACCACGGCGGAACTTCATTGTTCACGCCTAACTAAGCACCAGTATATCGACATACATCCAACGTAGGTGTCAATATTGCCCCAAAGGCTTCGTAGGGCCAAAGGAAAGCGAGGCTATCACCACGTACTACCTATGGAGTGAATGATCCGGACCTGCTAGAATTCACTCACATCTAGCAAGCTGATTCTAGCTTGGGCATCCAGGGCCCCTCATCGTTACATCGTTACGTATATACGTAATTTTCTATCTATATCCAAGCACTCTTCCAATTTCGAAATACAACTGAATAGTATTGCTACAACGACAGCATAATGGCTAGCCAAGCCAACGGTACGCCGGGTCCAACCCGCATTTCCATTCTCGGGTCCGATTCCATCATTGTTGACCATGGCATCTGGCGGTCTTTCGTCCCCGACGATCTCCTCGAAAACCTCAAATCTTCTACCTATATCCTTATTACCGATACTAATCTCCACGACCACTATGTTCCCACCTTCGTATCCCTCTTCAACAAGGCTGTCGAATCCCGAAATCTGCAAACTCGACTTCTTACCTATACCATTCCTCCTGGCGAGACTTCTAAAAGCCGCGAAACCAAGGCTGAGATCGAGGACTGGATGTTAGCTCAGCAATGCACGAGGGATACCGTCATCATTGCTTTGGGTGGTGGTGTTATTGGTGATATGATCGGTTATGTTGCCGCTACTTTCATGCGTGGCGTCCGCTTTGTCCAGGTCCCTACAACTCTGCTTTCCATGGTCGACTCGTCCATCGGCGGCAAAACTGCTATCGATACCCCCATGGGCAAGAACCTTGTCGGAGCCTTCTGGCAGCCCCGGCGCATCTATATAGATCTCGCCTTCCTCGAAACCCTGCCGGTGCGCGAGTTTATTAATGGCATGGCCGAAGTGATCAAGACCGCTGCTATATGGGACGAGTCCGAGTTCACAGCTCTAGAAGAAAATGCCGCTTTGATATTGAGCGCTATCCGGTCCAAGACATCCAATCCCAGTGATAGACTATTACCAATTCGTGCTATACTCAAGCGTATCGTCCTCGCCTCGGCCCGCGTCAAAGCTGAGGTCGTCTCCAAGGATGAAAAGGAGGGAGGCTTACGGAATCTTCTCAACTTTGGCCATTCTATTGGCCATGCTATTGAAGCCATTCTCACCCCCCAAGTTTTGCATGGCGAATGTGTAGCCATTGGAATGGTCAAAGAGGCCGAGCTGGCCCGCTACCTGGGGGTTTTACGGCCTGGCGCGGTAGCTCGGCTGGTCAAGTGTATTGCAAGTTACGACTTGCCTACTTCCCTTCATGACAAGCGCATCATAAAGTTGACGGCCGGAAGGCAATGTCCTGTGGATGTGCTACTTCAGAAGATGGCTGTAGACAAGAAGAACGAGGGGAAGAATAAAAAGATTGTCCTACTATCAGCTGTGGGCCAAACGTACGAGCCCAAAGCTAGCGTGGTCGATGATAGCGCTATCAGGGTCGTCCTTTCGCCTGCCACCCGTGTCACGCCGGGGGTACCCGAGGGGCTTAACGTGCAGGTAACCCCCCCTGGGTCCAAAAGTATCTCCAACCGCGCCCTGGTACTTGCTGCGCTTGGCCAAGGAACCTGCCGGGTCAAGAACCTTCTTCATTCCGACGACACCGAGTACATGCTGTCAGCCATTGCGAGGCTCAACGGGGCTTCGTACTCGTGGGAAGATGCTGGCGAGGTCCTCGTAGTCTCGGGCAAAGGTGGTAAGCTCGAGGCGAGCGAAGAACCAATCTACATCGGAAATGCGGGCACGGCTTCTCGTTTTCTGACAACCGTGGTAGCTTTGTGCTCATCTTCCAGTGCGACATCAACTGTCTTAACTGGAAATACCAGGATGAAACTCAGACCTGTTGGTCCGCTTGTCGACGCCCTTCGATCAAATGGTATCAATATCAAATACCTTGAAAAGGAGAATAGTCTTCCAGTCCAAGTTGACGCAGCTGGAGGTCTCGATGGAGGCGTCATCGAGTTGGCTGCCACGATTTCATCTCAATATGTGTCATCTCTCTTGATGTGCGCCCCGTATGCCAAGAAGCCTGTAACTCTCCGCTTGGTAGGTGGCAAACCAATTTCGCAGCTTTACATCGACATGACCATCGCCATGATGGAGTCGTTTGGCATTTCCGTCACGAAATCTGCAGATGAACCGCACACCTACCACATTCCCCAAGGCGTGTACAAGAATCCCGAGGAGTATGTCGTGGAAAGCGACGCTAGTTCCGCAACCTACCCTCTTGCGGTTGCTGCTATCACAGGCACTACCTGCACGATCCCTAACATTGGCGCAAGTTCCCTGCAAGGAGATGCTCGTTTCGCGACAGATGTGCTGCGTCCAATGGGATGCACTGTGGAACAAACCGCTACGTCGACTACGGTGACCGGTCCGAGCCCAGGCGGATTAAAGGGCATCGAAGTCGACATGGAACCCATGACTGACGCTTTCTTAACAGCCTCTGTCCTCGCCGCTGTGGCGTCGGGCGAAACGAAAATCACTGGAATTGCCAACCAGCGTGTCAAAGAGTGCAATCGCATTGCAGCAATGAGGGAGCAGCTCGCAAAATTCGGTGTTCATTGCAGAGAACTTGAGGATGGCATTATCGTGGCAGGCAAAAAGCTCACCGAACTTTCGCAGCCAAGCGAAGGCATTTTTTGCTATGATGACCATCGTGTAGCAATGAGCTTCAGTGTCCTGTCCGTTGTGGCACCAGGCCCCGTTCTAATTCTAGAACGAGAATGTACTGGCAAGACATGGCCCGGATGGTGGGATGTGTTGGCCCAGTCGTTCAAAGTTAGCTTGACAGGCGAGGATGTAACACCACATGCCCCTAAGAAAGCAAAGCAAGCTGAAGTTGGGTCATCCATCTTCATCGTTGGCATGCGAGGCGCCGGAAAGACCACAACAGGTCGTTGGATGGCTACCATTCTTGGACGCCCCTTCATTGATCTTGACCATGAATTAGAACGGCGGGCTGGCATGGCGATCCCTCAAATTATACAGGATAGCGGTCGAGGTTGGGAAGGCTTCAGGAACGACGAGCTCGAGCTTCTAAAAGACGTCATGAAGAATCAAAGTACAGGTCATGTCTTTTCCTGTGGTGGTGGTATCGTTGAGACGCCCGAGGCGCGGGAGCTACTTATTTCCTACCATCGCAATGGCGGCGTAGTACTTCTTGTGGATCGCGACGCTGAGCAAATGGTAGAATATCTAACGCGAGACAAAACCCGACCTGCCTACTCCGAAGATATACGAGGAGTTTACGAGCGCCGCAAACCACTCTTCCAGGAATGCAGCAACTACGAGTACCATAGTCCTTACCTTGATCCGCCTGGGGGTATTAGTGACCCTCCCACCGACTTTGCTCGATTTGTCCAGGCGATTACTGGAAAAGGTACACATTTTGAAGACGCTAAGAAGAAACGCCACTCCTTCTTCGTGTCGCTCACCCTGCCTATTGTTTCATCAGCAGTCGAGGTGATCCCACGGGTTGTGGTTGGCGCGGACGCTGTTGAACTACGCGTCGATTTGCTTGATGACGTTTCCCCGGAATCAGTAGGGAAGCAAATTTCACTTCTACGCTCCACCGCGAAAATACCCATTATTTTCACGGTTCGGTCTGTTTCCCAGGGTGGTCGTTTTCAGTACACCTCCGAGAAGGAGTTGCTTCCCCTGTATCGGACGGCTATGCGTACAGGTGTCGAATACGTAGACCTGGAAATGACACTTTCGGACGAGACATTAGATACAATTATCCAGTCTCGAGGCAGTTCTACGCGTATTATTGCATCGCACCATGACCCGGAGGGAAAGCTGTCCTGGAAGAACGGTGGCTGGCAGGCGTGGTACAACCGAGCATTGCAGTACGGTGACATTATCAAGTTGGTGGGTGTTGCGAAGAAAATGGACGATAACTTCTCGCTAGCTACGTTCAAGAATAGAATGTTTGCCGCGCACGGGAGACCCATCATAGTTCTGAACATGGGCACTATCGGCAAACTCTCCCGCGTGCTAAATGGGTTCCTAACCCCCGTCTCACATCCCGACTTACCATTCAAGGCGGCCCCTGGTCAGTTGTCGGCAGCAGAAATCCGCAGTGGGCTTGCTTTGATAGGAGAACTTGAGGCCAAACAGTTCTACCTCTTTGGCAAGCCCATCTCAGCATCGAGGTCACCAGCCTTACATAACACCCTGTTCCGCCAAACAGGGCTACCTCATCAGTACTCCTTATTTGAAACTGACAATGCGGCTGATGTACAAGATCTCATTCGGTCTCCTGATTTTGGAGGTGCATCGGTCACGATTCCACTGAAGCTTGACGTTATGCAACTGCTTGACGACATCTCCGAATCCGCCAAGGTTATTGGTGCCGTCAACACAATCATACCAGTACCATCAGAGGACGGGTCGAAGACACGCCTGCTGGGTGATAATACCGACTGGCGAGGCATGGTCTATTCCCTGCGCTCAGCTGGACTGGTAGCTCCGGCTGGGACAACACCAAGCGGTGCGATGGTGGTAGGTTCGGGTGGTACTAGCAGGGCGGCTATCTATGCATTACACAGCCTTGGCTACAGCCCTATTTATGTTGTGGCACGTAACCCCAATGCGGCCAGCACTCTCCGCTCATCCTTCCCGGGCGACTTCAAGATCGAGCAAGTAGAGGAGGCCAGTCAGGTCCATCACTTACCAAACGTCATCATCAGCACGGTGCCTGCGGACAAGCCGATTGAGAGGTCGATGTTGGACCTGATTGGATCTGTCGTGAGGCAGCCCAAGCACAATGAAGGGCTACGGGTTCTATTGGAGATGGCTTATAAGCCTCGTCGCACGCCGCTGATGGAGTTGGCTGAGAATTCGGGGTGGGCGACTATCCCAGGGCTGGAGGTCCTTGCATCACAAGGCTACTACCAGGTAGGTGGTATTCGGTTAGACAGATGTCGTGTTCACCTTACTGACATGTTTGCCTGCAGTTCCAACTCTGGACCGGCATCGTCCCCCTATTCTCTGACGTACGAACCGCCGTACTGGGCGAGTAGGCACACAACATGACGTCTGTGCTCCGTTACCGAAGCGCTGGCTCATGGGATTTATCATCGCTAGTATCACTGAGATGATCCCGCATATATCTCCGATTATCTAGCTTGAGTATCACTGTGACTAGGTTAAACCAGGTAGTAGTCACGTGCAAGTAGTAATGCGAAGATCTACTACGAGGCGAGTTTGCTCTATCTAGTTCCACATACGAAGCGACGTTGCATTGATATTTGAAATTCCTATGGCATTTATTGATAAGCAAGATTTATTGCGTCGGGAGTTCTATAGAGCTCGTCCCTGAAATAGGGGCGAAGTGCTGCCCAGATGGTTAGGGATCACAGAAGCTATAGTCTTCGTGATATATGGATGCCTAATGTGACTTTCGCCTCACCTAAAATTTTGCATGCCACTATTGATGACAAGCTATACTTACCGCCCGTTCCTCCGAATGCTTAGGAGTTAACACATGGATGTGACTCAACCGCCACTGACTAGGTCAAATGGGAGTCGCGTAGTCGGGGGGCAAAGTATATTCGGCATATTTCCACGGAACATGGCATGAGGCCGAAGACGCGTATGCTAATGAGTACATACACGTATCGCCGGTTACAAGTGGCCTAAAAATAGCCCTTGTGAGGCGGAAGGAAGCAGCATCTTGGCGCCAGGAACGCGGATGTCTTTTTGTTGATGATACGTGTTGATCCTCATGGTATAGGGTGTACAGCCACATATTTGTAGGCAAGCCACACAAATAGAGCTGTTGAGTACGTAACTTATGACGATCTGTGGCGGAGGGAGGGTTACTGCGGCACAGGTTCGCATTTCCTCGGGTGGCTTCGGCTACTGCCGAGTAGATTCGAGAACGAACGACGAAAATCAAGGAAACTCGACAGGGGTTACACCACTCGACAGCTTCCCTCGAATGGATCCATGGATGGCATACAACGACTAGGCATGGGTAGGGGAACCGGCCTTCGTACCGCCTAGCGACAAGATAGTCCATGAACCTAACCACAAGCGAGTATACAAGCGGAATAGACGAACGAAATACATGCACTGTCGAAGTTAGGATCCCAAAGTGCTGTTTTTCTCTTCATGCTCCATGACATCACTCGTACCTTGGGGTATGCATGTCGTGCAGTAGTCCAACCCCAAAACGCTCAGGAAAAATCCCTGCTGTTGTCCACTTATACGAACGAGCCCACATACCTAATGTACATACCCCGGCCTCACTGCTACTATGTTTACCAACACCTGTGAGGGGAGTATACGAAGGTAATATATCGAAGAGCAAAATAAATGAAAAATAAATGAATTATCACAAGCATTTCTGCGCTTTTTGCATAGGCGCTGTAGATGGATGGTAGCATCCCATGTTTAGTAACCTGTTTCTGTGTAGTACATCTAGGTGGGCAGGTAGGTAGGTAGGTCGGCATGTGTGGGACAGGTGGTAGGGTAAGATGATACCTAACAGCAGGGCAGGGCATTGAAGCTACCACCTTATCTGACCTGCCATCAAACCTACCTACATACAGCGCGCGAAATTCGCTGCATCGTCAATGTGTGCGCGCGCGCCAACGACGAACATCCGCACATCCATACATCCATCCATTCGGCGACGTCGCGAAATACGTGGAGACGCCAGACGCCACTCATCAGAGTCACCAGCCTAATTAATCACCTACTTGCCTGCTCCGCCCCCAGATTCCAGCGCAATGCAGTCAGTCATGCGGTAATAATTACTCCAAACATGAAGCTGAAGCTTGTAAATGCACGTAGGGACAATACTATGTAGGTGAGACCCAAGCAAGGCGGTCTGCAGGTAGTATGGGGCCATGCACGTACAATATCACCAATAAACAAATTACCAAATCATCACCAGCATCAAGGAAAAAAAGAAAAAGAAAAAAGCAAGCAAGCGAGCAGACCAACAAGCTTGGCTTGGCTTACCCCAAGACCCCTATTTCCCAAGCAAACAAGCCCAGCCTCGCACCCACCCGCTCCCTTGGGCAAGCGTATTAAGCCGAGGAGCCAATGGCTACGATCAATAGTGACATGGGTCAGAGCTTCAAGCTCCTACGTTGGGTCGCGTCTTGGGATGAATATAAGCTTAACACCGCACTCTGCACGCTGTTAGAATCAGACACGTATGCACAGGAAGACATCACGCATTACGCGCGGGCATCAATTTCAATTGCACTAGCTATTCTCGAACACAATTAGGCAGAGAGAGAGAAAGATATAATGCAAGATAGTATAAGAGGTGAGGTAGGTGGTAGTATTATTAAGGTACCTTCGCAGGATCATAATCTATCGTGAAGTTGAGCTCTGTCTTGTCGGCTCGTCTCTTTGGGGCCCAGCCACAGGCCGTCCATCCATCATCCCATACCATATACAGTTACAATCTCTTTTTGCCGACGTCAAATACTTTTGGTTGTTCAGTCCTGCGTACCACCCAGTAGTGCTGTGCGTGATGATGACAAATACTGAGTATGTAGGTAAAATCGGAAAATAAAAAAGATCAAAATCAAAAATAATAGCCCGCTGATCGTACAGTCGTTATTAAGAGTATTCTCATCTCGTCATGCCATCTCTCCCAGTCCAATCATCAGCGCCTGCTAAATTCTTTTTCTTTTGCCCCGCCGGAATCGTACAGCACCGAACAAAGTACAACAAGTTGGATAATAGACACTGCCCATTAAGGTGGTACAGACTGAATAAAAAAATATACAGATGAAAAGTATAGATAAAAAAAATTAAATGATAAAAAAGACGTGGAAAAAATGAGTAGTCGCTGATCCGATCCCGGCAATTTTTGAGTTCCCTCCCATGTCTATAGGTACCGTTACCGTGCCCGAATCCGTACCGTGGTAGCGCATGAAAAGAAGAAAAAAAAAGAATACAGATATGACGTAAGGAGACGAAAAAAGGAGAAACAGACAAGGGAACTCCTAATTACATCCTTTATCGAAAAGTCTGCTTCTGCAAATGACGCCTTAGCTCCGTTGTTGGCTTTTCCCCAAAGAGCTCGAATCGATGCAAAGTGATGACAGAAGCGAAACATCATAATGCGTTCCCACGGGAGCCGGAGGGGTGATCTGACAAGGCCCATGATGCGGTTACATGAGCTCGTCAGAAACGGAACCGTGGGTGCGCTGTTCCGGTGGAATGCACCAGAAGGGGGTGTGTCGATGATGCAAAACGATGATAAGCGATATGGAATATGATGTAGATGGTGATGCCGTTACACTCGGCGGCCCACGCCCAAAAGCTCTGGAATTACGTCATGGGGAGACGTCATAGCAGCCAAAGCCCAGTCATGGGTGCTGCGGGGACGGCGTCGGGTTCACACCCAAGGGTCGTGATTGATCAGCGCGGTCGCGACCCCAGGGTTCGAGGGCCGGACCACCGCTAAAAAAGCTAATTCAGCCATGCCGCAAATAGCCAGCTGCATGATTAGCCCGCAGGACCCTGCAGATTGACGTTGGACCCTGATGCTCGATCCTTTCTTCCAACGTCAACGGAACCCCCACCTGCACACACCTCGGCTTTTTGCATGCATTGGCGCCTGGCCGGGCTTCCAGACCATTCGAGCAGCGTCCCCACCAGGAACATTCTCGCCCGCAACCTGCAATGCCCAAGCAAATGGATACGTTGCACAGCTCAGACTTCGTCGTGCGCCAGCTCATACGCCAACACCACCCCGTCGCCGGTGCTTGCCGGGGAACTCGACGTCTGGGTGGCAGACGCGGTAGTGCCTCGTCAGGGCATCTGCTCGGCTAAATGTCTTCTCCTCTGTGCATAGGTCGCAACGAACCTTCTGCTTGCGTGCGTTGTGAATCGTGTCTTCATGTCGCGTAAGGTCGTAGGGTCTAGAGAAGATCGTGTTACACGGCTTGCCTGTGCTTGGGTTTATCCTCTCGCATTTGTGTGGCCCGGCTTGGCTGTTAAGCAGACTGCCTGGCATTCCACCCGCTGTCGTTGGCGATCTGACGTGGCTTAGAGCGTTGGCTTGCCGATGTCCCTCGCGCTTGTGCTTTTGTAATAACGCTGGCGTCTCAAACCGTAGAGTGCATCCGTGATACGTGCATGTGTAAGTGCCTCCATCCGCGCTAGCCCCCGCTGGTTTCTGGGTTGGCACCTCGCCGCCTTCTGAGTTGCTCGCGTCGGCCGAGCTCACTCTCGAATACGTCGAAGTGGTAGGTGTCGACCGCTGCTGCTGTTGTTGTCGGTGGGTGATGAAAGGGTATTGTTGCGGTAGTTGGACGTTGCTTGGCATGGAGAAGTTGAATCCGCTTTGTATCGGTGTCGAGGACACCGACTGGAACGAAGGGCTGGAATGTTGCGAGATGTTTCTAGAGCCAACATTCGCAGCGCCGTTGGTTGTCGGCTCCATGTTGAAGCTATGCGACTCCTGTTGCGGAAACAGAGGTATGCTAGAACCTTCGTCTGACTCGTTGAAGTCAAGCATGGCGTCCTTTGGTGAAATCGTATTGGGAGTGCCATGCTGCTGAGTAGCGTTGCGCGCCAACTGTTGTTCTAGTTCCCTCTGGTCTCGTTCCGCTTTCCTCTGTTGGTGCATTTGTCGAGCGGACCCAAGTCGTATTTGCTCCATGCCCACCTGGGGAAAGTCGTTCATCGCAGAAGCATATGGAGAACCCTGGCGGAATGGAGAGTGATCATCCCGCGATGGGTTTGAGACGGGCGACTGGACCGCACTAAGATGTTGGCTGTTGGCTGCCTGGAGTCTCTGCGCAAATAGCTCGTTGCTTGGTGACATGGCTATTTGCGTCTGGGGCGGTGGAGAAGCTGACGTGATAGTAAAATTAGGATTGTAAAGCTCGTCGTTATAGATGTCTGTCATAGTACGGTCGAGCTTTGGGATGTTGTGGGTGTTAAAAACTGCGTCATCGAAGAAGTGTAAGTAGTCTTCGTAGTCATTAAAGTCATCGTCGCATAAGAAATGCTTCGTAAGAATGGAGGCCTCACCATTTCTTGGTCTCCGAAGGTCATCATCAGTCTCGTGGAACGAGGGAGTGGCTGGTGAGTCACCGCCAGCAACAGAACTCGCCACTGACACTGGATGAGATCTGGTAGAAGATCCACCACCACCAATCGACAGATCAGGGGCCGGTGCTAAGCCTCGGTCGCCCCTTAGCCCGTGTTGCCGTTGATTCGCTAGATCTTGTAAGCTTTCAGCCGAGGGTACATCAAGCGGCATATGCTGACCATTGATAGCATCACGGTGATTGCTATTAGTAATGTTGCTGTCGCGGTTGTTGGTGTTGTAATTGCCTAAGGCGTTCGCATAGAAGCTGTCGGATATAGGCAGCGACTTTCCCAGGTTATACGCGTAGTTGTTGTCGCCACCACTTATGTCGTGATACCCATCGCTGTTCGAATCGGTCACCGCGATGTGCGGGTTTGACGTATTGGCATTGTAGGGCGACGCTGGGCCATTGGATCCTAGCGACGACAGAGAGGATTCGCGCTGATGGCTGAAGCGATGTGGTGCTCTGGGAGTGTGCTGGCTGCCGTGAAGCATCCACGAGTCAGACGGCATTAAGTCAGGAACCTGGCTTAAACTCTGGCTACTGTTTCCCCCGTCAAACCCAGCTTGCGACGGCGTCGCAGGCGTTCTATATCGCTGAGTGGCGGCGATGGCGGCGGCCGCAGTATCTAGATTCGAAAGCGACGTCGATGGGTTAAAGGCGCCTGTCCTGTCGGCGAGGATACTCGTACTCGGTGTGCCGTCGAGGGACTGCTGGGCAAAGAACTGGTAAGGTTGATGATTTCTCGATGTATAGTTGTTGTGATCAAGCATCTGCATCATATTGTGTGGAGATGCGATGTGTTGAGCGAGCGGACGTATGTCGAGTATTGTTCGCAGTTGAGTTTATGTTTGTGGTAAAAGAAATTAAGAAAGAGTTAATGTAGATAAATGTGAGGTAAATGTGTATTAGTTCGGTAGAATCGTAAATAGTCAAAGATAGCAGAGTGTGGGGTGGAAGGTAGAGGAAGTGGCGAACGATGATTAAATAGGTTTGAGGGTCCAATTGACGGGACCAGGGAACCGACCAGGGTATGGGTGGTACCTGGGTACCTGGGTACTTGGGGTACAAGGGAACCTTCTCCCTTTTCCTTTCTTATCCCACTCCGAGGATCTTTGACAAAGTAAACCTCAACACAGGACCTCCAAGTAACCTTATTTGGACTGGAACGACTCGGAACCGGATTCCACCGATCCAGTAACCAATTAAGAAAGGCAACTGTTCTTTGGTTGAATCAGTAGTAACAAGCCGTCCCGTTTCGACTCTTTCTCTCCTCAAAGATCGAATGAGTAATAGTCAGGTGGTAAAGATGAATAATGATGATAATGGTTTGATAATGAACCGCTAGGTCATGTGGTACCTCAGCCGGGCTATTAACTCGATGCGCGCGCCTTTGTCTTCAACTTGCTTGTCCGAATCGGCCTTTGGCCTGTTGTCGCAGGCAGCGTTAATTCCGACCCGGTCGACTACTAGATGTATGCGTCGGAGTTTGGTCGGTGTGTACTGAATATCTGCTTGTTGTGTCTTATCTTGAATACGACGGTGTTTGAGGAGGATATTTATTTGTTCGAAGAGAGGTATATGGACGCAGTACACCGAGGCAGTGTTCATAGTAGGAGGGAGCAATTATTCATCCTCAGTACGCAGATGCGTAATGTTACGTTGATGCCAGTTCGACATCCCAAGCATCGCTTAGGACGTACAGTTAGGTAATCGACTGGAGAGTTGAGTACCTAGGGACCTGCAGGGAGAATGGTCAAGAAAAATTGTGTAAGTGGTACATACATGATGTGTAATTGCGGTGCTTTGCATGGGATGCCCCTAGTCTTAGCCTTAAAAATGACGTAGATGGGTATGCAGTTTGGCATGTAGCTTGACAGGGATAGTTGGTCTTGTTCTGATTCAGATGCACGTGTGGGTCGATCGTATGTAATTGGGAGGGTCGTACAGCGTCGCTGAGATTTTCTGCCTTTTTCTTCTTCCTTTCGTTTATCTCCCGCTATAACCTTGCATCATAATTCCCCATTTAGGCCTACCTAGGCCTGCCTAGTCCAATTCCTGCCCGAAGGACCCATTAGTCATTCCCTATTCGGTATGATTTATTATTTTTCATACCTAGGTCAAGTACCAGGTATTCCTTTACCTTTCCCCGGATTCCGATGTAAATCCGGCTACCCGCGGAGACCCTGCACTGCCACTTCTAGAATACTTTGCAAGCCACAATTAATCAGCAGGCATAGAGTTCGAGACCATGACCCTGGCAGCCTGAGTAGGGCATTTCCGGTATTGGTAGTTGCTCCCGACAAAAAAGAAAAGATGCAGTTATGCGCACAGGTCAGCAGCGACGCCGACACGGACCGGACCTAATAGTAAACATTATACTATACATAATTCTTACACAGATACGAGGCTAGACCGATGACTGGCATGAGAGATCCATCCATTAACACGTGTGAGATCTAGTCACATGTCAGGTACCTGTCAGATCATCTCTCGTGGTGGTCGGGTCATTATCATCCCACAGTCATATTCTCACACAGCACTACCCAACACTAATCATGAACTATGCTAAGGCGTCTACGGCAGCTGTGAATGGAGGCGTAGTTAGTAATGCGATTGCGACGAGTATATCTCGGCCCATCGTCTCGATCTCTCTCGGAGCTCATGCACTTCGGGACTAATGGAGTTGGCGGAGTTGTCAATACGATAATAAAACACCAACTGGTGCTGATGCGCCAAGGGTACGGCGATAGTAGTGTCGGCTTTAGGGCAATATAGCCTATACGACATAATTCGCTCTGTTTCCCTTGGCTTGCTACTGATTGACTGATTGCGCTGCTTCGGATTACAAGAAGCTCTCCTACGGGCAATTGATGGTCCTTAGAAAACGAAGACGGGATTATCGTATTCCAAATGTGCTCGGCATTGGACGCTGGCACTTATTCAGCCCTACATGGATGAATGGAACTATCGGCGTGGACTCGGTCCAGACATCTGCAGTCTCAGCGCAATAATCCCGATGAGTCCGGACGCCCTGACACCTTGGCTGCAGTTGACACCTCGCGCATAATGCTGAGAATGACTGACAAATTTTCACGAGGGTAGTATGCAGAACCTTACTGCAACGTATCGTCGGCTACACACAGACCCCGAACCCGGGGATGTGCAGGCCTCATGGTACACGTGACACGCAAAGCCCGCCGACCTGCACCAGAGGTAGGGAGAAAAAAAAAAAAAAAAAAAAAAGAAGGAAAAAGGGAGGGAAAAGAATGCAGCTGACGGGCTTCGCCGTTGATTGGCGTACTAGATCTTATCCGCATTTTACTCCATTCATTCATCCATCCATCCAGAAGACCTCATGGTCTCTCGCAACGTTTTTGCACTTCTTGTTGGGAGAATGAAGTCCCGGAGATCTGGAACCGGCAGATGAGAAACAATTGGATTCTGGGCCCTCGCTTCTTACCAAGCGAATCAAAACGCCGTGGAACATTCTACTTGGTGCGTGGCCTTACGGCGCATCTGGGCAGGGATCGACGCATGGTTCAAAAGTGGCTATGCCATTTGCATACGCGCGCAGGTACCTTACATGTCGGTTATTCCGGTCTCCTTTCCTTCACAATGAGGCTCTCCTTTAGGTAGCTTCCTTTCCACCACGCCGAAATCGCAAGAAAAAATGAGTCTAGGACGCAGCCACCCAACAATTAATCGAACATACTGTTGTCCATACCTGCAACCGGTTCGGGGTCGCCTGATTGGCTGCATAAGAAGTCCATATGTACACGTATCATAGGCATCAGGAGGCAGCCCAACGCTACATAGAGCAAAACTCAATCGCGCATACACTCGGCGATGATTCATTATTGACATCGGCTATATTCGCTTTTGACCTCTTGATCACCCATGTCTCAGATGTAGGTATGTATCATGTAATACCCCTTCGAGCTACTATCACGCGAAGTTGGATACCAAAGAAGGTCACCGGCAGTCACGGTGCAGGGGACATAAGCGCGCACAGCCTTTCCGTGCCGACCGATAGTGCTGACGAGACACTATTCTGGAACATGGGAAAGTCGACAATACGATTCTGCAATCCCATGGTTCATGTCGTGCGTGTGGTCCTCCTGCTGCTTGATCTGCGGCTGAGGTGACATTCAGCTGTCTGCGAACGCCCTTCCCATAGTCTCCACGTGGAACTGTTACTCGCTCGCGACCGGAAATAGATGCCCAAAGCTTCTAGAATCAAGATATCTCAACTAATTGAAGAACACGAAGTCCAAGACAGAATTACGTTACACCGAGACTGTTTTTTCTTCGTACTGCAAACTGCAACAAGCAGTGTTGGTCTGCCGTACCACAGCGTCGGTCGGCGCCGGTCTGGCTCCCTCTTTTGAGGTACCTAGGTACCTAAAGCAGCCTCCATTTTCTTTTTCAGTGCTTCCCCGCAATGGCGACCACGTTGTCGGCGCTGCGGGCGGCACCGACGCTTCACTTAGCACAACACCGCCACAAGCTAGTGGCATTTTCAGATCTGCAGAATATCGACAAAACCATCGAGGGTAACACTTGCGACACGTAATTCAACATCTTGCTAGATCGCATACACGCCTCAAGATAGGCCTGTGCAGATATTCGTCGCAATGCGGCTAGTCCTGCTGCCACAGCCCCGAATCTCCTGCAAGGTAGCATTGCCTTAGGTAGCGCAATCAGGCTCCCAAAGCAGACAACATCTCCTGAATGAGGCTGTTGCACTCAGGCGCATATGTGTGAAATATTCTAGAAGGCTGCATCAACCCGCCAGGTTACCTACAAAATGGGCTCGCCCCTTGGTCACCAACGAGATCGTGTAACCCTACCCGGCGTCCCAGATTCAAGACAGAAATCCCATGCTGTCGGTATTGGTATTTTGCTTTTCGGAGACAATACCGGCATCGGACGACAGTCAGATTGCCGCGGAACGTTGCATCGTATCTCTGTCCTCCCCGCCTCCGCTTTTACTGTTTGCTTGAGCAACGCGCTGATCTACGCTGGCCGGACCCGCAGATTACGGGGGAGCCGTAGAAGGTCGTTGCTCGTGTCGACGTGATCCATGGCAAGCTGTTACTCGAATAATTGCAGTTTTGATTTCAAAGCCTTCTCGGCGTGCACGTTCGGCATGTTGCAGCTGTGTAGGGATTGTCAAGCAGACAATTCATGTTACCAACCAGGTGTTGTAGTCGACTCAACTGGCTACCAGCCAACGGTGCGAAGGTGACACAAATCAGTCAGAAAATGAGAAGGGAACCAACTAGGAGGTTTTAATATTATATTCGTAGAATTGAAATAGGTGATTAGATATATGCTAATCCAAATGTGGATGAAACCGGTCTATATCCCATACAATACGCGACCAATCTAACTATAAATGGGTATCGCACGCGTATTTTCGCGTCCAAATCTCTAATCAGCCGCGCCCTCATCTCCACATACCGCCGTCCATATCAACCACCCCCAATCCTCCGGCTTTTCTTTCTTTCTTTCTCTTTCTCTTTTGTTTTGACCTTTCTTTTCCCCTTTCTTTCACATTTTTATTTTCTCTTTCTCTTTCTTTCTTTCTTTGTGGGGCAAGAAGTCTTGCACCGTGTGGCTGGTGCTTGGGGCTCGGTTTGCCCCAGGACCGGATACGTGACCGTTACGCCTCCATGCAACGTGTGTCGAAAGAATCGGGGAAAGGGGTCGACAGAGGATGTCATCTGGAGCCAGTTCGAATACATTCTGGTCCGCTCGTCAGACGAACTCGCCACCTTCGTGAGAACCGATCCCAGTATACGCCACGATGTCTACGGCCGAGAGTAGCAAGGCGGTCACTATCGAATCAACTACTGAACCGCTTTGCTCGCTCGGGACTGCAGATGCGATACCAAGGTTGTTGATCCGAGCTTGCCGGCTCGATCTGCGTAGCCGGTGAAAGCGGCAGTTTATCGATCGCCACAGTGAACAAGCCATACCGACCATGCCATCCACCGACGAGCTTTGCATCTAGGCACCCGGGTTACAGCTGCAGTGATGATTATAAACGGGCCAGCTAGAGGTGAATGTGGCAAAGCCCCTATGTATGAGCGAGGGCCACCGAGTTACGTCCGTAGCAGGCAGCTAACTGCTGTCATCTTGGTAAAATTCCGTCCCGTGATCGTAAATAATATGCCCAGGCAGCAGATGCATTGTTCAAGTACTCTTGTGACTCGGTCACTGCTTTCGTTATGCGTAACATTTCCAAGTTGTTCTACCACTCCAGTCCTCGGTCCCTTCGGAAATGGTCTGCCTGTGCAGCCTATCAGCTGACCTATTAGTCAGGACATGGGTGTATGTGTTATCTTAAAGTAGGAAGTCTGGTATTATTGTCGTGATCATCATGTCGCCACACTTATAGGGCCGAAGGTGAGACGTTTGATTTAGCCTAGCCAGATCCTTTTTCCAAGACTAGCACCCCGACACTCCGCTGTAAGAGCATAAACGGGTCATGAGAGTGGATCACTAGGGTGTGATATTGAAGGTGACCGATGTAAACTATGCTATGCCCTAGGAATGGGCATATACCGTACTTGGTGTTATTGCTCTATGCCGCCCTGGTGAGTGACACATCCGGGTTTCCGCGGATGAGCCGGGGCATACACGTTTACGGAAATACGGCGCTAGGTCAGGCACGACGTGAGTCATAGACGTATAACTAGCGTATAACCTAGCATAGAACTCAATGCAGATGTCTTAGAGCCCTCGTTAACGTTCGGGTAGTTAAGGCGTGACAGGTTACAAGTGGGTGAGTCCGTGGTGTCCGATATTCATGAATCGCCCGCATATTATGTAGTTGACCAGGCGAGTTACTCACTTGAGGAGAGCATCTTGACTCACTAGTATGTTCGTTTTACTATCATGGTCGTTGTGTCATAATTGTCTATTATTTAACTTCATATAGCCTGAACTTTATGAGCACACCCTTCTGTCAGATTTGAAATATTAAGTGAATAAGGGTTTTTTACTCGTTTAATAGGGCACTTGCTTATCATCACATACGTATAGTAAAACTATGGTGAAATTATATAGTATATATGTAACTAACCTAGTGGAGTGCGTTGTAATACACCTCACTTATGTGCTTCATTGTGTGCCTGTATTATATTTATTCTATCACACAAGTTCCGAGGAAATCGGACTATGTCGGTTCGGATTGGTTGACTTAGGCCATTCCATATATCAACCCGTACTGCATAATTAGGATCATTAAAGTGTCAACCACTACCATGTTACACATGTTACAGCTCGTTTCGGGAGTATGTTTTTTTATATCCATCGTTGTGAGTACAAGTTCTAACAGAGAGATACAAATGACTGTGGTATTGGGTATAGCTAAGATACACGCATTAGGCAAACGTTGCAATTATTCGATATGATTTGATCGATCATATGGCCGTACTATTTACTCGCGGTGTAGCGTGTAGTCACTTGGTTTCACTAATCAAGAAAAAGGCACAAGGCTAAACAGATTAAGATTATGTTTGAAGTAAGAAAAGTAACAAGATAAATCGAACATAACGCATGACATGGGATAGAGTTGGGAAATAGCCCGTGGCTGGATTATAGACCTTCCAAACAGGATGAATATGAAAATAAGGTTGTACGGGAATACTACAGCTAGCTTGTCCCCCTTGAGATAGTGGTTGGCTTGTTGACGCAGTATGCTTTTGTCCTTTGCCCATTTGTACTAGAGTTGCAATTCAATACACAAAGCATATATCGATATGTATCATATTAAATGACCTACGAATGTAAACACTTTTCCGTCGTCACCTACTATATGATATTATTAGGTACACCTTCTCTGTCTCATATGTGAATTCGAATAGCCAACAGGTATCCGTGAAAGTACTCTACTGTCACGTAGCTAACCTCGCGCTGTGGATGAGACTGTACTCCAAAATACCTAGAAAATGTATGTACTCCAGCCTGATACGTGCACATAAAGAATAAGAGAGCCAGTATTATGAAAAAAAGGAGGTGCGCAGTGATCATGACAAATATGCCCAACTTCATGCGACTCACAAATATGGATAGTATTGTACAACCGGGTTGGATTTTCACTTGACTTGTACAGTACAGCTGTGAGATATGCTATCTCAGTAATCCGACACCCGAAATTTACACTCTGTTGCCATACCGACTAGTCAAGGTACATTAAAGTCATCGCTGACCCAGTCTCATTTATTATCACATGGAATCGAATGAATGCTACGGATAGGAGGAAGTACACGATATATTGCGAATGCTAATACAATGACATGTTACACGGACCCGTCTCAGCTTGCCCTCACACAGCAAACTGCTGAATCGGCACTTGGATCGAACTGAGTCCCGCCTGCTCGCGTCACTAGGCAACCTCACCATCGTGGATAGAATGGAACACGGGTCTGTGCTCTACGTCCTGCGCTCATATCTGGGGTGACAGGTAAATTGAACAGGTAGGATATATGCCGAAGCGATAAAATATGGCGACAGGCTATGTAGCGCTGTGTGGATGTGATCATATGGGAGGTAGTCGTATTCCACGTAAACAAAGGGTCGGGACACTGATCAAGTTGATGAGCACGGCGTCATGAGTCACATATTTTTAATGGTTAGCATGCAAGTTGGTTACAGTGAGTCACCTTGGGCACATGATGCTGGTGGGCACTCAGATTAGAATTGATTTGAAAGACGACGAAGTTTACTATCAAGCCCAGGATGCATTAGGCATTCACGATCAATGGCAGAGACAAGACAGAGTGCTTTCATGTGTTCGTCGAATTGATTATGTCTCGATGGACCAATCCATGTAGTAGACCCCCTTAACCCTTATGGTACAGTGAACACCCTTAAACGCAGAACCCAATTCCGTTACCCTCGTGACCAACCGCAGTGCAAGTAGTAGTTTGCGGCAATCGAGAAAAATGACTTCATAACAACGTGAAAACCCCGCCCAGGACTGAAGATCGCCGACTTAACCACCGAAACCGTAGAGGGTGCGGCCTTGTCGCTTGAGAGCGTAGACGACGTCCAGAGAGGTGACGGTCTTGCGCTTGGCGTGCTCGGTGTAGGTGACGGCATCACGGATGACACCCTCGAGGAAGGACTTGAGGACACCACGTGTCTCTTCGTAGATCACTGTAGAGTAGACGCGTTAGTGGATGGACGCGACGGGCGCGATTAGATAGGTAGAACTTACTGGCTGAGATACGCTTGACACCACCACGACGGGCGAGACGTCGGATAGCGGGCTTGGTGATACCCTGGATGTTGTCACGAAGAATCTTGCGGTGACGCTTGGCGCCACCCTTGCCGAGGCCCTTGCCACCTTTGCCGCCTGTTCAAGATGGGTTAGCGACGGCGATGCGTTAAGGCTGAAGCTGAAATGCAGCTGAGCATGCGATGCAAGGGGATACTTACGTCCAGTCATCTTGAAGATGGGTTAAGTGAAGTAGAGTGAAGTGTGGTTGGGTAGATGAAGTTGTTTTGCTTGCTGTGTTGATGCTTGATGCGAGCGGCGCGGGTGAGGCTGATATGCAGGCGGGATGTTTGGGAGATGGAAAGGTTGAGACGTGGGGAAAAGAGACCGGCTTTAAATATGAAAGGTGTGGTAGGTGCAAGTAGCTCGAAATCAGATCAGCCTGGGATTGACGCGAACTCGTGCCTGATCAGCCCCAGTGTTAAAAAATAAGCACGTCGCCGACCAATGGAAAAAAGGGAAGGTAAGCGCTCCGCAGCAGTTACGTGCACCCACAGTTGCAGAACTAATCCCGATTAGGACTATTTCAGGTAAAACCTTAAGTTAATATCGGCCAATCATTAA
Organism: Hypoxylon sp. FL1857; assembly: GCA_022578955.1. Lineage (NCBI taxonomy): Eukaryota > Fungi > Ascomycota > Sordariomycetes > Xylariales > Hypoxylaceae > Hypoxylon > Hypoxylon sp. FL1857. The sequence continues at coordinate 554,148 of MU400386.1, forward strand.
TTTGCACGCACGCCGTTTTTGGCATTTTACACTTAACCTCGGAATAGTCACTGCACATACTTTACAAGTATGCGAACACATACCACTGTGCATTTTAATATCTGAGGATAGTGCTATTTTTATGCATCACTAGGGCTGACAATGGCTTCGAGAAGCCTCATCCAGCCTTTGTCTGGGGATTTATTGCACATGTAACCCGTCGTGATGGTATTCTATGTGTATACTAATGCACCGCCATGCCCTACATACCGTGCCGTACCTGCTTTAATGCCCTTAGATAGACACATGACTGGCTCCTTTTTAGATACCTAGGTGCAATCTATTATAATGTGACCAATGAATAGAAGCACATTCAACTTGCCACTTGCGGTACATACTGTACTGTGACTTACATAATTATAATGGCTGCAATCCATATTCTTTCACGGCACGCCGTAATTTTGACATAAGGAGGTATGTGCATATGAATACATGTAATGGTATTCGGGTCGGGTGCGTTGGTAGGTGCAACTTCCAGCTCTTGCTGTGAGCTCATACTGTAGAGGCTGGATTGCAATTGCCAATATCTACCTAATCTAAGGTATGTATCGGTTGCAATTAATCGAACGTGGTACGTACCTATAGTGGTAAGTGCACCTATTTCTTGATTTGGACTACCGAACGTGTACAAAAGCGGTAAAGCTCCTGTAATACTGGACCCGTGCGTTAGGCTGCACCCAATCAGAAATTAGCTGGGTCTTGGAAGGCGACCAAGGCTTCGAAATTCGCACCTAAATCCTCTGCACATTTCGACAGCAAAACGCACCCCTGTCTCCCCCCGAAAAAATAATCAACAACACACAACCAAAAGCAGGCGCGTTTTTGAATTTTCTGATCCTGCACTGACGCACTGGCCATCTGATTAATCGATGCCCCAGGCGACCGCTACCCGCGCACCTAATCAGCCAGCACCAGAACCCACTTTCTCACATATTTAACCCGGGTCCCCCACCGCTCCTCCAATCCATTTTCTTTCTACATCTACAACCCACACAACAATCCTCATCCGCCTTCTCATCTATCAACAAACAGCCATCAATCCATCAACCACTTTCATCAACTCTATCACCAAACCAAAACAACCACTCAACAACATCATCAGCAATGGCTCGCACCAAGCAGACCGCCCGTAAGTCCACTGGTGGCAAGGCTCCCCGTAAGCAGCTCGCCTCCAAGGCCGCTCGCAAGTCCGCACCCTCCACCGGAGGTGTCAAGAAGCCTCACCGCTACAAGCCTGGTACCGTCGCTCTCCGTGAGATTCGTCGCTACCAGAAGTCGACCGAGCTTCTGATCCGCAAGCTCCCCTTCCAGCGTCTGGTAAGTCATTGTCATACCTAACCTCGCCGACACTGCGCACTCGTGTCATTTGACGCGTTTTCGCCCCGGTCGCATTCCCTCTTTACGCGGCTTCCCCGCAACGCGACGATCAACATTAGACTAACGCGACATGCAACAGGTTCGTGAGATTGCACAGGACTTCAAGTCTGACCTGCGCTTCCAATCTTCGGCCATCGGCGCTCTCCAGGAGTCCGTTGAATCCTACCTCGTCTCTCTCTTCGAGGACACCAACCTGTGCGCCATCCACGCCAAGCGTGTCACCATCCAATCGGTCAGTACCTACACTACAATACCTTCCATTGAGCTACATACTAACAACTTTACAGAAGGACATCCAGCTCGCCCGCCGTCTCCGTGGTGAGCGCAACTAAGCATAGCAATGCTTCGTGTTCTCTAGTGACTTTGGCGGATGAAGGGGTTTTGGTGGGCTGTTACTGCCCTCTTTATGATTCCACAGGGATGGCATGATGACTCGGTTTTACAAGGGAAAGGGTAATCATTACGGCGTTTGAGAGATTGCGTTGCCTTTTGCACGACGAACATGGATTGTACATCAGTGATAAGCAGTCTGCTTTTTCTGCGCTGCGATACTGAACACAATGAATTCTAAATTCTAAAACACTTGGTAGCCCTTCTTCCGTAGTGACTGAACTTGTAGCATGTCGCCGACTCCTCATGACATTGATGCCTGGCGACCCACTAGATCGTCTCATGAACGCCAAACCCCACCAACAACTAATGTGCCGTGACCTTATGTATGTCCTGAGCTCCAATAGTATTGACTTGTACTTGTAGTGACACCACCCCTTGGTGTTTCTGCTTTATATTACCCTCTTGAACCTTTCAATGGCTCATGTGGGTATAAGGTGATGTGTGACTATTACATTCATTCTCTAACGGAAGCTGGCGTAAGCTCATATGGTGTTCTGTATTAATGTTGGCAATAATCTTAGATCATCATAGTTAACTCTTTGAACAAAATAGCGACGCATATACTCTGGCTTCTATGCAAAGATCTAAGTACATCTGTGGCTCATTCTTCTCGACTGGCGATCGTTCTCGGTGGTTACCTTAACGCCGCCATGAAACAGTTACGCGCGGCGCGCCCCGGGGCTTCTCTTTTAGGCCTCCGCCCACTGCTGCGGCACTAGGTAATAATACATATAGGAATATAGAGATGATCCCGCGATTCCGCCAGGAAACAAATATTGCTCTTCGGGCTTGAAGCGAATCCTACCTACTTACCCGAAAATCGGGAATATCAAGTTTCGCAAAATCGGCCTTTGCCACGTTGAGCCGGACATTGATCGGAGTCTGCTGGATGGGATGTGAGATTTGGGATTTGGAGTCTGTGGCGAACTGGTACCGCCGGCCGCCGGACTCCTACGTAGTTTCATGGTGATACAGGGCGTCCCGTTTGTTGGTTACCGCCCTGCCGCCTCTCATCTACAATTACTCATGAGGGTCCATGATGAGAAAGGCCACCCGCAGCATTGCCGGGAAATCATCTCATATTTTCGGAAGCATACTTTTTAATCGGAAAGCCAGGTAAGCTTGTGGATGCCTAGGTATTTTGGACGTATGTTATACTATTCAGGATTGAAATTATACATTCCACTCATTCTTGCGAGTCTTTAGCTGATGCTATGTGCCTCCCTTAATAGAACCAAGGCTATCAAGGAAACATAGTGATTACAAATTATTACCTTGATCGATATTACTTGCTTTGAACTTACAACAGATAGCTGTATATGGATGGATGTATTATGGTAATTTTTATTTCTTATAACTTTGGGATTATTTACTTTGTTACTTGGGGGCACTTTTAGAAATGCTTAGCAGTGCATTGTAAGGCGGGTTGGAATATTACTACTGAAGTTCACAACTCGTACACAGCACGATTCAAAGTTGAAGAAGACGATTTTTAATTAGCCAACGTACAAATCATTTCTACTGCCTAATATAACAATTGCGACACATCAAACTCCAAACCGAATTTGACGAACTCCCATGCACCCATTTTTAAGCCCCTTGCAGCCACTTCCTCTCCCTTCAGCTCAAGTAGTTCTTCCCATTCTTCGGATGCGCCTTGGTAAGGACATCGAAGGCGCCGGTACCGATCTTGCCCAGCCGTCCCATGACGATTCGGCTACTGGGCGTGCTCAGATCATCCCAATCTCCGTCGAGAACAGCGTCCTTCAAGAAAGCCAAGGTGGTCTCGAAACTCATCTTGGTGAACGGACTGACGTTGCCCTTCAGACCGTTGCGGTTGAAGGGGGTGAACCCTCCGTTCCTCGTCATGTAGTCTCCGATTAGGTTGAGATGGCGTTTATCGACGCTAATGCCGTGACCGTCGAAGACACCAGCGAGTTCTCGGATGATACTGCTGCGTGCCGCTTCCACACCGTAGACTTGGAGCACCGCCGCGATATCGTTCGTCTGGATCCTGTTGGGGTTGATGAAGTCGCCGTACTTCTGCATGGCGCGGAGATTGACGCCGTTCGTATGGACTACCGGCCTCTCTTCTTCCTTTCCGGTCTGCGGGTTGACGATTTTCTCTTTGGCTACAAAGGTACATGTGCGAATACCGTCGATTTGTTGGATGAGTGTCTTCCGGACCGCGTCCTGGACGATGCTCAACATGAGGAGTTTGGGTATGTTGGAGTCATATTCCAGCGTGAAGTCACACCACTCTCCCTTCTTCTCGTCACATTCGTAACGGGATACAACAGGGGTCCTCTCCTTGACACGATTTTCGCGTGAGCCTGCCTCCTTTCTACGACTTGAGCCCTCCTCATCCTCGTCGTCGCTTGGTGGAGGTGGACTACCGCCAAATCCTTCGTCCTCAGGCTCGTCTTCATCCTCGGGTGACGCCTCGCGCTCCAGTCGTCTCTGGATTTCGTCGTCTTCATCGTCATTCGCGCCATAGGAGACTGCCTGTGCTCGGTTCGCTCGTTGCTTGGCGTTTGTCGCGTCATCATCATCGTCGTCATCGTCATCATCTTCATCGCGAGCCACGGCATCGGGGTTGCCTGAAGCCATCTCCACCACTCCGGCTTTAACACCAACCTCGGGGACTGCGCCACCATCTTGAGCAGTCTTTGCCTTGATTTCCTTTTTGATCAACCTCTCCAGCACAGGTAGGAATTTGACCTCCAAGGTATCAAGAACGTCGGGAATGCTAATCGCGTACGTTTTCGTGTATTCCTCAGAGGGGAAGAACTCAAGATGGATATCGAACATTTTGGCCAGGCGGTAGCCGATGCCTTTGCCAACGCGCTCCTTTACTGTCGCCTTGTCGAGGACGTGCGAGAGAGGGAGAATACTAATCGCCTTCGCAAATGTCTCGCCGTCCTCCTCCGACAACTCTTCGTTCAGCAATAGCGTCATGGATGGTGTGGAAATATGGTCACTAGCTGTCATGAGAATTTCTCGTAAACGGGGGATACCGAGAGTAACGTTCTTCGCGGAGTGACCAGCCAAATGGAAAGTGTTCAATGTCATTTGGGTTGAGGGTTCACCAACAGACTGGCCAGCAACGATGCCCACTGCTTCGCCAGGCTCCATCAGCGAGCTGAGGTATTTAGAATAGAAGAGCTTCTCCGCATATTTGCGAGGAATGAGCAGAGCACCCGACTTCTTCTCGCCCTTGTCGCCCTTCTCCTTGATTAGACCGTCTTTGTTGCTCTTGATGTAGTCGGATACCTTTTCGTAAAACTTCTCCGAGGTGGCGAACGCGTGACGGTTGGGATTAAGCTCCGTATGAATAGGGTCGGGTCCCTTCGGATCGTTCATCTTGGCGTGCTTGACAGCTTTCTTTTGGTACTTCTGAGCAAAGTCTTTGGACTCATAGATCTCTTGTTCCCATCCTCGCTCAGCAATTCCAAGGCGATCAACTTGGGATATTTGGTTGCGCAGGACAAAACCGAAATCGGTCAAGTATTTCTGCTTGGTGATATCTAAGCCGTCTTCACCGTATAGGAATTGAATCATCGATCCATCAGCGTCTCGTACCGAGGAATCGTAGGAAACCTTAAGTCCTTCCATTCCCTTGATAAGACATCTCTGCAGATAACCTGATCGGGATGTTTTCACGGCTGTATCAATAAGACCTTCTCGACCAGCCATGTGATGGAAATAATATTCTTGAGGTCGAATGCCAGTCAAGAAACGATTGACGATATAACCACCTGCTCGTACACTGGTTTCGAAGGGCCGGAAACATGGCAACGATTTACCGCTGACCATTAGAGGTACCCTCCTGCCTTCAAGAACTTGTTGGCCAAGGTTGCAAGAAATCAGGTTTGCGTTGACGGAGCTACCCTTTGCACCAGACGTGGTCATCGACTGCATCTGGTTCTTCGGGAACTGCTTTTCAAGTCCTGCAGGTAGACAGGCAACAGTAATCTCGCTAGACAGGCCGCCAGATTTTTGATTCATAATGTGATCCAGGTCTTCTTGCTTGGAGTCATCGCGCATAACCTCCTCTAGTCGTTCTAGTAATAAGGGATCCGTACTGGTAATATCAGGGCGGTCACCTAAACTAACGTACTTTGCAGCGGCCTCAAGACCGATATGGTCCGCAGCCTTCAACTTCTCCTTGCGTGTCTTTTCACCCTCGGGAGTGAGCCTCAAATCGTCCATACCACAACTGAATGCGCGCATATTAAGGTATCGAGTAAGAAGACGACCTAGACAGCTGAGCAATTTAGCGGCATGTTCAGGGCCCCAAATCTCGTGAATCGAATGAATGAAGCCGCCTCCGCTGGGACCCAGCTGCGACTTGTCGAGAATGCCGGAAATGAATTCGCCGTCGCTGAAGAAGACTTCACCTTCTTCAGTGAACTTTCCCCAAGCAGTCCCCTTTACCTGCGATTTCCCGGAAAGCCAGAGATCACCAGCACCGGGCGGCTTCATGTTCTTCAATATGGTTGTAATAACCTGTTTTCCGGTCCAGCGCCTGGCTGGTTTTATGATGGCTGGTGGTACGAGTTCAAGCCTCTCAGAAGCAATATGACCACTCTCGGGCCGCAGTGCGCTGTATATAAGCTGGTGATATGCGCTTTTGTCGAAGAAGGTATCCTTGTTACAAAGAGCTACCGAGACGGACAAGTGATCCTGAATCAGACCTCGGAGGGGCTTCCCGGCAGTGTAGGAGAGATATTGGTGATCCGTATCGGCAATTTGTAAAGCTTCTGCACGAGCGAGCTCGTTCTGTGGGAAGTGCATATTCATTTCGTCACCATCGAAATCCGCATTGTATGTGTTACAGTTCGCGTAATGCATACGAATGGTCTTTTCTCCGGGTAGGACCCTGGCTCTGTGGCCCATGATGGAGGGCTTGTGGAGGGTGGGTTGGCGATTCATCAGCACCACATCACCGTTTCCGAGATGGCGGTGGACCTTCTTGCCTTTCACTCCGGCGTATTCCTGGCTCGTCGGGGCAAGAAGCTGGTTAGCTAGTGCAACACGGTCGTCGGCGGATTTGTTCCTCAGATTGATGATTTGGCCATTCTCGTTTTCGATCGCTGCGGCACCAGGCCACTTATCAACGCCGTTGATAACTGCTTGCTGCATTTCTCTGAAGTTATGGCTCGTAACTGGCTCTGGATAAGTTAACTTTTTAGCAAAGACAGGCGGAACGCCTATTTCGCTAGTCTCAATGTTCGGGTCTGGAGAAATGACACTTCGAGCGGCGTAGTTGACACGCTTGCCCATCATGTTCTTTCTAAAAAGTCCTTCCTTTTTCTCGAGCTTTTGCTTGATACCATCTTCATTTCTTTTTCCGGCGGCACCGCGGATCGGATTCCTATCCCTATCAATTAGGGAGTTTACACAATCCTGAAGCTGAACGCAGGCCTCGTGCATTTCAGACATATCTCGTCTTCGGGCTGTCGAGTTAGGGTCATTTCCCTGCTGTAAGATCTCCTTATGGATCTGGGCAATTCGAGCACACGCTGCAAGAATCTGCTTGTAGAGTGAGTTTTGTTGGGCCTCTGCAATCGAGTCGCCTTGCTTGGCTTCCGGGCGATACTTGTTAGGCGGAACAAGGACGGTTTGAATGAAGAAATTGTCGGCAGGGAGTTTCTTTCCGAGAGGTCTAGAGTTGTAAACTAGACTCATTATCTCTTGTTCTTTTTCAAACAAGAGCTGTAGTCGAGCTTGGACTTCCATCGAGTTGACATAACGTTGCTGAGGCTTTGGCTCTGCGTCTGTTTTCGTCTTCGAATTTTTGACAGGAGCGTCGCCGCCCGACATTATTACGTCTCCATTTTCATCAAGCTCTTCACCCTCACCCTCCTCGTCTTCATCATTTTCCTGTTCAACCTCTCCTTCGCTCGACGGTAGGTCAATATCAGCAATTCCTTCGTCGGTCTCGTAACTGCGTTTCTTGGCTACATCTGCCTTGGATTTCCGCCTGATAGCCAGGGCGTCTCTGTGTTCCATATTACGCTGTGCCATTTTGGCCTGGTCTTTGGCGCTGAGTGGCTTCTCAAAGATCTTGACAAAGCGGTCTTTTCTGAAATTTGGGGATATGGCATTGCAAGTAGCGCACCCTCTGCCTTTGGTCATATCTCTAAAGAAGTTCTTTAGGACTTCTCTCCTGGCTTCGGATGCGCCTTCATGCTTGCCTTTTCTGATATCGGCAGTTCCCAGCCTATGTCTTTTCAGAGTTTTCTGGGTATATGCCTCTCTCAAGCGAACTACCCTATCAAGGGCCGAGCTTTCCTCGCCCTCGGAAAGATTTTCATCTTCCACTTGTATATCGGTGGTCTCGGCTGTAATATCGTCTAGGTAATTGGCCGCATCTATAAGACCGAATTGGAGAAGACGTAGCTTGCATGCGACAAGACTGAGGTCGGCTCGTCGCATTCGAAAGCGGAAGCAATACTGACATTGCGCTCGAAGCAATCTTAGAATCTGGTCCATAAAAACCGGGTGATATACTGGGACAGGCAGATCGATATGGCCAACATGGCCAGGGCAATTCGGTTGCGCAAGATTACATGTTGTACATCTATAGCAGTTATATTAGTATGCGACACGCGATAGCACACGTCTCTATCCTCCTTACACTGAGTCGCCCCAAGCTCCAAGAGCAGGATCGTAAAGACCGCCGGGTATCGGGTTCAGGAGACTGTCAAAGGTAGTTGGGTTCTCAATCCTCTTCACCGAAATAGCTTTGATCTCGGCGGGAGTGAGGAAGTCGAAGTCGACGCTGTCGATCGCCGACGCTATAGGCTGTGATATGTTCATGGCTGATGGAGCTATGCTTCACAGCCGAGCGCAGTCTTCTATAGAATTATTAGAGCCAAGAATTGGAGCTATTAGAGTTCCGTATAGAGTCGAGGCGCTCCCGGAAAACTCTTATCAATTCATGGCTTTGCGCTCTTCTGGTAAATGGATTATATCGGACGGCTGGACGAGAGCTGCTTTGAACGGTTTTTTAGTGGGGTTGGGTGGACGCTACAAAATTTTGGAGCTCGAACTTTTTAGCGGTCGCGAAAGGCAGAAACGGGTGGTCATGTGACATGGCTTATCTTCTGATTCTTTATCGCACTTTAGGTACCTGGACTTATGCATTGTGACACAACATTGAAGCAAAGAGGATAGCCCTGTACATAGCCTGCCCGGCAGCAACTCCGTCCTTTTGTTCTGTACGAGCCTGACAAACCTATGCGATCGATATAGCCGAAATCAGACGTGGGTTGGATTTGCCTTTCATTACCTGCTTAGCTAGCCCAGGCAGGTAGATCGTTAGGATCTTATCCTCCCAAACCTACATTAATACCCTATCACCTGGATAGTCGACTCATATGCTTCCTTGAATTGCCCAGTGTTTTGCATCATAGAGCTGGATTTATAGTCGTTTATAATGGACAGACACGGCTCGCCTGGCCTTGGGCCGCGCAACGACGCATCTCGAATACAGAAACCAGACTCCGCCGCCGACAAAGCAGCAAAGCTCGCCGCTCTCAAGGCGCGCGTATCCGCAGCTATAGGGACGACAAAGGCAAAAGGAGGGCTGAACGTCGGTCTGCACCCGGCATTGGAGGATATCGGGCAATGGAAACCCGGCGGTAGTAAGGCCAATGATTCGAAATCCAGCTTGAGCTCGCGATCGCGTAACGACGGGAGCAAGGCTCAGCCCAAGAAAGCCCTCGACCTATCCGGTCCGTCACAAGAAGAGATAAAGAGCAATCCATATTTCGATGCGAACCTAGGCGCCCCCAGCGTAAAACCGCGACAATCACGTCATCTCATATTCAACCAGAAGGGCAAATACATCCAGCAGGCGAACGCGCTACGGCGACAGGCCGCGCTCGAAGCTCTGAAGAAGAAGATTGCGGCGGGCACGCGGAAGGTCGGCATAGACGAGGACAAAGACGTCGAGAAGAACTTCGTAGTCGAAGCGCCGCCCGAAATCGAGTGGTGGGACGAGGGCCTGGTAGATGGCAAGAACTACGACAATATCGAGGATCCCAAATACCTCAAGATCGACACGGAAGACACCATAGTTACTAGATATATCCAACACCCCGTCCCCATCGAACCGCCTCAAGACAAGAATGTCCCTCCGCCGAAACCCATGTACCTCACCTCTACCGAACAGGCCAAGCTGCGCCGCCAGCGCCGAATGGCAGACCTGAAGGAAGAGCAAGCCAAGATCAGGCTGGGCCTCGTGCCTGCGCCGCCGCCCAAGGTCAAGAAGGGCAACCTAATGCGAGTGCTGGGCGAAGAAGCCGTCAAGGACCCGACGGCGGTCGAAGCGCGCGTGAACAAGGAGATCGCGGACCGGCACGCGAAGCACGTGCAAGCGAACGAGGAGCGCAAGCTGAGCAAGGAGCAAAAGCACGAGAAGCTCGCGGCGAACCAAGAGAAGGACGCGGCCAAGGGCCTGCACATGCTCGTCTTCAAGATCAACAGCCTGGCGAACGGCCAGCACCGGTACAAGATCAACATCAACGCGGACCAGCTGGCTCTGACGGGGCTCGTGATCATGCACCCCAAGCAGAACCTCGTCATCGTCGAGGGCGGCGAGTGGTCCATCAAGCACTACAAGAAGCTGATGCTGAACCGCATCAACTGGACGGAGAACCTACCGTCCAGGGAGAAGGACGCGCAGAACGAGGCTTTGAAGCAGTGGCTCAAGGCCGAGAACGAGGATGGTGGGCTAAAGGACTTGGCGGAGAACCAGTGCAAACTCATATTCGAGGGCGAGATCAAGTCCCGTGCGTTTAGAAAATGGGGGAGCAAGGTCTGCGAGACGGATAGCGAGGCGAGGGAAGTGCTGTCCAAGTCGAAGTTAGAGAACTTCTGGAATCTGGCGAAGTCTACCCACTAAGTTGCTTAGGCGGCGTGCTTATAATAGGAAGATTGTAATAATAAAGAGTAGGAAGACCTGATCATCAAGACTTGCAAAGTGCTCTTGTTTTACATGTAGTTGCATTTGTATTAACTAGACACCTTGCGGTGCAGATTATCCCTCTGGGTGCTTTTCCCTCAACTCCCAGCAATCCTAAAGAAGAAGCCCAATTTGCTTATCATTGTACACAAGTCTGAACCTGTCGGCAATTACCAAGGCGCTATCAGGCACCATCTAGCTCCATCATGCCCTCCTCGAGGTCATCGTCATCCATATCATAATCATCATCAAAACTCTGCATAGCCTGGGCTCTCTGTAAGGCCTCTACGGCCGCATTATCGTCCTGTAGTTCCCTAATCCTCTCTTCGTCCATCTTCTTCTGATGCTCTTTCAGGTCTTCGAGACTCCACATGCTGATACCTTCCTGGTCCTTAGATTTGAAGGGTCTCGCCATATCTCGCAAGAATCGCTTCGCCGTAATGACAGCCATATCGGTACTGAGGTTACTGTCGACGTCTTGCATAGCCTGGTTGATCCACTTGGGGAGCTGTAATCTCTTCTTCTGGAAACGGCGGTCGGCCAACACCATGATTCCGTAGTCGTCTTTCCCTCGGAGCACGCGACCAAGACACTGGGCGGCGTGTCGCATAGCGTCGAAAGACAAGAAGTCGTTCTCTCGAATTCGGTAGGTTTCTCGCAGGAACTCTAACCTAGCTTTGAGGATACGTGACTCTGTGTATTGGAAGGGAACACCAATGCACAACACGGTTCGTCCGTACTGATGGTCAAAATCGATACCTTCCGAGACCTTTCCTCGAGCAACACAAAGGAGAACTGCCCCTCTGCCATTGCAGCACGCGGTACGGTAAGTCTCAAGCGCTAGCGAGGTCTCTTGAGCATCAGGAGTCTCAACCAATATCAATTTGTACTTCCAGACTTCGTCCAAAATACCCATACCCTGCCACATACTGATGATCGACTCCATGTACAGGTAAGAAGGGAAGAACACAACCATGCCATCGGGTGTGATTTTGGCGAATTCGGTTAAGAGGTTCCCGTAATTTCGAACCACGCTTGGCTCGTTTCTAACCGTGAAACTGGTAGAGATGGTGGCTTGGTCGCTTCCTCGGGTAACGATCATCGGCAAGAAAGACTTCCTCGCCAGGGTCATCGTGTAAGATTCTTGGACGACTGTAGAGAAGCCCAACATCTTGGGGTACATCTCCAAGGGCGATATAGTACCGGAAGTGATAATGACAGAGCTAAATCGATCAAAAACAGGCTTGATTGCAATCGCTGCATCTAAGCATGTGAAGTGTAAAACCGGATTCGGTACTTCGGCAGTATCTGATTCAAATGGCTCAAGAATAAGCAAGAATCCTTTCTCGTATGTGGCGACGAGTGTTGCGAATGTGGCCACTTCCTGGAGTGGTTGGTAGTCCTCGATGTTCGTAAGTTCGAGAGTCCGCACAAGTGAGGTCAATCTCTCAGCGCAGAATCGCAAGGGCTTCTTCTCGATAAAGGTATGCTCTTTCAGATGCGCAAGGAAAGATGGTGGTGTTTCGGAGATGACCTGGCGAACTTTCATTCGTGTCTTGAGGTACTCGATGAATCGTTTCAAGAAAGCAGTAAAATGCTCTGCCCTTCTGATATTTCCCGGAACAGCCTCCTTGAGTAAATCATCAGGTAGAACTGGGTTAGCCATGAAGGTATCCTCTTGGCGGGCTTCGTCTGCGTCCCTCAGTCCCTCCACCAGCTTCTGGTACTCGTTCTCCAACTGCTCCCGGTCCGTCTCCTTCATCTGTGAGATCTTGTTCTCTAAATTCTGAGCACCCCTGGTAGCCCTTTCCAAGGACTTTTCTGTGATGTCAGTGCTTAGAGACTCGATACAGACGTTGTCTATGTTGTGGGCTTCATCGAAGACAACAATGCAGTCCTTGGAGAATTCCTTGGACACTCGCTCTGCGATTTTGGGGTCCAGCAGGTAGTGATAAGAGTAGATGATGACATTGCAATATTGCATCTGTAATCGTCAATAGTGAGCCTCACGTTCCTAGATAGGCGAATATTAAGAATAAGCCATGGGAAATCCTTACCATTCGTCTTGCGGTGAAATACGGACACTGCTTGTGTTGTTCGCCATATCGCAGGAGGCCATCGAGCGTCCAAACTCCATTTGGGACAAGATTATGCGGCTCCAGGAGATCCAGGTTGTCATGGTAGATGCAGGTCTCGACGCTCTCGCCCTTGTCTTTCTTTTCCTTCACGAAGCCGGCGGTCAAGCTACGGCATCTAGCATCCACGACGGCACCGCTCTTCTCCCTCTTCACAGAAGGATGGAGACAAAGGTTCTTTCGACTGGTGAGGCCTAGTCCACGGAAGTCTTCTACATGGCCAAGCTCTTCTGCCCTGAACTTCATCAGGGCCTTGAGCTCGGCTAGGGCCTTTTCGATCTCGGACATGGTACGGGAGCAGTATATCAGCTTTCGATGCTCGGGGTAGTGTTGCTGATAGGCGATAATGAGTGAAAGCAGCGACACAGTCTTGCCGGTGCCTGAAGGCATTTCCAGCACACAATGGCCGCCGGCGTCGAGGGTCTTCTTTAGATCACACATATATGCATACTGCTCGGGATATATCCGTGGGTACGGAAAGAGGACCGGGAGGTCGTCGATGAAGAACTTCATTTTGGCTGGTTTCTAGTTGGGCGTGACAACGTGAAGATGAGATGCTCGGGGTCAATAGGTCCTATGTCGAGAATTACTTAGGAGGAAACTTGATGCAAGCTGTTGGTAAGTAGAGGCCGGCTCTCTTCAGTCTTTCCAATTGCAATGTTGTTGAAAATTTACGGGTGAGTCAGGTGGCGGCTACTTGCTCAGACCACCCAAAGCAGAGCAAGAGCTTGGCCTTTTTTGTTTTCTTTCACTATACTCTTAAATCGGCATCAGGCATAGTACGTGGATATGTAGCTACACATTTGATGCCGTCTGGCGAATTGGTCACCTTGAAAATGGAAGACCGGCCTCGCAGTTGAAGGTGCTAGGTTCAATGTTGCTAGGTTGCTAAGCTAACGTTTGCTAGCGGATAAGATAAGCCACTGGAATCTTATCGCAGCGCTGTGCAGCCGCTGGCTCATGCACGTTTCCGGCATTGGTACAACATGATCCATGGTCCAATGACGACCTAACAACCTTGGGTTACGTAATCTACTCTACAATTGGTAAATGAGGAACCTCAATAAATCAACATCTCGCAAAACAATGCATTGTGCATCTCCCATTCTACTTCAAACACTCTCAATTTCATACTCCAATATATCCTCTAACAAGGCGCTGACTGCCCCCCCCCCCCCCATGCAGTTGGTTAGGCCTAACGATATCCTCTTGTTGGCTGTTGGTTCCTGACATTAATGTGTCGAGACCCATAATACCTGTCAGCTGTGATTAGATGTTGGAACTCGGTGAACAATCGAGACTTATGTAAGTGGCAGGTGTCTTCGGCGTCAATTACATGCATCGAGACCAGATCAGAATGCGAGATGATCGATTAAGGACTGCCACATTACCGGCGGCTACTAGCATCCTACGCGGGCGAAACTACTTGTAACGACTATCACCGACACTAGTATTGTTCCGACTAATTCATCCGACTCCACGATCTTGGTGAATTGAAGTCGCAATAAGCTTTTTTTTTGGGCTGGAGTTATTCCCGAAACAAAGATCTACAGCTTGTGACGCCGGGATGAGCCGTACGTTCACAGCACGGGAGTTCAATCCATCGGTTTGCTGGTCTATCATAGGAAGAAGTGTCCCGACGGCGCGGACAGTCGGTCCCGATAACATTTTACCTCGCCCATGGCGTTGGGTTAGGTTGGGGTCCTCAGATCAAGAACCAGACTGTCGGAAACGGCACGACGCAGTAGCCAACCCTTTTATTCCCTCCTCTTCATTGTATATAAGTAAAAGTGAGCCAAGTTCGTCTGAGAGACCCGGCTTCGACATTTTGTCCGAAAGCCGCCCGCGGAATTATCGGACCACGGACACCAGAGACGGGGAATTCTGTCCGAGGAACACAGGTCCGATTTTCCCTGTCCGAATCGCACCCGAATTGGACCGAATATTCTGCGAGGTGAAAAAGTTGGAGAGATGTACCCGTCAGCTCTCAGCTTTAGCCTTACCTTACCTGCATTGCTATTTTGAGATGTTACACGGCATCGCTGTTCAGGATGCAACATCGCCGAATATATCGCTGACCACCTGGCTGCAGGTAATGCTACTCGGTAGAATGGGCTTAATCAATTTCTTGTTTCAGGTGATGCTGGATACCGTGAATCCTGCGAGGCCATGCTGCTCGATGGCAAGGCACGCTTCCTTAATCACTGACTAATCATATAGACATGTTGTGGGATAGCTGCGGTCACCTTGATTTGATATCAATCTGATTCATTATGCTGGATTTCCGATGGCGGGCTTATTCGCGTTTCTAGTAGAGTGTTGAAATTTCACCGTGTTTATCTTTAGATCATGTCCATCATAAGCTTCAGTACCCCGATTTATCGTCATTCATCACGAGATCGATATCTCCTAACTGAACAGGGGGGGGCTATTTGTAATAGATGAAGAGTCAACACAGCCTACGCTTGGTGTGTACCAGGGTTATTGCTATTGGGCTTAGAGGACTCTATATTTGCTGAGAAATACGAAATAGCATCATTTCTATATTGTTGGTTCTGTGTATGGAGTGGAATCTCAACGCCATGAATACGATATACGCGATATTCTCAACCAGTTATGATTAGCATGGTGGGGTGACTTATAAGATCGTGTCAAGGCCAATACCCGCGGCGGTCCGCGGAGCCCTTGCGCGCTTCGCACAAGCTCGGACACATTTCGCGATAGACCCGGATACTTTGTAGTATAGAGAAGCTTGTAGCGTGTTGCCCTCCAAGGTCGTCTATGGAGGGTATAAGCAATCTAACTTAGATATCTGCCGTGCTATGCATGCAATCCGGTTGCATGTACGGTGAAGGATTCGCAAGGCCAGGCCCCCCTCTCGCAAAGGAACCAATTTCAGCCCCCGAGCTGAACCACTCAGGGCCACTCTCTCTTAAAATTACCAGACTGGCGGCCAGATCTTCCTAGGCGGACCGTTTTGGTAAGGAGTTTAAAGGAAACCTTCCCAAAGCAACCCCTGCGTGTGGAGACACTGGAGCATCCCCAGTAAGAGAATTGTGGTACAATGGGGAGTCCTGCGCATCTCGAATCCCTACGTGTGGATAAGGAAATGAAGGTACCGATGTAGTGTAGTTCGCTTGGTGCTTTACCCCAACTACCTACCTCCCACATGGAATTACCTACCAACTGACAAATACCTCCCAAATCGAGGGGATTTACACACACGTATTCAGGAGATGTCAGGTATCATCACGGACGCGCCGGGCTCTTTCTCCTTTTGGACACCATTCTGTCGTCGATAGCATAATCTGAAATTACCATTGCGATGAGACGGCAAACTCCATGAATTCGCAACTTGTTCTCCGTGACTGAGTGGCGCCGAATACGCTGCGCGCAAAGTGCTTCTGCGCCTCGACCTTCTCGTTTTGTGTGTTGGCTTGTCCCCGCTTCGGCCGATTATGTTATTAGGGGGCATGTTTTGCGCGTGCCTAATGTATGTCCTTGACTCCTTGTCCATAAAGATGATACCGGTTATAGGAAGTTGGGGCCCTTAGTGCAGGCAATACGGGATACGTCGACTCTAACAGCGATTGACTAAGATGGGAAAGTGGTCATCAGGCGTGCTCAATTTTTTTGCGTGGTGATGTGGGGAAACATTTTCAGAAACGTTTTGGGAAACCAACTGCGAGCTATTCCGTTGACGACTTTTTCTTGAAACATACGGTTATATAAGCTTCGTTCCTTCGAGCTGCTCAGCCTCTCAGCGCCATGTGTGCCGAAACGTGGCGGGGCAAGCTCGACTACCGCGTCTAGCAGGTCTCGCGAGAACGAGGATAACAGCGGCGATTGGGTGAGAGTGGTGAATGGGCTTACATATACTACCTATCCCACACCACCCGAGCCCGAGGGACCCGGCCGAAACACGTGGGATACGGCAGCATGCTCAGGGCGCGTAAGATGGGGGCCGGATGAGAAAGAAGGCTTCTCAGCTCAACTAACAAGACGTAGCAGTACATACATGATCACCATGCCCTGGTGGTGGGGTCGTCATTCTACGGGTCCAATGGGCCTGTCTTCTTGCTGTGGTATCGACAGTGGATAATGGGCTCGGCAAGCGTCCCTTGCGCCTATCATAGCGCTGCTAGAAGGGCTAGAAGGGTAGCAAAGCAGGAAGATAGCAACGACACGTTGATGTTCTTGTGTATTGCGCAGTCCGTACCTGCAGTCAGGTCAAGGGTGAAACTCTCACGTAGCAGTGGACAAGGACGCCATCGCTCGAATGACATCAATCCATATCTCTAGGTATTATTTCAGGTATATTTCAGGATCGTCGAATGGCGGTGCATCCAAGAACGTCTTTGTGTGTGAACTCATATGACTTCATAACACTTGACCATAATCGCCGTCCTGCATTTGTCACATCCAGCTTCATCGAGGGCAACCCTGCAATTTTCAAGATTGGGGGATTTTATCTTGGGTTAATTAAGTGCCTGATCTTGTGAGACAATGGAAAAGGCTGCTTCGATGACACTGTTCTGTGGCGCAGTCGATCCAAGTCCTCGCTGTTCGGAATTTGCGTCTTGAATAGAGACCCCGGCCTACGAGCCCAGCCCAGCCTTAGCTGTACCAACCCAGGCGTGTTATTCTCCAGCTCGCACTTTGGCGGGGGTGTCTCACGCGGTCTGCCTCGTAGGAATAGCGATCATTTAGCATTTGCCCACCTTGGAACGCAAACCGAACGAAAAGAGTTACATCGTTCTAAACTAGATTAAATGTTTGGTAATCTAGTATGGGAGGAATCGAAGTATTTTGCCTCTTTGGTCTCTGGTGCTGTAACCTATACGTGTTCTACGTATGAGAAGCGATGGGTCTCAACGTCGACAGCCGGGCTCATTATCTCCGCCAACGCAGTTACTGTCGTCAATAATACCGACCAAGATTGGTAAGGAGAGTGTCCCTGGACTTAGTTTCTTCAACTCGTCTCCTAACGCCGGCTTGGATTTCCACAGGTTCCGTTGTCCGTGCCCATGTGGCTAACAGACCCCCCCTTCCCCCCTGTCTGCCCTCCAGAGCGCTCAATGCAGTTGCCGTAGTCCCCTGTGTCTTATCGTTAGATGCTATACCGGGCCTGTCGTTCCTAGCTGCCAATACGCTGCAAAAGAACAGCAGGTCAATAGGCTTCTGCCCTACAGTCCAACGCTAAATTTTACGTTAGCCAAGCGTCCCCAGACTGGTCCCAAAAGAACCAACAACACATCACGCCATGCTGCTATTTTTCATGCTAAAAGCCGCGTCCGAGCTAGGCTCAACAGGGCGAGTGCTGTAAACCGGCGCATATCCTTCTCCGTAATTTTTCGCTCTCCTCAATTTCCTTCAACAATGACTCAAAAAATCTCTGCATTCCGTATTATGCACGAGTTTCTAAGTATACGTCTATGGTGATATTGAAGCTTCATACATTCTGACTACATACCTATAGGTAGACATGACTGTTCTTAACGTCATTCTTTCACGCGGTCCCTTTTCGCCAGATAAGAACTTTAATTCGTAGGGGTCGATGACAAAAAGGAAAAGGGACAGGGGGGTTGTAAGGCTACCATTCTTCAGCAGTTGGAACAGGCTCCCCTGCGACAAAGTTGGATCTCTTCTCTTCCTAGAGTACAGTACCTCTGTCTCACCTGCGCTACACTTCGCGTACAGGTACATTAGGTACGTAGCGCTAAGATGTGTAACTGTCCTCTGATATGGAGATATCCACGGATGGGCTTCGTTAAGACATGTTGGACAGTACGTAACTAATCTACATAGGTGCTCGTCGAGAGCAGGTTGGTTCAGCAGCCTATGCTTTCTTTCGGTCTGGTTCAATTAATTCCCCCGCCCGCGCGCCCCCCCGGCTCCAACGGCCGACGTCGTACGGTATTAGTCACTCTCCATCATCGCACTTTTTCTTGTTCCATTGACCTTTTCTAAGTATGGAAATCAATATCCCTACAGGTAGTAGTACGTACCATGCATAGCTAGTCTGACGTTATGTACCCTACTATGCTGTGTGTCCATGTCTCCCCTCCCCCCCCTACACCCTACACACACCCAACTTTCTCGAGACTGCCGCGAAGCATCTCATTCGAGCACACCTACTCCACACCCTTGTGGTTTTGTATGTATCCTCAATTTTGATATACTGCTACCCTTACCAAATATGACAAGAAGGCCAGAAAACTGGGTCCCGCCTTACGAGCATCCATATCCCACCCCCCGGTACGGTACTATGTATAATTTTCCGGAAGTCTGCCTTGGGATGCTTGGGATGCATCGCGCTTGTCGCTCCTGCTTTTCTGCCTCACTATGTTTATCTTGCTGCAGTTATATTATGGAGCACATGTATGGTTTCACTCCTACTGTACTTCTGTCTTGAGATCCCGCTCTTACACCAACGGTGGCTAGTATCATACGTAGGGGTGTGCGCCGAGGCCCTGAGTAGTACAGGAACAGCTTGTATAACTTGCTTACATCCCGCTCCTTGTTCTCCATAGCCTTTTATGTATCGACACACCTATCAAGCCTCACAAATTTAGAGTCCCGTCAGACAGACACACAGTTGGAACAAAGTCACGCTGTTAGCCTCTTCATCGGATTCGCCTTGTTGCACAACACCCAGGCCCCCCCTTTCGCCTTTTTATACCAACCAACCTGACTATCTGTTGGAACATATCTTGTGTTTGATACAGCCCCGTGATGGATCTCTCACCTCCATCCTTGACCAGGTCGCCGGCGTCACCTCCAAGTACAAATTGCTCCGACAGCCCTACTCTGGATTATCCCTCTCCGGAATTTACAGACCCCATCTACAAGATTGCTTCAATGTTCGAGCAGTCCTGCGCGTCGATGCCTGCTAACATGGGTTCCGAAAACTCGCTCCCGCCTTTGGATGTCATGACTTCGGCCGGCTGGAGTGGGACTCCCGTCATACATCCCAGCTCGACCTCTGGCGCGCCGAACGTCCTCTCGGCCGACTATGACTCCTTCGCACATTACGAGTCTAACATGCATGCTTCGTACAGCCACGAACTGTATCCGTCTCACCCGGCCCAGGCTCCCATTCTCTCAAGTAGTACTCCTCCCCCAATGTCTGCTGCCTCCCGTTCACCAGATCCCAACTCGAGGCACGCTTTCAACTACTCCCACAGCGTCTCACCAATACCGCGGATCAAAATGGAGAACGCTGCTGCTGCTAACTACGGCGACGGATCCGAGCTAACCCAGTATCCTTCACCACGTTCTGCTCAATCCTTACCTCTGGAACATGGTAGCTACGGCTCAGCTCCCGGTAGCTCCGGTTATCTCTCAGACGTCCCCTCCGGCTCGTGGCCCAAGTCTGAGTACCCCACGCTCGAAGCAGACCAATACTACGCCGGGCCTAGCAGCGCCGGCGCCGCTTTCCCTCACGACAGGCGACAGCTTCGCGTGCCGAGGACGCAGAGGAGACAGCCCCGGAAGCTAACTACAAAAGAGGAGGCCAACTTCCAATGCGAAGTCAAGGGATGCGGCAAGCTATTCAGCAGGAGCTACAACTTCAAGGCGCATATGGAGACTCACGACGAGAAGAGGGAATACCCTTTCCCCTGCACTGTTCCGGACTGCAACAAGAAATTTGTACGGAAGACGGATCTGCAAAGACACAACCAGAGCGTGCACATGAAAGAGAAGAACCACCGATGCGATTATTGTGGCCGGATGTTTGCGCGCAAAGACACCCTTCGAAGGTAATTTCCCTTATTTCTTTCACCCAAACTAGAGAATCTTAGCTAATATGAATTACTATCACAGGCACATGGAAGATGGCTGCTCTAAACGTTTCGACCTGGGCACCTTAGATTTACGTGCCGAGGGCTACGATGCCTACCCGGCGCCCACGAGAACTCTTGGCAGCACGCCAGGGCACCTAGTTGCGCCCGCAGCTCAGTTACCGCCGATGACCATGTCTCAAGCCGGTAGCAGCAGCCTTTTGGCACCAATGCCTTTTACGAAGAGATGATTCATTCCACCACTACGATGACTATGACGACGACGAAGTAGAAGAAGCAGAAGCAGCGGCAGCGGCAGCGGTAGCAGAAATGGGAAAGGCGGCATTTTGTCTAACGGCTCCACATTGTTATTGATTCCACTTGTACGCATACCATCGGGACTTCTGGAGTTGGTTCTCATTGGGAAAAACGGGCCATAGAAACTTGTACAATGGGCGGATCTATCTATCATATTGGGCATCAATGTATTGAGGGACGGGATTTTTTTTTTCTCTTCTGCTATTTTGTATTATTAGTATAGGACACTTGCCCTCCCGCTCATCAAAGCTGGGGGAAGTGATTTGGCGTTTTGAGGCAATTCTCTAGGGCACCGTGCTACCTAGATTGGGAAAGGAGCTCTCAACGAAGCAGCAGCAATGATATTTTTGATTTTCAAGCATTTCAGCTATGTTCAAATTATCCAGTGCACACACGAACACACATCAGGGGTCTTCCCGACCCCCTACGAATCTTTTTGGACGAAAATTTTTATTCGTCTATTTTTATTTTTCCTACATTTTTTTTTCTTTGCTAAACCCAAGGTTGACATATTCTAAGAGCTGCCTAACAAAAAAGTTCTAAAAAGCAGGTGACACAGCATGAACGGGAACGAATAATAAGGCTAGGCCCGCCCTCCTCTGACGTGCAGTCTGTGAAACGAGGCACAAGCAATTGTAAGATCTCGGAACACATATCAAGAACAATATGTTGTGTATCATTGAAAGCAACGGGAGACTACATTGCAACGAGGTCTTGTTAGACACAGACCGGTCAATTACCAATGGGCTCTTATCTGGGCGGGTGTGGCGTTTGCTTCACAAAGATCTCTGTGTTATCTGCAGTTGGTTGGTTGGTTGATCTGTGAATAGAATAGCTCAGGCGATGTAATATTATAGCATTGTCACCAACGCAGGGTCTTACATCATGTGGGCACGCGCTAGCTGGTAGACCGTATGTAGGTCGTATGCAGAGCCTACCAGCGTTGTGGGTATCATCGAGGCACGAAGATGATTGCCGCGATCCGGAATAGTGATACGCCAACGAGCCGTATAATACGTCCTGCAAAGACGCAAAGACCCCAACATGGGAACCAAAGTACCACACAGCCTGCCTTAAAAAGTACATGGTGGGGAGTTCGTAATTGGATAGGGGTCCAAATCTGTAACCAATGGAGAGCATCGCCTCAAACCGGGATCTGTGGTTTCAAGATGAGCACCCCATGATAATATATTACTCATGCTGCTGCAATGACACTAGCGAGACATTTCTCGTCATTTGACCAGGCCGCCAAAGTGGGCATTGGGTGGGAGGAAGAGGAGGAGGAGGAATCCGCAGGATACGCAGGATACGTAGAGATACGTACCAGGCAGCAGCTTTTTTTTTCTTTTTCAAGTCGGGTGAGTCGATCAGAGAGGTCCAGATTGAAGTCGCTGGTCTCTGGTCTCGGGTCGAGAATTAAGCTCGGGAAGGTTTACCACTTACGGACCCGAATTCGTGGATTGGATACCGATTGGGTCAGCCTGGCAGGCGGGCGCGTACCTGGTAGCACCGTTTTGGCCTTGGGCTGCCAAGTATAGCCAGTATCCTGTAGCTGCATAACTGGATACGGCATGGTGGCCTTGATTGTGGAGCGAGCCCACTCTTAACCCAAATATGTAGCGCCAACAGACGCGGGGATGAAGACGATTGGCCGGATAATGAAGAACCTTACATGAGCTAAGACTTCGATACGTAGCCGACGATAGCCCCCCCGGTCGATCCCCGTCCATCCCCGTCAATCTCAAATCCCGCCGTGCCATTGTAATTGATGGGAATAAAAGACCATATGCTATACTAGGCATGTAGTACAAAATAGTATGCAGCCAGGCAGCCAAGCCTCTATAATAATGATGAGGCATAAAGAAGAAGAAGAGAAGAGAAAAGAAAAGAAAAAAGAAAAGCAAGCATCGCAGAGAACGCGCGTAAGCTGACATTGACAGTTCAGCTATCGCAATCACGTATATGCGTACTACGTAGCACGGTGCAATAGAGGCGTCTGAGTTTTCGCAAACCAACCTCGCGAAAGCACTAATAAGCGCGCTGAGTCGAACAGGGCCGGTAATATACGGTTGCGGTGTTGGTAGTGTATAGCAGAGGTGTGATATAGCGCATAGGATCTGCACTGCTACAGAGCTGACTAAACTGTACAGTACGGCCACATGGCCATGCCATGCGGGAGGAACCTTACGAGATGCAGGAACCTCCCAATACAGCACTGTAGAGTCGCCAGTATCACAGTCCCGGGACCCAATAATTGAGCGTCTCGTACGGAGCCGTACCACGCTACCTACAGCGATTCCCGCCCGCCACGAGACCGCCGACATGGCGCGGGAACTGCAAGGTCGAAAACAAAGTGCTTACACTGCCAAAAGCATCGCCGGACGAATGTCGGGACATTTCGCACACGGGCTGCCCCCTTCACCAAGATTGGCTTAATTGGGAACGAGAACGAAAGAGTGCTGACAGGAAGCTCAGGGACCCTCAGCCTTGCATTGCAATACCTAGGTAGGTAGGTTAACATCTTCAATCGTCATCCGTGTATGGAGCGAAAATGACTAGCATACCACACCTAAGTGCTTACTACATGACTTAGCTAGATTTCCATCAGACCAAGGTCCGCCTCATCACGATTCCGCTACTTGGTTATCAGTTCCTGTAAATGAACTTCTCGATGCCATCGCACTCGTCCCCATTCCCCGATCAGCCCCTCGCAAACTTTTACCGCATACAAACACACGATCCCACTCACCAAGAGCTCTCTACGACGTGAGCTACGGCCGACTCTCCAGTATCGGAGTAGCGGTCAGCTTAAGACTTTCGGGTCTTGGTCCTCTTAAGCGCCTTGCAGGGCCCCTCCAATTCGTTACCCGAGGCAGTCCGCTGGACCTGCAGCACCGCTGCGGCCAGTCAGATCCCCTGTTGGACGTGCGGATCCCAACCTGCAGACCGGTGTTGTGTAACCACCACCCATGCGACGCTGTCGTTCCAGCCGTTCTTGCGGTGTACCTACCAAAACCACTGGAATTTCCCCCGTTGGCCCAAGAGCGCTGGGCTGCTGCTGGGCTGCTGCCACCGCTGTAAGGTTGCCTGGTATTGCAGCTAGCCACCGGCTCTTCAGGTTTCAACCAGCTCTGAAACAGCCCGATGGTTACCATTGCAACAGCACGCTCTTCTACCTATAACCGCGTCCTTGACATTGCAGATAAGGCTTTCCAATCGTGCAACACCCGACGACGCAATCGTGAATGCAGAATTACGCCAACGACATTCCTGCTCTATTTTCGCAGGCTACGATTCACATGTTGCCATAGGCCGCCTTCCATCATACATAGCAAGCGTTGATAAATTTAGAGATACCTACTACCTAGACCTACCTACTACCTAGACCTACCTACTACCTAGACCTACCTACTACATCCCGGCTGAACGCTGATTTACAGATTTATGTCTCACTAAAATGAACCTACAGCTTCCTCCATCGCTCAATAGAGAAATGAACCAACGCCAACTTTAACCTTATCAAGTGTAGATCCGCACCCCTGAAATCCCGATGACGACTTTCGTCAACCTGCTCTACCGAGATTCATCTGGCTCACCTTTGTGATACATACCTACATACAGCCCTTTTCCCCGCGATGTGACTGCCTCGATTCCTGATACCGGTTTAGCGATATTAGCAAAACCCGATTAGCTTCACTCTCGCTGTGACCGATGGACAGCTGCCTACCTATTCCTATCCTACCTACCTACCCACTATTGTATACGGTCTACGCGATCTGCGTGCCGTCTCGCCTATACGGGGACCGCTTGACGACTATAATCATACGAGAGGTGCTTTTAATATTCGAAGCATAGCAAAAGTCGGGCATTCCGACATTGTCGTCGTATTGTCGTAGATTGCGAGGTGGTGAGCATGACACAACGAACCCGCTACTTGGGCTGGTGTGTCGTTGTCCCGTGTCTATAGAAAGCTGCTGTATATACATACATACCTCCTACATAGGTAAGTAAGCTCACCACATGAAAATCTGTACGTGTGTGTGTGTGTGTGTCGGGTTTATTGCGCATGAAGTGGGTTGGGGTCCAAAGTGTCGGACTGACTAACTGACACACATTTCGCTCTCTCTCTCGTTCTCCTTTCTAATTGCAGCGATGCCTATTACTACCGTCTCGTGACGATGCAGAATGCTGTGTGCCATATAAAGAAACATGAAATTCCGGATCCAACGCTACGGGAGAGGGTGACTAGATTATAGTGCTGCATGTAATGCAACCGCACTGCGTGGCAAGTGGTCCGAATCACGCCACGTTTGGAGCTGCGAATAGAACGCGCGCAGTCTAGACGTCGGCCCTGTTTTTAATATACTCTTCTTACATGCCCGCTACTGTATGAGGTATGTATGTAGGCGCCGAGGTTATAGTAGTTGCAGTAGAGGATGAGCCCTAAGCTCGCGCTGCATTACCTAACCAAGACGAGAGAGCTTCCAGAAGCCTGGAGGCCCCCAACTTTTGCAACGACTGGAAACTCCCAGCTTACGCACGTAGAGGGACGGAGAGGGTATATCGAAACTGCATGTCTCCGCTCCCGGATGCTGTCTACTACGTAGTGCACGTGTAGCCATTGCCGATCCCCTGAGAACGAAGTCAGATTGTCGTATGGTAGCAACCAGAAACTCACATGAACATGACGTAAGTCAGCTGCCAGAGGACGTCAAGACCTGTATTCCTACCTAAAAGTCTTCTGAAGACTTTCTATCTATAGGCTATGAGCTCGGAAACTTGGAAATGCCATTGGACGATCCAAGAGAAAACTCAATTCCGCGTTTCAGGGGTCGAGGTTAGTTGGTAGGTAGGTATAGTTCCTACCTATAGCTTACGTACCTATGTTGGTGTTGCATTAAACTTTGTGAATAGCATCAAGCATCAATGCGATCCTCGATCCACTCAGCGTTGAAAGGTACCCTAGGTAGGTACCTGCCCGTATCAGGTACATATCTGGAGTTCCGGAGCCGCTGTGAACAGCTCCATAGCTCTCCACTTGTCTACCTTATTTACTGGACTCGGTCCGGTCCAGTCCAGTGGGTACGCGCTTAACCCTGCCAAGGAGGAGAACAGGAAGCCCATCCAGGCCTACCCAGTGTTTACGGCCGGAGCGTGAATATCTTCTCTTCACAAGTTTTTACAGAAATTTCAATGGCAGCAGACCACCAATACCGTATCAAGTGGAGGGGGTTGGCGCTAAGCGACTAACGGAGTCACCAACCGCTACGTCGATGACGCGGCAAGACGTGCTTCGGTGTGGACAATGATATGAACGAAATGAGAATCAATGCCTCTAACACAACTAACAGTGACAACACCAAGTTTGCGCGACTCTTTGCCGAGTGGGTAATGTAATCCATTCGTCTAAGATTCCCTTCTAGAACGATTCTCCAGCAGATTGCATACCTGTTAGGTTTAGGTAGATACGACAGCTGGGAACGAAGGATCGCAGGCAAGGCGAATTGATCCTTCGTCCGAAGCAAAACGCAACGTTGGCCGGCATGAGTTTTTGCTCCGGGTCCTGGTCCTGGTCCTGTCCTGTCCAGTCCTGAGTTGGGTAGCCGGCCCTGTCGACCCTGAGATTAATAACAAGCTCACCGTCCTTCCTATCTCATGCCTTCCCCTGCTTTTCAGCTCGTGGATCGCAGGGGGGTTGGGTTTGGGTTTGGTTCGAGGGGGTGACTGCTGTAGGTACAATACATGCCTACTACCTACCTACATACATGCTGCAGGAGGTGAGATATGTATGTATGTATGCACACGTTGCGTTTGCGCGCGGTCGTCAGAATCTACATACAAGTACCGTACATTACAGAACAACCCCCCTGGTCCAACGTTGCAGATGCAACTTGTCATAGGAATACCCAGTTATTCAGTTATTAACGGGACCCAGTTTACCACCTTGGCTGCTTGGCATCTTAGCTCTGGCGATGATGAAGATTTTGAACAATAGGATGGGGCTTAATAGTGGTACGAGCGGTAGGCTATAGTGGATGAGAGTAAAAGCGACAGTATAGTCATGGGCAGCGCGGTGTCTATTCCGCGCGAATCTGCCTTTCCAGCGCCCTAGTCCGTAATCTGCAATCCGTGGATCTCGAACGAGAATCCTAAGGGCCGCTTGCCGAAGCTAGCCTCATGTATCCTAACTGAGCCTGTATTCCGTTCTTGTTCTCGTTCTCCCCTGAAACCCCCATAAACAACAAACAAAAAACATACGGTTCCGAATCCCGCGGGACGAGAAAGCAGAGTGCCCTGGATGTGTGCGCACAGGGTTATCCATGGCTCGAGTCTCGCTCTCTTGCATCCTTCCTCGACGATGATCGGAAGCTGTCAGCACTTAGTTATTACATGAGGTAGGATTCTGTATCCATGGAGGCGCAGACGAAGGCCAGGGGCACGTATCCCACTTGGGGAGCAAGAGAGGGAGAGACAGAGAAGAAGGTGGCAAATGGGTAATTTAATCGCGCCAAACTTGAGAGCTGCGATGGAGGGAACGATACGTTATCGGCGTCTGCTTCATCGCTCCGCAGAGACCGTGTTGGACCCCGTTCATTCCTCGACCAATGGTCTTGGCCCCAACGCCTAGGAATGGGGAGGACAATGCGCGCCCACAGATGCTATGCGTACAAGGGCATGCTGTTAGTCGGCAGTTGCGTCTGTCGCCGCATCCCGGACTCCTCTATGCCCACAGTGGGCGTCCGAGCTGCTCGCCAATCGCGAGTTCCAGGGCGTGGATACAGGCGGCTGTCTCGAGGCTCCTAGGGACGAGCATAGCAAATCATGCTATGCACGGAGCCCAGGGGGGGCCAAGGGCGCAAAGGAGGAGGTGCTTGTGAAGGTGTGGGAGCGAAATCTAGCCCTATTGGAAGGCTACGTGCCGCGTCGCGACAGAATGATGTCGACCTTCCCATCTTGTGGAACTCAGGGGAAGAACCGAGCCAATTCTACTCATGGTTCGACTTTTCCTTAGTGTGTATCACCCACTCAACTTGGTAAAAGCCATTTGGAATCTTTTAGATGAGGCAGGATTAAGCAAACTTGCGATGCTCGCGGTCGATTGTACTCTCTCGAGGCATCGCGGTGAAAGGATTTTAACCCTTAATATTGGAAGTGGCGGAGCCTCTGTGTACAGTCCTGTTACGACTGTGTTAGTTATCTCCTGATACATCCATCGAGACACGGCCGGTGTAGAGAGATCTACACGGTCATGCAAGGTTAGTCATGCGAGGTTAGGAGTCGAAGAGCGTCATTAGGATGTCAGATCCTGTCGGTACAACACACCCGGTTGCCGACGACGACGACGATAATAGACGTTCCGCCAGTAGAAACCCTTCGCTACCTCATCCTTCTCCGTAGTCGCTGCTGTCTAACCCGAATTACAACCGGCCGAGCTCACCGGCTTGGGAAAGGTGCTGTCTTAATACGATACCTTCTCGTAAACAGGGGGTTGCGTGATATTTGGGCCATATGATCAAGATAGCGTGGCAAATTATTCCCGGATGGCTACCTACTTGGGGAGTCTACTCCTTATCTTCGGTTGGAGGAAGAGCGTCCAAGTAAATTAGCATATTGAAGCCGATGACTATGCCTTAAAGGGAAGGGTTTGTAGTCGCGGTACAGGTACAAGCTTGCGTGTGACGGTACCGAGATCGTAGGAGACTCCTCGTTCAGCCCCGTTGGGGGTAGCTCAGCGGTGTTGGTAATATCCCGGCGCGTGAGAGGTTCTCCCAACGACCGTTCACGTTATCCTGATACAAGGCATCGCGTTAGGTAACGATGTACAGTTTCTAGTAACACCAACTAAGGTGAGGCTTGTGTATCGACGCGACTAAGGAGGTGAGACCTATTAGAGAACAATGTGAGTTTTCTAGCGCCGTCTTGGCGTCTTGATTATTCTCGAACAGGCTTGTTTCGAGGTAGATATCGCAATTTTACCCATTCCTTCTGCTGTGCCCCTTCCGTGCCCCTTTCTCCTGCTGGAGAGCCTGGGGACTTTGTTGGTGATCTTAGACCTCTGTTAGCTCGCGCTTATCTTTGAGAAACCATATCACATAAGATTTCCTCGGAGAAGATCCGATCTAGAAGCACAATCAAGCCTCATTAGAACCCTGGCATATGCCGGAAACCAGCCAGCCGTCTTCCTCGCATTGTCTCAACGCAAAACTCGACGTCAGTGACGATGGTGACGAGGGAATGCCTGTAAGGACTTCGACAGTCCTCAACAAATGCGCCTCGGAATCGAGCTGACTTTGACACGGGTAAAGAGCATCCGTGCCTTCGCCATGTCGTAATAGCGTCATCGAGGACGGCGAACTTTCGCCGTTCGCTGCTAGAACTAGGTATCGTTAAGACACCGATCAAAACTCCGACGTCGTACTGTCACACAATGGAAGTTATCTTAGGTAAGGCAATATATCGCGAAATAGGAAGTTCGGGCTAAAGGGGAACCACCATAACGGCATCGGTAGCACAGCTAGGTTCATGGCGTTACCAATATCTCAGCCGCCACCACGCCGAGGTGTGCGACGATAAGCCACAATACCCAGACATTGGAATTACAAATGTCGTTTACGTTATACGTCACGCAAGGCTGACGATAACCGAATTTGTCGAATTCGCCGCCCGGAGTTATGAAGACGATTGGAATCGTGTACTACAAGGCTCGAATAACGAGAAGCACTGCGCTGCTACATAGAGGCTCAAAGTCTGCCTAAGGAGGAATAACCTCAAAAGTTTGGCCACCACCAACAGGACGATCAGCCTCGAAAGCCGCCTAGGGATATTTCCATGAGGCATATAACTCCAGAAAGGGGGTCCTTTTGCAAGAAACCTATTGCTAAGTCCTCTTGCCGCTCGCCCGGGCCTCATGTGGCGAGAATTACTTGGCCATATGCTGACATTTGAGACAGATTCGACGGGAGACCTCGTCATGCCTAGGAGATATTCATTTCAACTTGACGAGAAGCTATAGTTGATACGTCATCTCACACTATGCGGTGTTTTTGACACCGACACGCCACGGACGCCCAGAGCCGTCGGGATAGTCATTCTGACAACGCCGGTGAGGGTCTAGGAGAGGTTCTAACACCCATCCTGCAGGTTTCAGCCATTTAGACAAACAGAAGGCTTAGACGACATCGGGCAGAGCGGAGACCGATCTCCAAGCCAAATTCCCAAATGCGCGCGTGGATATTGAACCTCATGGCGGGCTAGAACGGCCAGGAATACGTTTACGGTAAACCATTGCGCTATGACTATCTCCAAAGAATACATCTATCCGTGGACTCCAATAATGCTCGGATCTTCACCGGTTCTGCATCGGGGCCTCATTCCGGCCCGTTAGCCCTTCAGGGGTTGAGAGTCTCGGGACCGAAGGCCAATTAGCATGCCCCTGCAAATGTGACGCGAGAAAGTGATATGCGAGGATATTGAGTAGGTAGTATTACTATGCTGTTGCTGTTGCTGTTACAAGATGGGAATATGTATCTGTTCAGATCGTTTTGTAATGGGTATCCGATGTCTATCATGTATGCTATCATCACTCGGTCCCGTATCGTCCCATCCCGTAACGCCAGGCCAGAAATGCAAAGTATATGCGCAAATTTGTCGTGAACTAGACATCCCATTCTATTTTGTTCAAACAGTCGGAGGAATAACCCGCTTTGTAGCCTTGACAGCCCTCATCGCGGGCAACGTATTCGCCTTCCCAGGGTTCCTTCCTATCTCCATGCATAGCATGCGGATGAGGTCGTGATTTACCCAGTAGCTCGTGTGGGCACTTAACATGTTTAGATATTGTAATTCGAGCGGTCCACCGCCCGACCGTAAGAAGTAGTCGATCTGTCCATTATCATTAAGCAGGAAAGCCTTCTTCTCAGCAACCTCCTCACGTGTAAAGTCATGCACTTCGAGTTCGAGTTGCGACGGAAGACGCATAGTCGGTGGCCTTGCAACAGGGGCGTTGGCCCCATTAGCTGTCGAAGAACCTCCAACTCCCGGCACAATACTCAGCATCGCGTTGCCCATTGACTGTAGGAAGGATGTCGATGTGCTCGGAACGTACGCGGTCTTCAAGCTGGCCGCGTACATTGGATCTATCGTGCCATTGAGTAAGTAAGCGACAGCGTCTTCCCGGGCCATGACATTGTAGATGTTGTCCACTGCGATACAGCCGAAAAATCCCGCTTCCCCAACAATGTCTTTTGATATAACATCGCTAGGGCTCGCTCCCGGCTTCTGCCGTCCTTTCCTTGGTAGCAACGCACCTCTTTCGAGTAACAAGAAGAAGGCCGCTGGACTACCAAGAAGAAACAGGTTCTTGGTGTCGAACTCAAAGTGCTTCAACTGGAGCGGCTTTGTCAACTGTAGAGGCGGCACGACGGTCGGCTGCCTCGACAACACTTCTATACACATCACGCTTCCAAGAGAGTGACCAATAAGATGAACCCTCCCTTTTTCTGCGAACCCCGGATTATTTCGGCACCAGAGCCTATAGACCCGATTCGCTTCGCCGACCATAGCGGCCACCATCTTCGGTTTATGGTGCGACATGTAGAAGGGAATATCGAACATAACATCAGATATCATGCTCCGAACGGCAGGAATGGTCTTGGGTTCAATATCCTTCAGGGTGAATCCGCCAGGGGTGTAGTTCTCCTTGTCCTCCTCCTTCATTGGCCCGCCATCTTCGAACGAGAGATTTTGCCTCCAATTGATCGGAAGGACCATGATACCGTTCAGCCCCTGCCTCAAGGCTCCTCTGACTGCGTCACTCCGAAGTTCAATATTGATAGCTCGACGGAAGGCATTGACCGCATGAGTGAAGTGATAATTCTCCACTCGTTCTGCCAGCTTTTGACCAATGCCATGAACGACAAGCACAAGATCATTTACCTGCGCGCGCTCCTCTTCGGCCTTGCAAGCTGAGCAGACATCACGCCCAGAATTTTCTTGAGAATTTCCAGTAGCCGATGTAGCGTGTATGATCTGTTGATCTTGTTTCTTCTCGTGCTTTTTCGTCCATGCCTCATAATCAAAGCCTCTTACTACTGGGATACCAATAGTAAGACCTCTCATTATCTTTGCCACTGGCCGTCGACCATAGTATGCGGAGGGCTTCAAGCTTGGCTTGAGCAGGTACGCTGTAGTTGCGTCCTTGTAAATTACATGGTACTGCTCAAATTTCCTGTGGGCTGGTGGAACAGGGGTGGAATTGTCCTCATTCGGGGTTGGCAATAGGGTACCTTCTGCGGCTGCTTCGCCATGGAAACAGCGAGCTGCGCAAAAAGGATTGCTGGAGATAGGTGGTTCCACGAACTCGTCGGTCTTTTTGGAAGATTTGTTGGGTACCTTCGGCCATAGAGGATGTGAGACTTTTTCCTCGCCCAAAGGACCAACTTCTACAGCACATCTGAGTTCATCGTTCCATGTCTCAGTATGCGGCTTAAGCTCCCGGTATCCGGCTTCGAGCTGATTAGCTACAGCAGGATCAATAGGTCTCATATCATCTCTGCACTAAATTAGTAAGCATGGTCTTATTGTGATGGGGACAATATGACGGTACCGATAGAACCAGGTCGCTCGAAGCACAACGGCGATATCGTTAACGGGAGACCAGTAGATAGGTTTCATTTGTAGAGCAGGAAGGCAAACTTCATGTAGCCTGGAGACGCCAACTGTCACTTCACGCGAAACCACTTTCGGGACGTCCACCACCAATTTTGGTGAGGACGGAGCAGCCCCTGACGAGGACCGACGAGATCTAACTCCCTCACTCTTCACCTCTTCCACTAATCTGCTAGGTTGAAAAGTAGCAGCCCTGGGAAGCGATGCCGGTGGAGACGTAACAGGAGTTTCCGGTGTGCCTACGCGTACAAAAGGCCTGCCCGAGATACCGGCGTCCACGAACGAGGATCTCGTAGGGGTAGGGACGGGTACATTGGCACTTTTGTCCGTTGATACTTGGGGTTGTGATTTTACGGAGTGTTGGCTATTAGGTCGCTCATCATTTTGACTTGATCTCATTACGGCGTCAATTTGCGACTGGCTTGGAGGTATGCTATTGGATGGTACACGGCGTTCGGTGACAGTCGCTGTCGAATCGGTTTGTAACGTATCCATTTCACTCATAA
Source organism: Hypoxylon sp. FL1857 (assembly GCA_022578955.1). NCBI lineage: Eukaryota > Fungi > Ascomycota > Sordariomycetes > Xylariales > Hypoxylaceae > Hypoxylon > Hypoxylon sp. FL1857. The sequence goes on from MU400386.1 coordinate 587,341, forward strand.
CGGCCTGGGCGACCATATCCCGGTTAAGCTCATGTTGCTTTCGCCTAGCGACAGCACAGAAAGATATCCGTAAAGCAACCCCAACATCAACGAGAAGCTCAGGGCAGCACAAGGGTATGGCGGTTTCTAACTCCGGAAGAGCGTCAGCGGAAGGCTGAACCCTTTCAGAAGGGCCTTCCCGTGCGTGCTTCTCTGCATGCTCGACAGCCAAGTGATGTACGATGCCTCGCAGCTTGTCGGCATTTGCCTTGACAAGGGAGGGGCTCGGAGGTCGGTTCGATATGGCGTTTGTGTGGTTCTGGCGGTAGGAGTCCGAGGCCAAACTCAACCAAGCCTTTTCCAATTCATTATTGTCTCCGGGCGAGAAGGGCCGGAGTCTGCTCCTAGCAGATTTCGGATCGGTCGCGGCAGCAATGGTAGTGGTAGACAGAGGATCGTCGATGGGGACGGAAGACAGGTAGAAGTATTGGGCGTTTACCGGAGGAATATCATCGACATCGGATGAAGCAAAGGGGTGGGATATCGGAGCGAGTCGACATTTCGGTCCATAATTATGTACTTTCGGAGGTTCCCCGAAATAGTTGATGAAATTGTTTGGTGGCATTATCGGTTGGTATTAGGATTATTTACTTGGGCTGTTTCTGAATATTTGGGTCTAGAGGTTCTATCTGCCCTTCTCATGCGAAATGAGAAAACTATAGCACAGGAGTAGTAACAGGCAGCCGTGGTAAGGAAGGCATGCTTTGACGAACGTACGTGCCTAGGAATCCTACTCCCGGTTGGGCGGTCGGACGATCGGCAGTAGAGACGGCTACTTGCACGTAAAGAAAATCCACATGGTAAACGAGAGTGGCAGCCGGACTCAAATAGGATCCTAAAGCTTGCTGGCGAAGGGTTCACGACAGTTGTGTCGGCGTCGAAGAAGCAAAAGTACGGTGTACCTGGAAGCTTCACTTCGGTAGGTAGGGTACCATGCACATGCATGTGCTGGTATGCGGCGGTGACGTGGTTGCTGAAGATAAATTAATTGGGACGCTTCGGAATGGCTGGATGCAGTGGGTAAGTAGCCTCACTCCCCGCTGTGGCTGAACCAGCTACGGGCATCGAGGGCAGCAAGCCAGCGAGCCAGCCAGCTACAAGCCCCCGCGCCCCGCCACGCCTCAATTACCGAAAAAGGTCGGCCATGTCATTGCAGGTAAACCTTAACAGGAGGCCCCCCATAGATGTGAGGCATAATAACCCGAGTTTTAAGCGTTTATTAATATGGTACATAAATTAATTATATATCTTTTTCCTTAATTAAATTATGTAAATAAGGTTTATTTTATATATAAAATTTATTTAATTATTATTTTTAATATATTTTTAATTTATTTTAATTAATTATATTATTTAATTTAATTTATATTATATTTATATAC